>JAPPVO010000029.1:137719587-137788939 GCA_030407325.1 Camellia japonica | reverse complement strand
ATATCTGTATTGGGCTATCGGTGGAAGATAGCTTTGATTGTTGTAGAAATTGCATGTGGACTAGGTGAATTGAAATTAATCTCTTGTTGTTTGTCATTGAATATGATGACGATTATATACATTGTATATGTATAATTATTTGGGAGAAGAAAGGGGATGTACTCCATGTGTGATTATGTGTTTATATACATTGCATATGTATGATTGTTTGGGAGGAGAAAGGGGATAGACTCCATTATAATTAAGTTGGCCGGAGTGTCCTAGGTGAAAGTCCCGAAATTTATACATAGGTGCCGATCCCACAGACAAAATATCCGTAAAATGGCAATTGGAATTGTTTATGTGTTGATTGTGAAATTATTGAACCATTGAATTGTAGTCTCATTTGGGGTTCTTGAAAAGTAATGAAATTGACTCATGTATTAGATAAATGGAAGGAAAATGAAATGGAATATGGAATTGATATCTTATGGAAATATATAAGAGTATGAATGTTTTACCCCGGGCATTGTATATGCACATGCACCTATTTTTTTGTTAAATCTCATATATTGTGTCAGATTATTCCTACTGGGCTGTGACTTACCCTATTTTGGAAAAAACCATTTTCAGGTGATGGCATGCCTTCACCAAGGCAATAGCATTAGAGGGATCTTTGGGAATCAAGAGCTTCTTGTTTTGTTATATTTTTGTATAGCCTGGGGCTAAATTTGTATGAACTAGTCTATTTTTGTTTTAACCAAGCCAAGACTTGGGAAGGTGTAAGCCCTAAGGGCATTTATTTATGTTAATCTTTTGTATTATTATCTTCATGTAATGAAAGAATATTATACTCTGATTTATACTGTCATTTATATATGCTTATGGGTTATATCTATGGTTATATTTTGAGGGTGTTACAACTTGGTATCAGAGCGTACTGGGTTTGAATACTTTGGGTACGTGGGAAGCGGTTAGTACCACAATGGGTTTGTCTCGCTTGTTAGAGACTTAAGTATGGACGATATGTGCTTATATGATAACATGCTTATGTGATTATATGGGTATGAGATTTAGTCCTAAGATGTTGATTGGGTCTACGGATTTCTGGAAGTCCTATTAGAAAAGCACTTGATCACTGTTGTTTCTAATTGGAACTCTAGCAATGCCGCGGGATGGTCATTATCTAAGAACGGAATTCGTATGTGTTTATATGATTATATGCTTATGTGGAGTGAATTACTGTTGTCCATCGTATTAGGACGCGAGTGAACTAGCTTCGGCACATTTGTGAATGTGCTAATCTCTTTTGTTACCTTCATTAGGATGTCAGGACGTGGTCGTGGTGGTAGGCTTGGTAGGCCTAGGAGGAACAAGATGCCTATACTGGATGAAATTCCAACGCAGGAGGTGGGAGTTAGTCAGGCCAATGTTGCCAACCCGGTAAGTCAGCAGGCTATTACCTTGGCAAAGGCATGCCATCAATACCTAAAAATGGTTTTCCCCAAATAGGGTGAGCCACAGCCCAGTAGGAATAATCTAACATAATATATGAGATTTAGAGAAGATATAAGTGCAATGTGCGTATACAATGCTAGGTATAAAACATTCACATTATTATATAGTCATAGAATGCCAAGTCTAAATTTCATTTCATTATTCTTCAATTCATTTCAATACATGAGCCAATTTCAATATTTTCAATAACCCGAATGAGATTACAACTCAATGGTTCTACAATTCCACAATCAACACACAAACACTTCAAACTGCCATTTTACAGATATTTCGTCCGTGGGATCGGCACCCATGTATAAATTTCGGGACTTTCACCCAGGACACTTCGGCCAACTTAATTATAATGGAGTTCATCTCCTTTCTCCTCCCAAACAATGAAGTATATCCCTTTCTCCTTCCAAACAATCATACATATATAATGTATTTAAACACATAATCAAACATGGAGTACATCTCATTTCTCCTCCCAAACAATCATACATATACAATGTATATCAACATAGTCATATTCAATGACAACCAACAAGAGATTAATTTCAATTCACCTAATCCACATGCAATTTTTACAACAATCAAACTATCTTCCACCGATAGTCCAATACAGATATTTCTAAATAGATAAACAATCTCAAGACAGATACTCTATTCAAAATTTCCAAAGGTGTGAAGTATTACATACTCAATTCCACCATCTATTTCAACACTCGCTCAATTCAATGTTTACAACACCAACTTCAATTATTTATACAAAATAAATATGATAATCATTTTAGGGCAAAAATCCTCTTTTTCAAAATGTCAATCCAAGTACCAAAATCAACTATTTTGACACAACCTGACTTCATTTTCAAACCTCACGTTCATTTATTTCACTTCCACCAAAAACCCCTCTTCTCATTTCACCTAAACCCTAAGTTTGTTCAAACTACTCCCAAATCTCACCATAGTTACACAATGACAAATAACTAAGCTAAAAACCATATGAAAGCGTAAAAAATCCCTACCTCAAGAAGAGAAGATGAGCACAACAAGGATGGAACTTCAAAGACACCGAAACCAAAGTCTACTCGGATCAAAATGGAGATCTTGAGAAGCTTCACCTTTTTAACAAAGCCAAAGGGGTTGAGAAACTACTAGGACTAGGTGAAAATCTAGAGAGAAGGTAAGTTTTAGAGAGAGGGGGTCTCACTTTAGGGCATTTAGAAGAATAGATCTAAAAAAGTGATGCAAAAAGTCATTTTCGTAATCTGATATATGCATAGTCCGCTCGAGCGGAGGAGTTGATGCTCGAGCATCAAACACAAATAAGTTGTTCCGCTCGAGCGCAATAAAGGCCGCTTGAGCGCCAAGACACAACGAACATTCACCATTCGAGCGCAAGAATTTTCCACTCGAGCATAGAAATCACATATCCAGAAGTTTTGCAAAGAACAAACCAACGCTCGAGCGCCCACCCGCTCGAGCGCAGAAAACACTCTCCCAGTAGTTTTGCAAACCTGCAAATTACTGAGAGTTCACAAAGCCCGCTCGAGCGCAAAAAGTGCCGCTCGAGCAAAGGAGCAAAGATGGCAAAGCCCACTCGAGCGCAAGAATGGTCACTCAAGCGGAGGAGCAAATGTGATGACCGGGTGTCCTATTCGTTTCATTTTCCCCTTGTTTAACTTTGGGTTTGTCCTGTTGGGGTCGGTTTAACTTAGAACGTTGTTAATCATTTGAGTTTGTTATGTTCGGGAGTTCTTCTCAAAATTTTGTTCTTGTTTATTCTGGTGTTGAATTTCACTTGTTTCGGAGGGTGCAAAGTCGGGTCCGGAATGCCTATAGTTGAGAAGAGAAAATTCTAGGTTGGAGGACAAGCGCCGCACATATGGGGCTTTGGACCGCAAGTGCGGGAGAGGGTCGCACGTGCGGGGAGGTGAGGAATTATGGGCTTGCACATTGCATTATATGTAGGTGCGGGAGGTGGTGCGGATTGGGTGAGCCGCACGTACGGGGGTGAGGGCCGCACGTGCGGGAAGCACGCTCTGCACGTACGGGGGTAAGTGCTGCACATGCGGGACTATAGACGTCCCCGAATGTCCCAGGAGGGAAATCCCATTTTGTTCATTTGGGCTCACTACAGTTCAGGACTTAATGTCACGGTCCTGTATCTAATCTCGCAGAGTGCAATGCAAGACCAATGAATCATCAAAGAGTCCAAATCCGGCAAATCATTTTTGAAAACAGATTTTTTGAAAGAAGTACCAAACATGGACTGCTTTGCCAGATACAGAGTCGCCACCTAAATATTTATTTTGAGAAATTTAGGAAACCCTAACTTGTTTGCCTAAGGCCACGTGTCCGTCATCACCAAAGTTGTTTCGGCTCGGGAACTTGGGAACGATTGGGGAAGGTCACTTCGTGAGCACCCCCGCTCGCCTGATCAAAGATCGGCCTCTACTAACCATGATATCGAGTTTTGAAAACCTTATGTGCTCTTATTCCGGTTATTAGCCTAGATTTACTACGTGATGCGCACAGCATACAAGTATAGACCGGATCGCCTGAATTGGAACAAAACATCTCATGTTTGTTTTTGAAAGTGGTTTGCTACTCGTAAGTAGGCTAAAATGTGGATTTGCCACCCTCAGGTGGGCTTAGAAAACATGGTGATTTGCCATTATCTAGTGGGCTTAAAACTCACAGTCAATGCATTATTCCAATTCAGATAATCCAACCTTCACCCACAGGCATTCAAGCAATTATATCACGTAAGCACTTAGCCTCATAGTAAGCATGCTATCATGGCAGTCACTCACACACATGCAAGGATGCTAAAGCATAAAAGCTTACCTAGTACTTCGAGCCAAAACAGAAGCTAGTTAGTAATCAAATGCATGATCCTAACTATGCTGAAATGCCTAATGCAACACATACAAGAATGCAACTAAGATAGGCTCGGCTATTCTAAGATGGCATATGATGCTACAGCTAACACGTATTCAACTTGAAATTGAAATTGCAGTTAGTATGATACGCCGAGCCCGGTGCATGCAAGACATGAATGGATGCAAACATGCGAGCATAAGTATGTTAATTGAAACATGCCCTAAACTAACCATCATAAGCTGGTAAATAAAAGGGAGAAAGACGTGGGGTTGGAAGATATACATCACACGCACGCACATTTATTACACAATTGCCCTCGCTCGGAGGGTCCGAATAAATAAAATACAGTCCGAATAAATATTAAATATTACAAAACCCTAATTAATTAACAAATAAACTAGGAAAACAAAATAAACTAATATGCAAATCCATGGACCGCCTCAGCTCTATTCCGAATGATGAAAGATGCATGCATGCTCGCGTCGCCTCGTTGGGAAATTCCTTGCGATGCCCCAATTTGCCTCTTTTTGCAATTGATCCCGGATGCTGTGCAAGGCTTTAGAAAGTTGCTGATTTCTGGTTTGCTGCAACAGAGAGCAAGAAAGGGGCATGGCAAAGTATTTTCACATATGTATGCACTCCTCGATCCTCGTGCCACCAATCACACATCTCGATGCATGATGGTCGAGGAGTCGAATTGCACGACTCGATGTGAAATGAATGCACATAACAACACACAAGGCCTAGACTCCATCATGGGTAATCCGGAGTGTCAACGACTGGGAATTGAGACCCGTTTCGTCACTTCGGGTACGAAACGTCCCTCGTTTCCCGTGTTTGGGCTAACTCCTATCTCAAACACAATGCAATGAGATGGCATGGACAATGCGACTAACATGTAACCTAGCATACGCAATGCACATGACACAACATGGCATACACAATGCTCTAACATGCAACCTAGCATACGCAATGCTATGGACTAAAATGGCATACACAATGCACGTGACACAACATGGCATACACAATGCTCTAACATGTAACCTAGCATACGCAATGCTATGGACTAAAATGGCATACACAATGCACGATGGACTTACACCAATATGAGTGGACCTCAGCCACACTCAAATCAGTGGCCATATGATGAAAATGAGACAACCGAAATACATGCAAACATGCACGAATGCAAAGGACCGATCCTAAGGCACAACATGCAACTCTAACAAGGCATGGCAAGGAATGAAATATGGCATAGGATGGCACATGATACAGCTTTGAAATGGCATAAAAGATGGCCCGAAACATGCAAGTAGGTCACACAATGCCAGCTAGATGGCCCTAAATATCGAAACTAGTAAGTGCATTAACTAGAGGTATACAAAGCAATGCACCAGTGGCAAAACTAACCCCAAACAGACCCTAGGAAGGTCTGAAAACAATGGGAAAATGGCCTAAAATGATGGCTCACATGCAGGAAAATGGAGCTCATTCAATGGTCCGAAAACAAGGCATTCATGCACAACTCTCAAGCACACTTAAAGAGTAGAAAACATGAGAATATAGAATTCACATAGGCTCTGAAATATGATGCAAAATGACCCCAAAGCATGAAAACACCTCAGTACATGCATTCAATAGACCTCAAAACTCAAAACTAGGCAGGGACATTGAACTACAAGCATGTAAACAAGCATCATTCCCATGAGACCCAAAAACAGAGCTAAGGCAGTCCAAAATATGCACAAGATCAGTTTAAGGCATGGCCAAAAAGTGCTAAAATCAAGGGTCAACAAGCATGCAAAGTAAGCTACTGAACCATGAGTTGTACTACAACTATATGAAGCATATGAGAGCTCACCAACCAGCCAAAAACAGAAGTATTCCATGCCAAAATATGCCCAAAAACCCACTGAAACTCAGTCAATGCGGTGCCAGAATGATAGGCTCCTTTGGAGGGCCATGCAAGGGGTTGTTCTACACATATATGAAGACACACAAAATGGTAAACAACCTCTGGAAAGAGGTTATATGAGGGTCCTAAAACCCACCAAAAGGTCCTGAAATTAGTCTAGGAAGCATGCAAGTAAAAGCCCCTTTTGAAAGGCCTTGAATAGGATTGCTCTACACATGCATAATAGACATTCAAAATGGCCAAAAAGGGCTCTGGACAGAGCTTATGCAGGTCATAAAAACTCACAAATAATGGCCTGAAATATGGCTTCAAAACATGCAAATAGGGGCTCCTTTGCAAGGCCAACAAAGCTAGTAAAGAGAACAAGGGGTGAGAGGGTCACCCCTCTCTGATTTTGAAGCTCAAAGACACATTTTTAGCCACTGAAAATCTATTGGATTTCAGTGGCTAAAAGGCCAAAACCAAGGCCAACACGAATGCTCTAACGCATAGCTCAAAACATGAGGAAATGAAGCATTCAAGGGGTAGATGATCCCAACAGAAAAATGACCTTAATCAAACTTGAAGAGGAGCTCAAAATAAGACTTTTTTTAGTTTATGACGAATTCCAAAAATTCTTGCAAATAAGGCTAAGAGAATAAAGCAAAAAAAGCTAAAAGAGGGAATTGTGACTTACCTTTGTAGCACAGCAATGCAACAAGCTCTGGACCAAGAAAGTGAGCTCTCAAACCTCTGAAAACAGCTCCAAGGTACTTAGGATGGTAGTGGAGGTGTTGTGCTTGGAGGTGTAGTGTAAATGGCCAAGAACTTCAACTTTTGAAGCGAAATGAGAGAGATACAAAGACATGTGTATGCATGAGCCTTAAACAAAATGTTCAAACCCTTGAAATGGAGGAGGAGGCCTCCCTTTATAGAGAAGAGAGGCCAAAGCTTCTCTTGGAAGCTTCAACCAAGAATAAACATCCTCCATACACGTGTATGGAGGATGCATCAAATGGCTCCCAGCTGGCACAGCTGGAACACATTCAGTGAGACCAAAAAGCAAGAAGCAGGTCGACCAGTTAAGGTGGTCGACCGGCCACTCCCCCTGGTCGGCCGACCAGGGGTCAAAAGGGTCAGGTTGAAAAGGTGGTCGGCCATACCAGATTGGTGGCCTCCCCAGATGAATGCAACAATGTTGTATGGGAGACCAGAAATTATGGCCCAAAAGTGAGGGAGACCAAGTGGTCAAAAGGTTCAAGAAGAAAAGGTGGTCGGCCATACCAGATTGGTGGCCTCCCAGATGAATGCAACACAATGGTGGTATGGGAGACCCGAAATTGTGGCTCAAAAGTGAGGGAGACCACCTACCTGTCAAGAAAAACCCGCCGACCGGGAAAGGGTGGTCTCCAAGAAGAAAAGGGGTTTCTCCCACACTACTACCACCTTCCTAACAATGAAACTAGGGTCCATGCCAAAAATGATCCCACACCGATGCAAAACGAGGGTTCGGGGGCCAAACGCGTAGTCGGGGGCCCCGAAAACTGACTATTAAGCACCGGAGGTGGCGTGCGACCACAAGGTGGTCTCCCGGGCCACAGTGTCCCTCTAAGGAGAGGAAACAAGGTGTGTGCCAAAACCGAGAGCAAACGGAGGTAGTTAAGCGGCCCCGAACCGAGGCACACGGCCGACGCTCCAAAACCAGAAGCTGGCTTAAAACGGGAGAAATGGCCTACGACCACGAAACGTAGCCTACGGCTACTGAGAGATGGTCTTCGAGATCTCTCCCTTCAGAAAAGAGAAAGAGCAGAGAGATCTTGGAGATCACAAAGGAGGTAAAAAAAGAGTCCCGAAGTCCGGAGGGCAAAGCTCTCCGGACGACAATTCATGTTAGCATCAGAACGAGCACAATGAGATACATCATCACACATCGCGCTTAATCGGCGACGTCTGAGTCTTAAGGTCGGTCAAAATGGGGTGTCTACAGTTGCCCCTCTTGACAGAACTCAAAAGTCGTAATTGACGGGAGTGAATGTCAAAGCCCAGAGACGACCCATTTTTGACAAGGCCGAAGACTTAGACAAACAGGCAAGATAAACAAAGAGATGTGCCTGTAAGCATGCCCGCAAACGGGGGCAAAATGCAAAATGACAATGCAAGAAGCCAAACATAACTTATGATCATGCAAAGAAAGCTGTAATGAAGCATCTCATGCAACAGTTTTAAGCAAGCATATACAAATCTAACTATATTTCATGTAGTAAGAATGTAAGAGAATTATACAATTCTCACTACGTCTCACACGGAGAAGATACAATACCTATGCTGCTCGTCTGGTCGCACCAGCTTCAAATGAACCGTACATATAACATCGTGCCTGCAAAAAAGAGAAACTGAACAAGCACAACACAGTTAGAAACATGCATAGCAATGCAAGTAAAAAGTGCGTGACCACGCAAGCGGAGGGATGCATGACAATGCAACCAAAGTGTGACGCATAACAATGCGGAAGGGGTGTAAAACAATGCAACCAGAGTGTGACGCATAACAATGCGGTGCACTAACAAGTGCAGGTAAGGTACGCAAGATAGCGCAATGATGCAGTGCACAAAACAGTGCGATGCGCAAGATAGCGTGAATGATATGCAATGCACAAGACAGTGTGATGTGCAAGATAGCGCGATCCACAAAATAGCGCGAATGATATGCAATTTAGAAAACAATGTAATAATATACATATACAACGAAACAATGCAAATGATATGCAATGTATGTGAGATGATCAAACCACAAGCAGTATAAACCACACAAATATCATAAAGGGACGGAGATGCAAAATCAAACTACTTTTAACACAGAAAAGGAAGTGGGCACGAGCCGAACGACGCCTAACACACAAGCTAAGTGCCTACATCCTAGTACTGGCCACAACTCAGCATGGATGCTTACAGATAACAGAACCGTGTTTCAACGTGAAAGGGGTGCGAGCACATGCAAAACTATGTGTTTCGCAGAGAGACCACAAAGTACAAGTAATTGGGTGGCATGATATAAGTTGGGAATGATCTGCTGAGGAAAGATCGTGATCCTAAATGCTGAATGTAACAAACTAAAATACGATGAAATGGATGCAATGGATGAATTGAATAAAGCGCGCGGCCAAACCAACGTTTTGCCTAGAAAAGGCATGGACACAAACAAACCACGTCTAACACAGAAATGGTGCCGTCACCCTCAAACCACAATTCCCTTAGTGGCATAGGCGTGTACACATAATCACATAACCATGCTTTAACGCGAAAAGTATGGGCACATGCCAAACTAAGCTTAACATGAAAGGATGTAGGCAACACAATGGACATGCAGTATAGGCATGCAACATATTCTATATGCAATGCAATAGACATACTAGATGATGTAGTAGTTAGGAAGCGAAGGGTACCTTATAGGGTCAATTGGCAATGACCTACCTCATGCTGCGGGGACCTTCCTCTTCTTTTCGGTTGAACCGCAGGTACTACTTTTCTCCCTGACTATGGTCGCAGCTTTCCTTATTCTCCAACAGGGTGATAGACTAGGTTGGTTCAGTATCCAGAATTGAGGCGCATACACATGTTATCTCAATCTATGGGGCTGCCATACAGATTTCAAGCTGAGAATATTCCCCTGGGTATTTAAAACAAAAACTTTAGTCTCGGAAATCCCGAACCTTTGCGTTCTAGGCATGAGCCATTCAAACTCTAGTTTCCACCGTCTCAGTTGGTCTCGTAGGAACTCACTGAAAACACAGGCAGGTGGCTATACCAGACCGCTGGAAGTCGTTCAGGCACGATAAACACCAAAGGAATTGCACCTTTAGAGGATTTAAGGTCTCCTAGACTAGAGAGTGCACAAGACAGTGCGAATAAAGATGCAAGATTTAAGGTCTCCCAGACCAGAGAGTTTAAGGTCTCCCAGACCAGAGAGTGCACAAGACAATGCGATGCGCAAGAAAGCGCGAGTGTAAATTGCACAAAACAGTGCGATGCGCAAGAAAGCGCTAGTGTAAACTGCACAAAACAGTGCGATGCGCAAGAAAGCACGAGTGTAAATTGCACAAAACAGTGCGATGCACAAGAAAGCGCGATAAAATGCATGCACCATGCAAGTAAGGTGCACAAAACAGTGAGAGTGATAAATTGCACAAAATAGTGCGGTGCTATGCACTAACAAGTGCTACAGGCATTTTCTATGTAGGATGAGAGTGTGTAATGAAATGCACAAGATAGTGCGATGCGCAAGAAAACGCGAAATGAAATGTATGCAAAATGCATGAGATGCACAAAACAGTGCGAATGAGGTGCGGAAGATACCGCGATAAAATGCATGCACAATGCAAGACTTGGCACACGGCTTACGACATAGCATTCCATTCATTTGGCACACAGCTCACAACACAACACTTTGTTTGTTTGGCACGCGGCTCACAACACAATATTCTGTTTATTTGGCACGCAGCTCGAAACACAACACTCTGTTTATCTGGGCACACAGCTCATTCGAGCACACAGCTCATTTCGGGCACACGGCTCATTTTCGGGCACACAGCTCGTTCTTCGAGCACACAGCTCGTTTCGGGCACACAGCTCATTTCGAGCACACAGCTCATTCTTCGGGCACACAACTCGTTTCGGGCACATAGCTCATTTGGGGTACACAACTCATAACACTGCTCAATCTGAACACTCAGTCCATAACACAACATTTGGTTTGCATTTTGAACACACAGCTCAAGCACTTGAATTTCTGAACACGCAGCTCAAACTTTTGGCGTGAACCGCAGCCCACATTTTTGAAATCTGAACACATAGCTCAAACTTTTGTCGCGAACACGCAGCCTACAATTTCTTGAAATCTGAACACACAGCTCAAACTCTTCCGGTGAACACGCAGCCCACATTTTCTTGAAATCTGAACACACAGCTCAAACTTGTTGTTGTGAACACACAGCCCCAGTTTTTGAAAGTTGAACACGCAACTCAAACTTTTGAATTTCTGAACACGCAGCCCATTTTTTGATTGTGAACACGCAGCACACACTTGTTAAAAGTTGAACACGCAGCCCAAACTTTTGAATTTTCTGAACACGTAGCCCATTTTCGAATGTGAACACACAGCACACATTTGTTGAAAGTCGAACACGTAGCCCAAACTTTTGAATTTCTGAACACACAGCTCATTTTTTATTGTGAACACGCAGCACACACTTGTTGAAAGTTGAACACATAGGCCAAACTTTTTGAATTTCTGAACACGCAGCCCATTTTTTAATGTGAACACGCAGCACACATTTGTTGAAAGTTGAACACGCAGCCCAAACTTTTGAATTTCTGAACACGCAGCCCATTTTTGATTGTGAACACACAGCACACATTTGTTGAAAGTCGAACACGCAGCCCATTTTTGAATGTGGACACACAGCACACATTAGTTAAAAGTCGAACGCGCAGCCCAAACTTTTGAATTTCTGAACACGCAGCCCGTTTTCGTTTGTACGCAGCTCAAACAGTTCATACACTTCACTTCTGAACACACAGCTCATTAATTTCATTTGCACGCAGCTCATTTTTAAATCTGAACACGCAGCTCAACTTTTCATTTCTGACACACAGCTCATTCACTTCATTTTGAACACGCAGCTCACACATTCCACTTCTGAACACGCAGCTCATAACACAACACTGCTCGATTTGAACACACGGCGCATAACATAGTAGTCTTTTAATTTTGAACACACAACTCATTCTGAACATACAGGATGCGGCGACGGAACTTGCAGAAGTTGAAACAAACTCAGATGCCGACATTTTCCCCTTTTTTTTTTGCTTCGAAGTCTAGAACCTATATAGCTTCAGATAGGTCCTGGTTTTACTGTTTTCACATGACCCGGGTTGAACCCTGCGGTTTTTGAAAGAACAAAATCTCGTTTTGCACAAACATGGAGAATGGCCTAGCACTCTGAGCACAAAGCGATTTTTTTTGAAATTGAAATTGAGAATGAGTTCTCAATCGGGTATTGAGCCTACAACTGACCACAGCCAAAACGACTCAACAACAGAAAACAAAGGTAGAACAACCTAAACACAACTCACAAAGGAAAAACAAGGTAAAACAACCTAACACACCGAGTGACACTCGAAACGACTCAAAACAAGAATCGAGAGAAAAACAAAAAACACGACACTCAGACGTATTGGAAAGACGAGAGAACTCTCAGATCGTGAGGAGCCAGTTTCTCTGGGTATTTGTTTCCCACCCTTTCTAATTTGTGATTCTTACATCACTCGGCCCTGAGGCTCTGTTTTTCTAAAAAACCTTTCCTCCTCAACTTTTCCTCTCAACGCACATCTCTCTATTCTTCAATCTCTTCATTTTTTATCCCTCCCCTGGGTGGTTGATGGATAAACAGGAAGTTGCAGGGCTTATGCCCTAGCATTCTGCTAGATTTTCTTTTTTTTCGCGTGACATCTAGTCGATGCCCCGGATGAGGGAGTAGAGTATCTTGATCCATTCCAATTCGTGCTTCGCACTTGGCTTGATACCTTGTTGCTTAGAGAATGTTGAGAGCTTTCAGCCCTTTTGTTGACAGCTTCAACTGTGCCCTTTCTGGCGAATACGATGCCCTTTCCGACAACTAAAGTGCCCTTTCTGGCAAGTGCACTGACAACGAGGAAAAGACAGGAAGCTTGACTCAACTGTGCCCCTAGTTCATCAGTTTGACCATTTTTTGTTTTGGCTTTCTAAAATAATTTTGATCAATATGAGAGTTAGATTAACATGCTTGTTTGATTTTTTGATTTAAAATCATGCAGGTTAGGCTATAAGCACTGAAAATTTTCCTTTTTTTGGGTCCAAGAAATGGTCCAATTTTGGACAGATGGAATAATTTTCGAGAGAATTAGTCAACCTCAGTAAAAATTCTCAAAACTATTTTTGCAAACGGCCACTGCTCAACGAGCACGGAACCTACTCTCGAGATGCACAACCTCAGACCCGAAGGAAAATTGCCCCTTGTCTGAATGGCACTGCATGGCAACGGAAAGTTGCCCCTAGTCTGAATGGCACCGCAGCGTGCTGTATGGCAACGGAAAGTTGCCCCTTGTCTGAATAGCGCCACAACACATGGCAACCAGTTCTTACCACCAAACTCTCGGATACAGAGAAGACAAAGATGATCAGAACCATTACATGGACACAGTCAAATTTGAAGTGTTTTACGACTAGACTTCAGAATGAAGTTGCCTACGTATCCCAAAAGATGGGAATCAAGCCTTACGTAGTTCGGAGGTTAAGGTACACTCGGGTATTAACCTCTCCTTTTGCGCTCTAACTTTTTTTGCCAAGGCCGCCCTTCTGGGTTTTCAAACCTTGTGAGCTATGTTTTTCTTTTTCTTTTCTATTCTTTTCATTTCTTTTCTTCTTTTTTTTTTTTCTTTCTTTTTTTTTTTTTTTTCTTTTTTTTTTCTTTTTTTTTTTTTTTTTTTTTTTTTTTTTTTTTTTTTTTTTTTCTTTTTCTTCTTTTTTCTTGCTCTAAGTTTTGCCTAGGTTGCCCTTCCGGGTCTTCGGCCCAACGAGCCTCTCAAGGGTAAAAGTGTAGCTGTGTCTATGTCAAATGGTTTTTGAGATCCTGAAGTCATCTCTGAATCCAGGAGAATGGTTGATGTTCCCTGATGATGTAGGAGTCCATCCAACGGGGGGGCTGAATTTGCCCCTAGTGTTGTGGATAGGAACTCGGTTGTCCTTCAACAAAAATTTCTTCTTTCTCCCTTCTAGGATTTGGCTTCTTGCCAGTCGTCGTCTTTGACTCTTCGAGTGCATCTGACATTTTTTTCCCCTAGTTCGAGGGGTGCTCCTGATCTAGCTTCACAAGCTTCTTGATCTAACTTTTCTTGCCCCTAGTTCGCGGGCTGCTTCAATCTGGCCACACAGGCCTGACATCATGATTGGCCTTGGAACATTCTGAATCCAAGTTCAAGGTTGAAATCAAGAGGGGTCGAGTCTCGAGGCTGAGAGCGATCCTAAGCTGCAACAATCTCAAGAGTGATTCCGCACAGGTCTTTCGCAGGACAGCGCAAAACATTTTTTTCAAATTTTTTAAGAAAGCGACTAGTCGCTTGCGCTGAAGACAATGCGAAACCAATCTGGATCAAGCCAGGATCCTTCTCAGTACTCACACTAACAAGCATGATCTCAATCATTAAGGGCTTAGCACGCCTCTCTTTTTCTCAATTGATCAAATTTTTGCAAATCCCGAGAAATTCCTTCATCTTCGTTTTCATCTCAATGTTCAAAAAGTTTTGAAAAACTTAGGTCAATACAATGACTTATAGGCACAAAAGAGCAGGTGAAATGCACTGCCGTTTCATTCTAAACTTGCTGGCACAACAAGCTCAAAGTAGCAATAGGCACAAAAACATGACAGCCACAGCTGTTTGATTCAGATTTCTGGGTTGCAACTGGCTCCACAGCAGAGACAACTCAAGAGAGCCAAAAGATAAACACAAAATAAAATAGTGATATTCGAGGTAACACCCCAGAAATCACCGAACTTCTGTACAACAGGACTGACTCGACACAACAAGACAGACCCGACCGACATAGTACAAAAAGACTGCTTATATACAAGATAACAAAACTGACTGAATACCCAAGTCAGAAAGTGCAAAACTAGCATTCGCAAATGCTCCAAAGTGCGTGCCATATGCCACATCCGAAGTAAACTGCGCCGCCCGCAGGTGGACCAACTTCTGATCACATACTTGTGGTATCCTCGAAATCTAACAACTCAGCAGTGACATACTTCACTGAGGTAGGTGGGAGGATGACCTCATTGTCGATTAATCCTGTACTTTATGACGAAGACGGAAACAGTTGTCGGTGCTATGACCGGTTTGCTGGTGGTACGCGCAGTACAGGTAGCATCATGTGGGGAGGGAGATTCTTTGGGAGAGGCCAGGCTCAAGGGGTCTAAGATGGCCCTTTCGGCAAGGATCTGGAGTGCCTTAGACAAAGGCATATAAAGGGCGTGGAATACCCTGCAACCCCGGGGTAGATACTTTGAGGTTTGCTGACTTTTGCCAGACGCACTGGCAAAAGGATCGGCAGGTGTTGCCTTGGCCTTCTGATCCTTTCCAAGTGCAGAGTTAGGGTTGGAGGGAATGGTTCTAGTATGACGGTTCCTATCCCAATTTTCTGCCTGGCTCAAACTGCCCTCGGTCGGAGCGGGGAAGGGTCATCCACAGTTTTAGCCACAACTGTGAATATTTACTATTTACTCAATCCTCCGACTTTCAAAGCCTCGACTACCCACAGCAGTTGTTCAACGGGATCACGGATCAGTTTGTTCCACTTTGTTCTTACCTCTAGCCTCAGCTTGATCGGGGTTTGGGTTGCTACAATCAGAGTGGAACTTGGTTGTTGTTGACATGTCATGGCCATAGCTTAAGACAGCCTCAGGTTGGCTGAGCTCAATTACAATTCGCCCCAATAGAGGGGGCTCCTGCGGTACGAAATTCCCGGCGTAGGATGTGGTTGGTGGCGAAGCCGACATTCCGTAGGCAAGATCAGACACAGATCGCTGAAGATCACCAATCATTCCCATCAATTCAAATATGGTGGGCTCACCAGTTTGACACGACTGGGGCGTCCAGACCGGGCACGCGTCAGGCGACCTGGGCGGATGCGGTACTTTAACATTGGTCTCATCCCGCAAGATGATTCCTTGATCCAATGCGGCTGCCATAACCACTATTTCCTCTGAATCTTGTGTCATCATAAGTCTGCTGAACTGAACGGATGTGATGTGACTGGTGACTAACGGATCAGATAAACTGGTGGCCTTGACTGGCCTTTCTCTATCTTGCCTCAGCGAAGGAAAATACTGGCTGCTCTGAATTGAATCTCCTAAACCTTGAAAGAGAAAACAGGAAGCATCTCAGCCCAATTTCACTAGGACAGATATAAGCATAGCTGAATAACTGCATTCGCCACTGATCATTGTCCCCCAATACCCGCCCAAACTGAATCTGATACCCGCAGATAACTGATTCCCAAAATACTGAACTGGTGCCCGCAAGCCTGATACCCAAACCTGTAAACTGATACATGCTTCCTGTAGAGACGCACTCTAAAAGCACATAGCAAACAAGTGAGAGCCAAAACACCCCTATGTTGGGGTAGGGTTTCCCTGTCCTATTTTGTCAGGAACTAGGGTTTCACTACACACGCAGTGGTTTCAAACAACCTATAATCGGGTAAGCAACATGTCCAAGCTTGGAATGGTCACTATGGATTCCGAATATGCACTAGGTCGAATGGTCAAAAAGGGTGCCCCGGTAAAACCGGGGTTTGTGTTCCCGTCATGGCAGAGCTCGCAACCGGTCAGCCTTATGGCACGCTTCTCGAAGCGAGCCTCCGACAAACCGTTTAGGAATAGCATACGGCAAACACGGTGTCCTAGGCGCACCAATGCAAATGCAATGCAAAGAAACACATAAGTGTAGTCAAAACAGATATCATGAGTTCGAGTCAAGTTCTCTAACTCCCCAGCAGAGTCGCCAGAAACTGTAGACATTCCCGAACGTCCCGGAGGGAATCCCTTTTGTTCATTTGGGCTCACTACAGTTCAGGACTCAATGTCACGATCCTGTATCTAATCTCGCAGAGTGCAATGCAAGACCGATGAATCATCAAAGAGTCCAAATCCGGCAAATCGTTTTTGAAAACAAATTTTTTGAAAGAAGTGCCAAACATGGACTGCTTTGCCAGATACAGAGTCGCCACCTAAATATTTATTTGGGGAATTTAGGAACCCTAACTCGTTTTCCTAAGGCCACGTGTCCGTCATCACCAAAGTTGCCTCGGCTCGGGAACTTGGGTACGATTGGGAAAGGTCACTTCGTGAGCACCCCCGCTCGCCGGATCAAAGATCGGCCTCTACTAACCATGATATTGAGTTTTTGAAAACCTTATGTGCTCTTATTCCGATTATTGCCTAGATTTACTACGTGATGCGCACACAGCATACAAGTATAGACCGGATCGTCTGAATTGGAACAAAACATCTCATGTTTGTTTTTGAAAGTGGTTTGTTACTCGTAAGTAGGCTAAAATGTGGATTTGCCCCCCTCAGGTGGGCTTAGAAAACATGGTGATTTGCCACTATCTAGTGGGCTTAAAACTCACAGTCAATGCATTATTCCAATTCAGATAATCCAACCTTCACCCACAGGCATTCAAGCAGTTATATCACGTAAGCGCTTAGCCTCATGGTAAGCATGCTATCATGGCAGTCACTCACACACATGCAAGGATGCTAAAGCATAAAAGCTTACCTAATATTCTCCGAGCCAAACAGAAGCTAGTTAGTAATCAAATGCATGATCCTAACTATGCTGAAATGCCTAATGCAACACATACAAGAATGCAACTAAGATAGGCTCGGCTATTCTAAGATGGCATATGATGATGCTACAGCTAACACGTATTCAACTTGAAATTGAAATACAATGCAGTTAGTATGATGCGCCGAGCCCGGTGCATGCAAGACAAATGAATGGATGCAAACATGCGAAGATAAGTATGTTAATTGAAACGTGCCCTAAACTAACCATCATAAGCTGGTAAATAAAAGGGAGAAAGACGTGGGGTTTGGAGACATACCATCGCACGTCGCACACTTATTACACAATTGCCCTCCCTCGAGGGTTCGAATAAATAATATAGTCGAATAAATAATTAAATATTACAAAACCCTAATTAATTAACAAATTAACTAGGAAAGCAAAATAACTAATATGCGAATCCATGGACCGCCTCCGCTCTTTTCCAATGAATGAAAGATGCATGCATGCTCGCGTCGCCTCGTCGGAAAATTCCTTGCGATGCCCCAATTTGCCTGTGATACCCATGTTCGGTATTATGTTAATTGGTCCCTAATACGTATGTGATTATATGTCTTGATATGATTTTGTTGTGCTATTATATGAATATATGTGATTTTGGAACTCTACCTGTAACCGTAGGAATATCTGTTTGAATAATATGCTTTGGAAATTAAATTGAGGGCCTTATGGGCCACAGAACCACCCGAAATTGATTACGCCATTGTGATTGGCATAATTTTATAGAGCCTACGGCGAAATTTAATTGAAAATTGATTCTGGTCAATTTAACTGATTAATTGATGAATTAAGGGCCCAAATATTTTATATTAAAATATTTTATTAGTGGGCCTTTGTTGTGGTATAGCATTACACCCCCCTTAGCTCATTTGAGCTCAAAAATCTGAGGAAACTATAGAGAGAGAGGGGCCGGCCATAGTGAGAGAAAAGGGGGAAATTGTGCATTTGTAGTTCAAGACCTAGACCTTTTGGAGATTAAGCTCTAATATTGCTACTATTGGGAAGATTAAAGCTCCTTGGTGAGTGATTCATGCATTTATAGTCATCATTTTGCGAATTCAAGTTTAATAGATGGTCAAGAGCATGAATTAGTTTGAATGTGATGGAATTAAGTTGTATATGTTGGATTTCAAGATTATAGAAGCATGCATGTAAGGAATTCCTATAGATTTCCATGTTTAAGCTTAATTTGTGTAACCTATATTGAAGTTGAATGAAATCCATGTGTATGACCATCTCTTCATTAAATAAGTTGTGAATAATGTATTTTCTTGCATGCAAGAGTAAATCATGAAAGAGTAAGCTTTGGCATGTTTGAATTTGAGTATGTTGGTGATGATCGACATATTTTGGGACATGCATGTAGATAAATCAAGAAATTGAGCTCCATAATGTTATAATCTTGCATTGGTGCCATGTTGATATGATTATATTGAGATTTGAGCCATTGCATGCAAGTATTGTGGCTAGGAAGTTGAATTGGAGCTCAAGAACATAATCTGGGAAACCCATAATTTTGATGTCCGCTCGAGCGGGGATTTCGAGCTCCCAGTATTTTGTTCTTGTAGGCATGGTGTCCGCTCGAGCGGGAATTTCATGCTCGAGCGAGGATCATGGAGGATGAACTTCTGCTCGAGCATCCTATCTCACGCTCGAGCGTAAAAATGATGCATCCAGTACTTTTTGCAGACATAGAGTCTGCTCGAGCGGGTAAGTTCACGCTCGAGCGGGGAGCTATGTTAAGAGGCCTTCCGCTCGAGCGCCATTTTGGATGATCGAGCGTAAATTTCACCTATCCAGTACTTTGGCAGGCCTTAAGGGTCCGCACCGAGCGGGAAGTTTACGCTCGAACGGGACCCTTTTTCCTGAAATTCTGTTTTTGCATTCTGAGTTCTGTTTTCCGTTCTCTTTCACTTGTAGCACTCTTAGGCATATGTTAAGCATTGTGAATGAGTTAATGAGATCAGAATAAAGCCTAAAGAGGAATATGTGAATTAAAGAACGGATTGAACTGTTAGTGACCCTTTTGTGTTCATGAAATGTGTAGGTCAAGCTCCAGGGCAAATCTGCAAGCCGATCACTGTGAGTAATATTGATATTTGAACGCTTATGAATGTCCATTGTTTATTCCCTCATAAGCTTTATGAGTTGCTAATGGGATTGTGGACAAAATTGACATGAATGAACGAACGGACCTAAGGTCGTTTTGATACGAATGAATGGACCTAAGGTCGTTTTGATACGTATGTATGGGCCGAAGGCCGTTTTGATACGAATGTATGGGCCGAAGGCCGTTTTGACATAAATGAATGGGCCAAAGGCCGTTTTGACATCAATGAATGGGCCGAAGGCCGTTTTGACATAAATGGATCGGCCGAAGGCCGTTTTGACATGAATGGAAATCCGAATGGGCCAAAGGCCAGAATGTTGAAACTACAAGTCACTTGATTTGAAATTCGTATAGTTATATATATCTGTTAAATAAAAATATGAATTGGGCCCGAGGCCGTTTGGAACTTGTTGTTCTACATTGTTATGTAACTTTTGTATTTGATATTATTCACTGGGCTATCGCTCACGCTCATTCATGTGTTTGTAGGTGAGCCAAGAGAAGTCCAAACCCAGACCCAGTAAAGTCTGCATGAACAACAACGAGTTTTGGGGAGTCAGCCTTGCGTCTCATGCACGAGACCCATCCTTGTCATTTCGTTATGCATTTACGTTTTGTCTTGTTGGCGAGGACCTTGTGTATATTTTGTATATAGTCTGTTTATGGGTTGACTCAGTTTTAGATGATCCTGTCTGTAAAGAAGTTTATGCTTCTGTACTTTTGATGTGGGTTATTGACGTATATGAATATGGTTTGTTTTGGTGTGCATATAAGCACGGCTCTATGGACAAAGTTTTAAATTTTTGCTTCCATTTGGCCCCTTTACACTCTGGTGAGTTATCTGTTTTGGTCTGAGGCCGTAGGTAATCACAGGATTACTGTCGGTTATTTCCTTAACCCATAGGAGCGGGTTCGGGTCATGACATTGCCTCTGTTTGCAATTGATCCCGGAATGCTGTGCAAGGCTTTAGAAAGTTGTTGATTTCTGGTTTGCTGCAACAGAGAGCAAGAAAGGGGCATGGAAAAGTATTTTCACATATGTATGCACACCTCGATCCTCGTGCCACCAATCACACATCTCGATGCATGATGGCCGAGGAGTTGAATTGCACGACTCGATGTGAAATGAATGCACATAACAACACAACAAGGCCTAGACTCCATCATGGGTAATCCGAAGTGTTGGCGACTGGGAATTGAGACACGTTTCGTCACTTCGGGTACGAAACATCCCTCGTTTCCCGTGTTTAGGCTAACTCCTATCCCAAACACAATGCAATGAGATGGCATGCACAATGCGACTAACATGTAACCTAGCATACGCAATGCTATGGACTAAAATGGCATACACAATGCACGTCACACAACATGGCATACACAATGCTCTAACATGCAACCTAGCATACGCAATGCTATGGACTAAAATGGCATACACAATGCACGTGACACAACATGGCATACACAATGCTCTAACATGTAACCTAGCATACGCAATGCTATGGACTAAAATGGCATACAAAATGCACGATGAACTTATACCAGTATGAGTGGACCTCAGCCACACTCAAATCAGTGGCCATATGATGAAAATGAGACAACCGAAATACATGCAAACATGCACGAATGCAAAGGACCGATCCTAAGGCACAACATGCAACTCTAACAAGGCATGGCAAGGAATGAAATATGGCATAGGATGGCACATGATACAGCTCTGAAATGGCATAAAAGATGGTCCCGAAACATGCAAGTATGTCACACAATGCAAGCTAGATGGCCCGAATACCGAAACTAATGAAGTGCGTTACACTAGAGGTACACAAAGCAATGCACCAGTGGCAAAACCAACCTCAAACAGACCCTAGGCAGGTCTGAAACAGTGGGAAAATGGCCTAAAATGATGGCTCAACATGCAAGAAAATGGAGCTCATTCAATGGTCCGAAAACAAGGCATTCATGCACAACTCTCAAGCACACTTAAAGAGTAGAAAACATGAGAATATGGAATTCACATAGGCTCTGAAATATGATGCAAAATGACCCCAAAGCATGAAAACACCTCAGTACATGCATGCAATAGACCTCAAAACTCAAAACTAGGCATGGACATTGAACTACAAGCATGTAAAACAAGCATCATTCGACCATAAGACCCAAAAAAAGAGCTAAGGCAGTCCAAAATATGCACAAGATCAGTTTAAGGCATGGCCAAAAAGTGCTAAAATCAAGGGTCAACAAAGCATGCAAAGTAAGCTACTGAACCATGAGTTGTACTACAACTATATGAAGCATATGAGAGCTCACCAAACCAGCCAAAAACAGAAGTATTCCATGCCAAAATATGCCCAAAAACCCACTGAAACTCAGTCAATGCGTGCAAGAATGATAGGCTCCTTTGGAGGGCCATGCAAGGGGTTGTTCTACACATATATGACAGACACACAAAATGGTAAAACAACCTCTGGAAAGAGGTTATGAGGGTCCTAAAACCCACCAAAAAGGTCCTGAAATTAGTCTAGGAAGCATGCAAGTAAAAGCCCCTTTGAAAGGCCTTGAATAGGATTGCTCTACACATGCATAATAGACATTCAAAATGGCCAAAAGGGCTCTGGACAGAGCTTATGCAGGTCATAAAACTCACAAATAATGGCCTGAAATATGGCTTCAAAACATGCAAATAGGGGCTCCTTTGTAAGGCCAACAAAGCTAGTAAAGAGAACAAGGGGTGAGAGGGTCACCCCTCTCTGATTTTGAAGCTCAAAGACACATTTTAGCCACTGAAAATCTACTGGATTTCAGTGGCTAAAAGGCCAAACCAAGGCCAACACGAATGCTCTAATGCATAGCTCAAAACATGAGGAAATGAAGCATGCAAGGGGGTAGATGATCCCCAACAGAAAAATGACCTTAATCAAACTTGAAGAGGAGCTCAAAATAAGACTTTTTTTAGTTTATGATGAAGTCCAAAAATTCTTGCAAATAAGGCTAAAGAATGAAGCAAAATAAAGCTACAAAGAGGGAAATGGTGACTTACCCTTGTAGCACAGCAATGCAGCAAGCTCTGGACCAAGAAAGTGAGCTCTCAACCTCTAAAAAATAGCTCCAAGGTACTTAGGATGGTAGTTGAGGTTTGTGCTGGAGGTGTAGTGTAAATGGCCAAGAACTTCAACCTTTGAAGCTAAATGAAAGAGATACAAAGAGATGTGTATGCATGAGCCTTAAACAAAATGTTCAACCCTTGCAATGGAGGAGGAGGCCTCCCTTTATAGGGAAGAGAGGCCAAAGCTTCTCTTGGAAGCTTCAAACCAAGAATAAACATCCTCCATACACGTGTATGGAGGATGCATTAAATGGCTCCAAGCTGGCACAGCTGGAACACATTCAGTGAGACCAAAAAGCAGGAAGCAGGCCGACCAGTTAAGGTGGTCGGCCGGCCACTCCCCCTGGTTGGCCGACCAGGTGTCAAAAGGGTCAGGTTGAAAAGGTGGTCGGCCATACCAGATTGGTGCCTCCCAGATGAATGCAACACAATGGTGGTATGGGAGACCAAAAATTATGGCCCAAAAGTGAGGGAGACCAAGCGGTCAAAAGGTTCAAGAAGAAAAGGTGGTCGGCCATACCAGATTGGTGGCCTCCCAGATGAATGCAACACAATGGTGGTATGGGAGACCTGAAATTGTGGCTCAAAAGTGAGGGAGACCACTTGCCTGTCAAGAAAAATCGCCGACCGGGGAAAAGTGGTCTCCAAGAAGAAAAGGTGGTCTCCCACCACTACCACTTCCTAACAATGAAACTAGGGTCCATGCCAAAAATGATCCCACACCGATGCAAAACGAGGGTTCGGGGGCCAAAACGTCGCAGGGGCCCCAAAAACTGACTATTAAGCCACCGGGTGGCGTGCGACCACAAAGGTGGTCTCCAGGGCCACAGTGTCCCTCTAAAGAGAGGAAACAAGGTGTGTGCCAAAAACCGGAGCAAACGAAGGTAGTTAAGCAGTCCCGAAAGGAGGCACACGGCCGACGGCTCTGAAACCGGAAACTGGTCTCCAAACGGGAAAAATGGCCTACGACCACGAAACATAGCCTACGGCCACTGAGAGATGGTCTTCGAGACCTCTCCCTCCCTTCGGAAAGAGAAAACAGAGAAAACAGGACCTGGTTCGCAAATTGAGGCAAAGCACAAAAGAGTCCCGAAGTCCAGAGGCAAGGCTCTCAGCTGAGACTCTGTGACCTCAGAACGAGCACAATATGCATCATCACTGAGCGCTCAATCGGCGACGTCTGAGTCTTAAGGTCGGTCAAAAATGGGGTGTCTACAGGGACGGGCTGAGTCCGAAAATTCTGTTTTTCCTCCTTCTTTTGTGCTGTGTATAACACTTTTGGAACATTTCTCTCTCACTCTAAATATCATTTTGCTCCTCCTTCTCTCTAAAAACTCTCACCAAACACCAAAAACCCTTGATTTCTTGCAATCCATTGAGTTTTGATCCATCATTTTTCACAAATCTTGGAGAGCAAAGCAAGAACTTCACTTTGTACGGTGGAGATCAAATTTCTACAACTTTGATTCTAGGGTTTCATCAAATCTCTTCATCAAGCTTGAGGTAGGGACTTCTTTGAGTTATATATACTTGTTTTGCAAGATTGATGTTGATTTTGAAATTTTCTTAAAGATATATAAAGGTTTGTTTTTTTACTCAAGAAATTAGTAGCTTGTTAAAGAAATTCATCTTTTGTTTCATTGAAAGATTTTCTTGAATAGCTGAAGCACATTGGCATAAAAATGATGTTTTTGGTGAGATTTTGCCAAGAAATGAAGAAAAATAGTGTTTGGGTGAAGAAACCTAGAAATTTGGGGTTTTCCTTAAATGAAAGAAGATGAGGGTACATAGTTGATATTATATATATATTGATAAATGGTAGCAAACTTTTGGCTATTGGTTAGAATGGCATTGAAAAGAGAAAACGGAAATTTTGAACTGTATGGAACATTTGGTGGAGTTATGTTGAAAGTGGAGAAACATGATGTAGTATAGACAATTGTTGCATTGGCTCTTCAAAAACCTTGCATGTCATGAACATTGAATTGGGATTTGGAACTTTCATTGAGAATGAAATATTGTGAAATGAAATCATGGAAATGTTTATGGGGTAAATACGTTGGTAAGTCCGGATAGGAGGTGTAGATGGAATTGATAAGTTGGCTTGAGTGTTCGACGTGAAAGACCGAAAACACGTGCGGAGGAGGTACCACTTCCCTTCCGGTTAGCAACCGGTAAATTTGGGTTTTTGGTAGTGCTAGTTAAGCCTACTTGCAGACACCAACCTAGGAATTACCTGAGTCGTATTTACCGTCCCGTTGAATAAAATTATAAATTTTAGAATTGTTGAGATTTCAAGCTATTGTTGAACATGGGGACTTTTAAAAATGCATGTAAATGAAATCCTCTTTTAATTGGCATTGCATGACATTTGCATTTAATATTGGAAATATTGCATAACTGTATATACTTTGTTGAGGATTCTCTACTGGGCTTTATGCTCACCCCTATGGGATTTTGGTGCAGGAAAAGATGTGGTGATCCCGCCGAGTTGAGGGCATGGACATATTTTGTGGAGAGTAAATGACTCTTATTTTGTTGTGATTCATTTTGCTAGCCAAGGGCTATAAATGTATGGGTTCATGAAACTATTTTTGTGTAACCGGGCTTAAGTCTTAAAATTTGCAAGCCCGTGAGGGCATTTTATTTACTTTTGAATTTGACGTTCTACATGCTATAGATTTATGTATTTGGTATCGTTGAATATATAATTGCATGTGGAACTGTCTTGTACGTACCTTGATGATTCAATGAATGTAAGGGTTGATGAATTACAGCTTTCTTATAATGAATGCTAGCCGATGTACTTATGTAATGTTATAAATGTTCGGGGCGTTACAGCAAAAATCTCGACAATAAAGGTTTGGAAAAAACAAGCAACAAACCTGTTCCAAACGCACAACTACAATCCGAAAGCCAATTCTAAAGAGATACAAGGGGAACAAGAGGTAAACCACAATATGAAAGCATTAAACCCGAGTCCGGGATACCACAAGAGTCGGGTCAAAACCAGAATCGCTATATTGGATCCATGGACTAATCCTTGAATATTGCATAAATTTGTAATTGTGTCATGTTTTAGTCTATAATTTGAATATGTTTTTAATGCTCCATGATTTACTCCATAACGTGAGAAAATCTTAAACCTTTCATATTCAATTCATCAATATATATAAATCAATAATAATAATAATAAATTAGAGATTTGCGTATTATATTCTATATGTGTTATTAAACCTTAACTTTGATCAATAAATGTGTTTAAACAATAAAAATAAATTCAATTTAATGTAAAAAGGAAATCGTTGTTCATTTCATTACATAGAACCGAAACCTTTATATTGACAAGCATATATATAGTAAACTAACCACACATTACCTTATTTAAAATAAAAAAAAGTGCCAACAAATTGATCACCATCAAACTTTATATTAATTTAAATACAGTCCTTTATTTGAAAATTAAAAAATAAAATATAAAATATGTCAATTTTTATTGCTTAAAAAGACCACCAATTTTATGAGTACTTATTTTGAGAAATTAGAGTTTGAATAAAAATTTAAAAATACATATAGGTATTTGATTTTTCTTTTAGGTATGAAAAATACCTATTTGGAGAAATTATCTCTCTCTTTTCATTTTCTTTATTTTGTTTCTTTCATTCTTCTTTCTATTTATTCTCTCCTTCATTTTTTCATAGTATCACTGCAATCAATAGCAACACCACATAATTTATTATTGTTGTTATTATTTGTTCTCTTCCCTCATTCTCTTTCCTCCATTTTTTCCTCTTTCGTCAATGCTAACTAGCATCACCCAATACCACAGCAACTTACAAAACATGAAATTTGTCTTTTATTTTGTAAACATATTTGTGTATTACATTTTTAAAAGAAAAATAAACATAATAGCATTTCATATTTATAATATAAAAAAAAATAAAAAAAATTGACTTATAAAAATTACCAAATGCTACCTCATAAATATATAAAAAAAAATTATCATTTTTATCTTTTCACGATCCTATATTAATTTCAAATTTTAATTTTTATCTTTGAGTCTTCCAATTGTCAGTCGATGACTATTAAAAAAATAAATTTTTTAAGGTCCTGATATTAAAATTTTATAAGATAAAGAACATACAATATTTCATAATAGTTGAGGTCCCTTAACATTTTCACAAAGAAAATCAACTTAGAGAAATTTCGACTTCGACTGAGAGAAATTTCGGGCTTGTTTGGTTTGTATATGAAGATACAATTTTTGAGAAAAAATTTTCAAAATTTTGTTTGGTTTAAATTTTTTGAATTTTTTTTCCAAAATCAGTTTCTCTCTCCTACACATCAATCAATCACTTTTTCTCTCTCCTCTCTACTTCTCAATCACTTTTTCTTTCACACGCATCTACTCAACTATAACAAAATATCAAATCATCCTAAATTTCCAAACTCCAAAACTATTTTAAAAATATACACCCAAACAAACCAAAAAAATTTCTAAACTCTTTCCCCAAATTTTTTTTTGAAAATTTATCTCAAAATACAAACCAAACACACCGTTCAATTTTCACAGAGAAATTTCTCTGATTTCATAGAAAAATTTTATTGAGAGACCTTAGTTAATAAAAAATAAAAATAAAAAATCTTGGATCTCTCCTACTACACAAAGTTGAATAGGGAAGTTTCACTAATTTTTTCTTTCAAAAAAATGGTTCAATATTTCTCACCTTATTAAAAAAAAATTAAAAATAAATATAAAAGTGAAAAAATGTTTAATCACGTTACAATAAATTAAAATTAGTTGATAGGGAATGAAATATAAAGAAATTATTTGAGACTAATGAACTATTTAAACAATTTGTCATTTCTTACATCTAATTAAAATGGATTTTTACTTGAAGAAAGAAATTATTTGAAAATAATAAAATATTCAAATAATTTGTTACCTAAAATCTATATCTCCATCTTTGTTTCTCTCATTTAAATTATTTTATTAAATTAAATCTTAAAAATAATTCAAACAAAAAACATGGATATTCTTTCTTTCTTTCATTAATGGTTGATTTTTTTTTTTTTTAACTTCTAAAAGTTCAAAAACTTATCGCCCAAAAGAAATACATAGTGAAGGAATTACAAAAAAATTGTGAGAAATAAAATGACAATTTAATAAATAGGTAAATTACACTTATTCCCTTGAGGTTATGAATAGTATTTAAAGGGTATTATGGTCATTTGCACAACCAAGTTAACACCTTTTGGGCTAAATTAACGGGAGTGGAAATTTTGACAATGTCAGAAAAAAATAAGGAAGGTCAATGTAATTTCAAAAACCATAGGGGAAGTTCCCGTAGTTAGAAATCTCAGGGGAGGTAACCCTAATTTACCCATACATAAATGCCTAAAATATCATTCTCATTGAATTTAATGATTAAAATACTCATTTTTTTTCATCAATTTTACTTACAAAAATAGGTAAATGGTTTAGATTGAAAACAAATAAAAAAATTAAGGTTTTAATTGACAAAATTAAAAATTTAAAGTTTATTTTATTACAATTGTCAAATCTTAAATATTTTTTTTTATCATTTTTCTAAAATATTTTGACATAATTTTTTTTTTTTTAAAAATCACTAAAAATAAAAAAAAAATCTGGGACTTGTTTTTTGGCCCAAACCCCCTATCTTTGGGGGAGACTGTTACCTTCATATTTCCCACTTTGTAGGAACATCATCCTTCTGCAGAGGCAGCATTTTAGTGGCTTCATGCTTCTTGTTAGAGATTTTGAATAAATTACAACGGGGAAGGCTACTCTCCGGTTTAAATTAGGCTTCTGTGAGCTTATCATGGAGCTTGTATCAATGATTCAAACCGTTCAACATGTATAACTCATCGAGTATTTTATTTTTACAAAAAATCACATTGATCGGATATCAATAACTAATTGATCAAATCACATTTGTGTTAATGGTAAGTATAATTTTTAAAATAAATTATTTATACCAATGTGATCTAATCAAGTGTCTATCGATTCCGATCAACTTGATGTTTTACAGTGACAAAGTATTTGATGAGCTCTATTGAATGGTTCGGATTATTGATGCGAGCTCCGTAGTGAGCCCACAGAGGTCTAATAGTACCCTCCATTTGTGATATCCAACTTGAGAGAAGCCTCTCACAATTACAAATACACCTTGATGTTTAGTTAAAATATAAATTGTCTCCAATGATTTTAGAACTTATAAATATCTTTTGTTACAATTTGTCATTTAACAAAGTTGATAGCCAAAATGAAATTCATAATTATTCTCCTATACAATAATGAAATTAATGATTGATTAATAAAAGGAGTTTTTGTTATACAATTAAAAATTTTAAGGGAGTGATATATAATTTAAAAAATTACAGCAATTAATATTTTAAGTAAATTTTAAGAAATGTATTTATAATTTATCGAAGATTTTCAACAGCTCGTCATGTTGTTACATATTTTTTTTATTTATTTAATTTTTTTTTTATTTGGGTAAAATTCATTGATTTTATCCCATGCTAACACCTTTAATACTTGGGAAATGTTAAATAAGGGGCAATTTGAGAAGATTGTTTTTTTAGCTTTTTTTATTATTTTTTTTTATTTTTTGGCTTTGTGGGTCACATCACCCCCTTATTTTTTTACAAAAAAAAAAACAAAAAAAAAATCGAAAGGTCAGCTTTTTACTATCTTCTTGAAACACCACTAAGTCATATCTTTTTCCTGAAATTTTTTATTTTTATTTTTAGTGACTTTTTTTTCTTTTTAAATTATGTGAAATTTTTTACTTTTTTAGTCTGTTTTGTGTAGATGAATATAGATAGTAAAAAAAAAATTCAAAAAAAAAAAAAAAAAACCAAAAAAATCAAAAAGCCAAAACAGTTTATTATTTTTGACTTATTTTCGTCTTTTTTTAATTTTTCAATTTGTCTTATCGAGTAAAAGTAAAAAATTCAAATTTTTATAATTTCTTTAAAATTTACTAAAAATAAAAATATGCCAACAAAAATGTCATAAAAAATTACCGTGCAGTGGTGATTTTACAAAATTATCACAAACTCATAAAAAAATGAGCTTCTAATTATTAATATTTATATATTTTATCACTAATGTTACAATGGTTGAGAGAAAGTGAGAAAAAGCTATGTATTTTATATATATTAAATTAAATACAATGGAAGAGCCTGTATTTATAGGCTGAACACAAACTTAGATAAGTATAGAAGGAGATAGAGATAGAGATAGACTATATCTACAATACAAGGAGATAAGTATAAATCTAAATCTAATATATCTAAATCTATTATATACATTAACAGCCCCTCTTAAACTCAAGGTGGGTAAGCATTAACCAACTTGAATTTGGAAAATAGATCACGGAAACGACTTGGGGGAAGAGCCTTGGTGAAAATATCAGCAGGTTGATCAGCAGAAGAAATAAGAAAAAGATGAAAAGTGCCACGTGTAACATGTTGTCGAATGAAATGAAAATCAATCTCAATATGTTTGCTGCGACCATGGAAGACATCATTGTGAGCAATATGAATGGCACTTTGATTGTCACAATAGAGAGAGGTGGCACCAGGGGAAAAAACACCCATATCAGCAAGGAGCCAGCGAAACCATAAAAGTTCCTGAGTAGTGTCAGTAAGAGCACGATACTCAGCCTCAGTACTAGAACAAGCAACAATAGTTTGCCTCTTGCTATACCAGGCAGGCAATAAGAGATTCACCCAAGAAGAAACAAAAATCCTGTAGTAGAACGACGATCAGTAGGATACCCTGTGCAATCTGCATTAGAAATGGCGTGTAACTGTAGAGATGAGTGTCCAGAGTAGTGAAGACCATGAAACATAGTTCCTTTGAGATAACACAAAATGTGAATTAGAGCATCATAGCGCGGAGAGCAAGGAACAGCCATGAACTGACTAACAATGTGAATAGTAAAGACAATGTCTGGACGAGTAACTGTGAGATAAACAAGACTGCCAACTAGCTGACGATATAAGGTAGCATCAGACAATAAGTGACCGTCAAGAGGTGTGAGACGAGTCTAAGGATCAACTGGGGTAGGAGCAGTCTTGCAATCGGTAAGACCAGCACGAGCCAAGAGATCAGAGGTATACTTGGCTTGGGTGAGAAAGTAACCAGAAAATCATGAGAAATTTCCAAGCCGAGGAAGTAACTAAGCAACCCTAAATCTTTTATCTCAAACTGGCGACTGAGGAACTGTTTGAGACTAAAGATAACCCACTGTGTCATCCCCGACGATGATCATATCATCAACATAGAGTAGAAGAAGAATAACACCACGCTCTGTCTTGCATATAAACAGAGTAGAATCATAGGTACTGGAAGAGAATCCAAAGTCACTAATGATAGAACTGAACTTGGCAAACTAGGCACGGGGAGTTTGTTTCAAACCATACAAAGCACGGCGAAGTTTACAGACCTTGGTGGACGGAACTAAGGAACCAGGAGGAGGCTGTAGATAAACTTCTTCAGTGAGATCGCCATTAGGAAAGGCGTTCTTGACATCCATCTAACAAAGACTCCAATGGCGAGCAGCAACAATGGCAAGTAGGCTACGAACTGAAGTAAAACGAGTAACAGGAGCAAATGTTTCCTCGTAATCAATCATATATTCTTGAGTAAACCCCCAAGCAACAAGACAAGCTTTGTAACACTCAATGGAACCATCAAAGTGGGTTTTGATCTTGTAAACCCATTTACAACTAACAACACTCTTGCCAGGTGAAAGGTCAATTACATCCCAGGTATGAGCTTTATCTAAAGCCTGCAGTTCATCACTCATAGCTTGCTGCCAAAGAGGGTTAGACCAAGCCTCTTGATAGAAAGTAGGGTCATGAGAAGAAAAAGCAGTGGAACCGATAATGAAATCACGAAGAAGTACAGAAGGCTGTGTTACCCGAGTAGAATGACAAAGAGGTACCTCTGGTGCAAAAGATGATGTAGTAGAATTAAGGGATGTATGAGGCTCACTGAGAGGTGGAACAGGAGCAGGAGTAGGTACAGAAGCCAGCTCAGGATCAAGGAGTGGAGCAGTAGGACCAGGAGACGGAGCAGAATCCTCAAGATGGGCCGGAGTCATCATGTCAGAAATAGTGTCTATGTCAAGCTCATCAAATAGAAGAGAGGGATCTGTAAAGAATGGTGCTGTGAAAGGAGTGGACAAATGAAACTTAGATATAGAGGAGAACATTTTGTGTTCCCAAAATACTACATGACGAGAGACACGAAGAAGACGAGAAGGAGGATCCCAACAACGATAATCTTTATGTTCAATTCCATACCCCAAGAAGCAACACAAACGGACATAAGGTTCTAATTTGGTACGCTCATGTGGTTGAAGAAGAACAAAACAAACACATCCAAACACACAAAGACTAGTATAGGCATAAGGTGTGCCATACAGACGCTCATATGGGGTTTGATTGTTGATGGCAGGGGAAGGAACACAGTTGATAGTATAGACTACTGTGAGAGCAGCTTCTCCCCAAAAGCATTCAGGACAAGAAGAAGAGATTAAAAGAGCACGAACAGTGTCGAGGATATGGCAATGTTTGCGCTCAGCACGACCATTTTGTTAGGAGGTACTAGGACAAGAATAATGAGAAAACGTACCATTTTGACGAAGAAACTTTAAAAAATGAGTTTATTTGTATTCCTGACCATTATCAGCACGAAATTTTGATGGTGGAATATTTGGTGTAACTCAGAGCGAGATTTCATAAGAAATAACCAGATAAAACGAGTGAAATCCTCGACAAAGATAACAAAGTATTTAGATCCCTCCATAGTGGTATTAGGTGAAAGCCCCCAAACATCAAAGTGTATGAGATCAAAAGGTGCATGAGACATAGAGGTACTAGTAGTAAATGGCAAGGCAGACTGTTTTGCAAGTTGACAAGATAGACAGTCTACTTTATCATTTGGAACATTACCTAACTGACCACTTGAAACGAGAGCGTAAACGACCGAAAGACAAACGACCTAACCGAGAATGCCATAAAGCAAGAGGATAACTAATAGTAGCAGAAGTAGCAGTCTCAACATTGAAAGGACTAGAAGAGGGAATGCGAAGGTGGATGAGCTCGTATAGATGTCCATGTCGACGACCTATCCCAAGGGTTTGTCCCCCTCTTCGGATCCTGTACAACACAACCAGTTGGAGAAAATAGAATAGTCAGGCCAAGTTCATAGAGTTGACCAATAGAGATAAGATTAAGGGTAAGATTAGGGATCGGATAATGTGAGGGAGAGAGACATTAGAGGTAGAAATATGATCGACACGACTAACGTGCATTTGAGAACCATCAGCAGTATGAACGCTAGGTAAATTAGAAAGACATGTACTGGAAGAAAACAGTGTATGGTCAGAGGTCATATGATTGCAACAAGCAGAATCAAAATACCAAGAAGAGGTACCTGGAGTAACTGAGAGGACAGTAAAGGGTGTACCAAGTAGAAATTGTCATGCCCCACTTTTTATTACTCGGAATCCATTACCAAATTCATTAAGTTTATTCAATTTCAGAAACAACATGCGGAAACTCTTTACATCATTTGTAAGAATAAATAAAGATTCTCTCATTCAAAACGCAAATTAAATGCGACATGTACATAATTAAATAAATTGCCTGCTGGCTTACATCTTTAAAGTAAAAGAAAGGGTTTAACCCTTTTTACATCAAAGGCATTCCACCCATAAATAAAAGGCCTCGTGGCCAACAGTTAAGGAAGATCCATGACCTTGTAACGCTTCTCGAGTTACACCTGAAAAAGATTAACAACATGTGTGAAACATTTCAGCCATACCTATAACAATATAAAATTATATATAGCGAGATGGGGAATGCAAATGTGTGAAACTTTTCAACTATACATATAACAATATAAAATTATATATAGAGAGAGAGAGAAAGGGAAAAAGAGAAAGAGCAACATAATTGAAATATAACTGTTTATATGGAAGGAGAGAGATGTGAAATTGGATAGATAAATATAGATTATCTTTATTATATATTCAAATTCAAATTTAAATTATCTTTATCTTTATTTTGAATTTTGTTGATAGATATAGATTATCTTTATATAGATTTTCAATTCAAATATTTTTGAATTTTGTGAAAGCTTTTTTTATTTTTTATTTTTTTCTTCCCTTGTTGATAAGTTTGTATTCGGATAACTATTATTCTAAGGCCATGTTTGATTCACAAGACTAATAATGAAGGTATTAATAATCTCATTAAATTAGTATGGTATTCACTATCCAATTAAATTTGTAAGATAAATTATCTCCTTATCCATTGTTTGATTTGCATTGGATAAGAAAACATATGAATGTAGGATTACAACTATATTTATCTTCTTTTCCAATCTTACCTTCCATCAATATTTTTTCACAATTTTTACTTTATCAAAATTTCTTCATAAACGTGGTTTTGAAAAAAAAATTTATAAATAAATAAATAAAAGCAAAATAAAAATAAAAAATACAAAGCCATGTTTGGTTTGTCTTTTAAAATATAAACTAATTTGATAAAATAAATATCAAAAAATATTTTAAAATTTTAAAAATTATTTTTAGCCTTCTAAAATATAAAATTATATAAAAATAATAAGTGCTTTAATTTTTAGTTAAGGGTAAAATAGTCTTTTTATTTTATTTCCCAACTCAGGATATATAATCTCACCCCTACCCCATTACTAATAATCCTAGAAATTTGTTGAATTAATAATCTTGAAATAAAATTTCAAAACAAACACAGAATTATTGGGCCTACGGATTAATAATCCCAATGTCATGCTCTAATCCTGTCAATCAAACATGCCCTAAGAGTATATATTATTAAATTATTAAAAAATAATTTTTATTTTAAATGGAAGTGATGGGAGAGGAGTGCGTTTGAAACTTGAGTGCCACATAATTTTTTAAAATTTTAATAGATTTTATAAGAAATTAAGAATAGAGATTTGGAGGCCTATGAGCACACCCACTACATTTGCTTATATATAGTACTAGCCTATCACCCGTGCTATGCACGGGATAATTATAGATATTTATATTTGTTTTAAACTTTTTTAATATATAAATTATGTTTTTTAAGATTTTTTTATAAAAATAATTTAACAATCTTATCACTAACCATAGTGTATGAGAGAAGTTGAAAAAGGTACTACAGTAACTATACACGGATTGTATCTATAATTATTTATATGAGGGGATTTAAATGTTGATCAGGGGATTTTGACCAAATCAATCAATGCAGGCATGTGGAAAGACATGTGGATTGAAAAAAGTTAATAAATGCTGATAAGGGGATTTTGACCAAATCAATAAATGCTGAGTTTTTTTTTTTAATAAGAAATTTAGAAAATTCAGATTAGGATATTGAAGCTCCCACAGGCCTTAGTGTTAAAAACCCCCCTTTTGCTTAATATTTACTAGCCTATCACCCGTGCTATGCACGGGATAATTATAGATATTTATATTTGTTTTAGATTTTTTTAATATATAAATTATTTTTTAAAGATTTTTTATAAAAATAATTTAACAATCTTATCACTAACCATAGTGTATGGGAAAAGTTGAAAAGGGTACTGCAGTAACTATACACGGATTGTATCTATAATTATTTGTATGGGGGGATTTTAAATGCTGATCAGGGGATTTTGACCAAATCAATAAATGTAAGCATGTGAAAAGACATGTGGATTGAAAAAATTTAATAAATGCTGATAAGGGAATTTGACCAAATCAATAAATGTAAGTATGTGAAAAGACATGTGGATTGAAAAAATTTAATAAATGCTGATAAGGGAATTTGACCAAATCAATAAATACTGAGTTTTTTTTTTTAAATAAAAAATAAAAAATATAAAAAATTCAGATTGGGATATTGAAGCTCCCACAGGCCTTGGGGGTTAAAAATTCTCTTTTGCTTAATATATAGTATAGATAGATCTTCAAGCAAAATAAAGAGATTGAAAGTGATGTGGTGTAAAAGAATGGAGAAATAATATTGTTGAAAAATAAAAATGTAATGAGTAAGAAAAAAAATTAAATATTAACTAACTTTTAATAACCTTAGAAAAAAATAATAAAAAAGGTGTGATTTCTCTTGCATGATATAATCTCTTTTTTAGGGATAAGCAAGTTGCATATGACATTTTAAAAAAAAATTTGGAACTGTGTAAGGTATGTAGGGTTTTTCACCAGAGAGATGGTTTGGGGAAAGAAGAGAGAGTATGAAGAAATGTTTTAATTTTTTGAAAATTGGTGAGAGAGATTATGATGGGGGAGATTATGGAATATTTTGTTATCTTCCATTTGAAATCCATAAATTAAGGAATAATTATTATTTCTAAAATAATTAATAATTAATTAAATATATTAATTAATAATTTTGTAAATTGAAAATTCAATAATTTTAGAATGAGAGTTTGAAACTCCTAGAAAGTTTCTCAATAAAAAGTCCCTTTTTCTTATATAATATATAGATATGATTCGGAATATTTAAGGAAAATTGCAAAAAAAAATAAATAATAATAATAATAATAATAATGGAAAGAACTAAGAAAGAATCAAATAAGTGGATGATTAAACAATAATTGCAAAAAGATTGAAGACAAGTTTTAAAAAGCGACTGCAACCATTACGTAACGGCTGTGGTGGTTGCCTCCACTTGTTACGGCTGTTATAACAGTGTGACAGAAATTCACATGTGTAACGGCCGTTTCAGTGTAACGTAACGACCGTAGCGGTATCGTAACAGCTGTAACGGTCCGTTACACACTGTTACAACCTTTTACAATATTCTGAATAGTTTCCTTTCCAAAATAATAATAATAATAATAATAATAATAATAATAATAATAATAATAAAAGCTTACAAAAAAAGAACAAATACTCAAGTGATCTAAACCTTTTCTTTATAATTTTTTTTTAAAATTTTTATTTCATGCATTAGCATGTAAAATAAAAAATGAATAATGCTATATGCACCATTTAGTACACTGACTAGTGTACTAATTGATGATGTGGCATAATTTAAGATGTTTTTGGTATTTATAATTTATATAATAAATGGAGTCAATAATAATGTCATAACTAGTGTTGATACACTAATTAGTACACTAATTGGTGCATGTAACACCACTCATAAAAAATATATAAACATATATAAACAATGGTTGCATTTATTTTTATAATCATTTTATTTAACATTTTTTATTTTGTTAATGTGTTGTCTAAAAAATATCTTTAATAAATAAATAAAATCAGTAGTTCAAAAATAATTTTTGTTTATGACACAATTTTTATTTTTATAATCATTTCATTTAATACTTAATTGTAAATAATTTTATTTAGCTAGCTGTAAAGTGTTGTCTAAAAAAATGCCCCAAAAATAATTTTTGTTTATGGCATAATTTTTATTTTTATAATCATTTAATAATTGTGAATATTTTTTATTCAGTTAGTTCAGGTATTGGTCAAAAATAATTTGTAAACATTTAAAATCAATTATTCTTAAAGTCATTAACTATCGAAATAAATTGTAAAAACCTCCTTTTATAGTGATTTCAAAATATGTATATTGGATCATACTTAAAAATTAACAAAAATTGATTAAAATCTATTTTAAACCTCAAACCTCAATAAATGTAATTCTAAAAAATATATATATATATATATATGCGTATCGGTAAGTTCTCTTCAAATTGTGCGAAAAATAAAAAAAAAATACGGTTCCGGTTACCGCAACCGTAACGCTACGACCTTACACCCCGTAACCGCAACTACAACCGCAATCGCTTTTCAAAACCTTGATTGAAGATTAAAAATAATTACAAATAGGTGGGATTTCACCATTTCAATTTAGCATAGTACCCTTATTCACAACCCTTCCCTCAACACCCTTCTATTCTCCCCTACTCCCTCTATTACTACCACCACGAACCACCACCCATTAGTGCCACAACCACCACCAACCCCTCAAACCAAATACTAAAAATTGCCACAAAAAAAAAAAAAGAAATAATAAATATAGAGAGAGAGAGAGAGTGGGAATAGATTTGGTTATCTTCGGTGTATTCAATGACCCACTAGTCTTAACCAAAGAATATGTTTTGCTTCTAAATTTTAGATCTGGGCAAGGCTAGAGAGGGGCAAGTGGTAGGTTGAGTTGGAAATGGAAGGGTGGCAGGGTTAGGGTTGAGGAGTTGCAAGGTAGTGAGGATGGCAGAGCTAACCATGGGAAGATGGTGTGTGGTGGAATCGGACATGGAGAAAGTAGGTAAAGGGGAATTGCGATGGTGGTCAGCTGTGGTTTTGATGATTTGTTGAGTGTGGCACTGGCGATGGTGATGGTGGCGGCTGCAGTGGTAGGTGGATTGAAAGAGAGGGGAAGAAGAGTGGGAGGAGGAGGAGAATGGGGAGGGAGAGAGAAAAGACCATAGAGGGAAGAGAGATTGAAGGCATTGCCTTTTTTGTCTCTCGAAATTTTGATTCCATCTATTAAAGTAGAGAGAGAGAGAGAGAGAGAGAGAGAGAGAGAGAGAGAGAGAGAGGGTGCTTAGAAGAATAAGAGAGCTTAATCAATATGTGTAGCTCCTCTAACTAGATATGGGAGCTTCTGTAACACCCCAAAAAAATACGATAAATCCCACTCATAAGAGAAGTAATAACAGAAACGATATGCTTTCATTCATTAGAGTTCATATTACAAAAGATAACACATGCAATATACATTCATAAATATACATCCTGAATTTATAGCATGCAATACCAGTTAATGCTCAACAAAATAAATGCCCTACATGCTTACATCTTTTGAAGTCATTTCTTAGTTATAACAAAAGAGAGTCATAAGCTCTATACATATAAAGCCTTAGGCTTGAACGAACATTAAATACAAAATAACATAAAAATAGCCTTCAGCTCCAAGGTCCTCCCAAGCTGTGTCCTTGGAGGAGGCATGTCACCGATACCTGAAAATGTTTTACCAAAGTAGGGTGAGCCAAAGCCCAGTTGAAACAATCTAACACAGTATATGAGAATTAACAAGATATAAGTATGATGTATATTTTCATTGTCCTATAACAAAATCTTTATAACTCTCTCCAAGACCATGGTATGCCAAACTTACATTTCATTTCATTCATTTTGGTTCGATAGATAAACCCACTGCATTTAACCCACCCAACAGAGGATACACCTCACGGGTTTCCAACGAATTAAAATCATCACAATACATTCACTTCTATTTGCCTTTTTACGCAAATTTTATCCGCGGGAATCGGCACCCATGTATACAAATGGTTTTCGGGACTTTCACCTTGGACACACAGGCCAACTTAGTTCAATGGAGTCCATCCCTAATCTTCTCCTCAAAACATGGAGTACATCCCATTTCTTCTCTCAAATATCATACATATACAATGTATATCATTCATAATCATATTCAATGATAATGATTAAGGGATTAATTTCAATTCGCCTAATCCACATGCAATGTCTACAATAATCATGGCTATCCTCCACAGATAGCCCAAAACAGATATTTCCAAACAAATATACAATATTTATAACCAAGGTTCTGAAAAGCGGTTGCGGTCGCCGTAACGGTGGCGGTGACGCGGTTGCGGTTGCGGAGTGTAAAGGCCGTAGTGTAACGGTTGCGGTAACCGGAATCGTGAATTTTTTTATTTTTTGCACAATTTAAAAAAAACTTACCGATACGCATATTTTTTTTCCATGATCATATTTATTGGGTTAAAAATAAGTATTGATCAATTTTTGTAAATTTTTAAGTACGATCCAATATATTTCATATTTTTAAATCACTATAAACTGAGTTTTTTACATTTTATTTTAATAATTAATGACTTTATATTATACAAAAAATCAATCACTAACTATTATATATAAGATAAACAATGACAAAAGTAAGAGAATAAATAAGAGTCTAAATATATATATATATATATATATTTTAACCAAGCCAAATAGATAATGACCATACTTATTATTATTATTTTCAAACAATATATAGATAGACACACACAAATAAAATGGTTTAGTGATAACAGCTGAATAGAATAGCATAGGTCTTACAATTTCAACAAATCAATAACATGTTCTTCATCTTTCCTCTTCTCTCTCTCTATCTCTTGCTCCTCCATTTTCTCTCTTATCTCTCTCTTCTCTCTATCCCTCTTCCCCCATTTTCAGTTTTTTTTGTGTGTTTTTTCGAAAGAAACAGTTTGGAACTGTTACGTAACGGTGTATAACAGGTCGTTACAACTGTTACGGCACCATTACAACCGCTACGGCAGCCGCTACGGGCGACACACCTATGAATCTCAATCACACTGCAAAAGCGGCCGTAACGGGTGGCGGTAACCGCCAAAACCGTTACGTAACGGTTGTGGCCGCTTTTTAAAACCTTGTTTATAACAGATAATTCATCAAATTCCCATAGGTGAGTTGTAACACCCTGAAAATAATTCACCATGATCTCACCAAATTAACAAGCATTCACTATAAATTGATAATAACCTTTCCATCTTTTTACATATATAAAAGGATTCAATATAAAAGTCCCACATGCGTTATACATTCACAACTCAAAAGAATACATGAATCCATAGCATGTAAAACATCTAATGTCAAAACAAATAAATGCCCTTAAGGGCTTACATCTTCCAAAGCATTAGCCCGGTTACACCAAAAGTGGTCTCTTGGACCCATACACGTTAGCCCTAGGCATACAAAAATATCACAACAAAATAAGAGCTAAACTACTCTTCATCAAAACACATCCACGCCCTTAGCTTGGCAGGATCACCACATCTTTACCTGCACCAAATCCTATAGGGGTGAGCATAAAACCCAGTAGAGGAATCCTCAACAAAGTATATACATTTGTGTAAGATGTCAAATGTTAATTCATATGCAATGTCATGCCACGCCAATTTAAAATACTCACTCATTATGCATTTCTTAAAAATCACCATGACTCATTAGTTCATTTTGATTTCAACAATTTTCCAAAACTTCCAATTTTAATCACAAGGGGTGGTAAATACAACACTAGTAATCCTAAGGCTAGTGTCTGCAAGTAGACTATACAAGTACTACCAAAATGTCATTTTTACCGGTATTAACCGGAAGGCTCGACACCTATCCGTGCGGTTTTCTGGTCTTTCACCAAGGACACTCAGGCCAACTTTTCAAATTCCTCTACACCACCTATTCCGGACTTACCACGTATTTACCCTATAATCATTTCCATAATTTCAATCACAATGTTTCATTTTCAATGTGTTTCAAAATCTTTCTCAACACTTCTCATATTATGCAAGATTAATGTAATGCCAATGCAACAATTACCCATACTACCATATTGTTCTCCACCTTGATCATATTCAACAATGTATTTAACATTCATGCTCTTTCAACATTTGAAACAAGTTAAGTCAATGCATAATATAAATGTTCACTCTCAAACTCAGTAACTCTCATACATCAAGGGAAACTCTTCACCAATATTTCAAGACACAAGGATGTAAAATAAACATTTCTCATTTATATGTAAGTAGACATTTCTCATTTTCTTGCCCAACTTGACATCGATCAATATGCAAGCAAAACATACGTAGTTATATATATATAATCTCAACATAGTTGCCCAACCCTCTTTATTTAGGAAAATTCCCCAAATTTCTAGGTTTTCATCAAAAACCCCAACATTATCCCATCTCTTTTGTAAAACCCCTCTCAAATCCCAAATCTCAAACATGATTAACTAAAATTCCAAGGGAAACATCTTTTTAAGAAAATAAGATGGAGTTCACTCCACAAAATCATCCATTTCTTGAATCATAAAACCCCATTTTTGAAATAGTAAGAGAAGATCCCAAAAACAACTAAAACTTACATAAATGTACATATAACTCAAAGAAGAACCCTACCTCAAAGGTTGATGATGAAATGGAGATGAAACCCTAACTTCAAGGAGGCGAAAGCTTGATCTCTACCACACCAAGTGAAGTTTTAGCTTGAGCTTCAAGATTTGAGGAGTTGATGATGATCTAAGCCCCATGGATAGCAAGATTCAAGAGTTTTTAGTGCTTTGGTTTAGGGTTTCTAGAGAGAAAGAGGAGAGAAAATGGTTTTGGAGTGAGAGAGTGAAGCCCTAAATGTGAGAAACAACTCGGCCTAAAAGATACAAAAATGCAGATTTTCGGGTCCAGACCGACCGCATGTGCGACGCCCATTCCCGCACGTGCGGAGTGCCCCTCCCGCACGTGCGGCCCTCACCCCCGCACGTGCAGGGCTCCTCTCCCGCACCTCAGCCGCTCGTGCATATTTTTCAGTATGCAAGCCAAGATGTTCTCTGAATTCCGCACGTGCGGCCCTCTCCCACACGTGCGGCCCTGGGCCGCCGCATGTGCAGCCACTGTTTTCTAGCCCAAAATTTTCTGACTCGATTCTCGGGCACCCCAGACTCGACCGCGCTCATACCTGAATGGATGAAATTCGATCATCGAACCAAGAACAAGAATAAGAACTTATTCAAAAAGAAATGACTTCCAAACATTTTAAACCCGACAAGAGTAAAGAGAATGGAGTGAAGGAAGAAGGAAAGGAAAGGAAAAGAGACTCGGTCGTCACATGAGTGATCAAACAAATCCAACAACATCATTCATGTATACATCCTCCCAATTTCATGCCCTCCATACCAATTTCATTATCTGTACAAAATAATTATTCAAGACATTTTAGGGCAAAACTCCTCATTTTTCCAAATATTAACCCAAAGACCAAAATCAACTATTTTGACACAAGCTAACCTCATATCCAAACCCCATGGTCATTTATATAACACCCACATAGAAATCCCTCTTTTCAAACTTGAACCCAAACCCTAGGTTTGCTCAAAGCATTCCGAAATCCCACCATTTTCACACGACCTATAACCAAGTTAAAACCCATATTAAGGTGTAGAGAGTCCCTACCTCAAGTTTAGAAGACCAATGGAACAAGTACAAAACTCCAACGCCACCGAAACCAAACTCCAATCAGATCAAAATGAAGCTCTCAAGATGCTCTACCCTTTTCCAAAGACACTAGGGCGGAGAGATCAATGGATCTAGGAGAAAATGTAGAGAGATAGTGTATTCTAGAGAGAAAGAGTCTCAATTTAGGGTTTTTGGAAGAAAAGATCTGAAAAAGTGATGTAAAAAGTCATTTTCACGATCTGATATACGCACAGTTCGCTCGAGTAGAAGAGTTGACGCTCGAGCGTCAGACACAAAAAAATTGTTCCACTCGAGCGCAATAAAGGCCGTTCGAGCGCCAAGACACAGCGAACGCTCACCACTCGAGCGTAAAAAATCGCTGCTCGAGCATAAAAAACACATATCCAGAAGTTTTGCAGATAACAAACCAACGCTCGAGCACAAAAAAAGGCTGCTCGAGCACCCACCCACTCGAGCGTAGGAAATGCCGCTCGAGCGTGGAAATCACTCTCCCAACAATTTTGCAGACCCGCAAAGTATTGGGAGCTTGCAAAGCCTGCTCGAGTGCGAGAAGTGCCATTTGAGTAGAGGAGCAAAAATTGCAAAGCCCACTCGAGCTCAAGAATGGCCGCTTAAGCGGAGGACCAAAATTCTGGACAACACAAGATTTGAAAAACAAGCGACCAACCTGCCTAAATGCAACCACAACAACCCGAAAGCCAATTCTAAAGAGATACAAGGGAAACAAGAGGTAAACAACAATATGAAAGCATTAAACCTGAGTCCGGGATACCACAAGAGTCGGGTCAAAACTGGGATCGCTATAACCTTCCCCTCTTAAGGAATTTCGTCTCCGAAATTTCAAATTAAGTTTTAAAACATAGTTAAAACTGATTACGACAACGATAATCATTTAATTCCATCACCATGACCCATTCATCGGTCAACCATTCCTAGTAACAAGTTGAACAATATCTCAATACTTAATATACAATTCATACTTTTCCTAAATCATGTGCAATGTTTAATCAAAATTCAAGTTCTTTTTTTTTTTTTCTTTTTGAAATTTATACGGCATATACAATGCTCCCAAAGTGATACAACATACACAATATTTCATATTCTTAAAACATGTACAATGCTTATATTGAACTCATGATTCCAAATTCCTATAACATATACAATGTTCTCATCATTTATGATATATACAATGTTATTACAGTTCATTAACATAATCAAAATCTCAATACATGCTCAGGCATCAACAAACAAGTCTGGATATTTCTCTCGGACTTCCAATTCACGCTCCCAAGTCGCTTCCTCGACCCTGTGATGTTTCCACAATACGTTTACCAAAGGAATTGTCTTGCTTCGCAAGACTTGGTCTCGGGTATCCAAGAGTCTCACCGGTCTCTCCTCATACGAAACATCCTCGTCTACCTCTAACTTGGTCCAATCCAATACATGCAATGGATCCGACTCATACTTCCAAAGCATGCTAATATGAAACACATCATGGACTCCAGAAAGTTATGGTGGCAATGCCTAATGGTAAGCTACCTCTCCGATCTGTTCACGGATCTTAAAAGGCCTGATGAATCGAGGGGACAACTTCCCACTCTTTCCGAATCTCATCAAACCCCTTCTGGGTGATATTTTCAAGAATACATGGTCCGTCACCCCAACGACAAGAGTCTCCTCCTACGGTTGGCATAACTTCTCTGATGACTCTAGGGCGTAATCAACCTCTTACGGATAAGCGCAACCTTCTCCGTCGTTTCCCAAACCAACTCCAGGCCCAACATAGGTGCATCACCCATCTTGGCCCAACACACTGGAGATCTACATGGTCGGCCAGACAAGGCCTCAAACGGTGCCATGCCAATACTCGACTGGAAGCTATTGTTATAGGCGAACTCTACCAAGGGCAAGTGCCTCTCCCACGAACCCTTAAAATCGAGGACACAACCCCGAAGCATATCCTCCAAAATCTGAATGGTACGCTCTAACTACCTGTCAGTCTGAGGAGGATACCCCATGCTAAAAGTCAGTCTAGTGCCCAAGGCACCCTGTAAACTCTGCCACAATCGAGCTGTAAAACGCGGACCTCTATCCGATACAATCGTTACTGGGACCCCGTGTAACCTCACTATGTCCCGAATATACAAGTCGGTAAGGAATCTACTGAGTCACTCACACGTATCGGTATAAAGTGTGCCGACTTGGTCATTCGGTCAACTACCACCCAAATGGCATCATTACCCCGTTGAGTCCTAGGAAGACCCACAACGAAATCCATCGTAACATACTCCCATTTCCACTCGACTATAGGCAAGGGTTGCAACAAACCCGCTGGCCTCTGATGTTTTGTCACGATCCAAACCCGCCCCTAAGGGTTTAGCATCGCAACCGGCTAGTAATCCGTGATTACCAAAGGCCTGAAAAACAGTAATAACAGTAATACAATGTAAAAGGGGCTGGCGGAAGCCAAACAGTAATCACAAGGTGTCCAATGAGCTGTGAAAACCTAAATGGGAAAAACTCTTATGGAGTAATCCACATTCATAACCATATATATATGCATATCATATACACATAGTATGCAGGTTAGGAATTCAATCCTTTCACCATAAGTGTACAGTCAAAAGTCTTAAACATTCATTACATTAACAGGGACAAAAAGGGTGAATCTGAAACACCCCAAAACAGCCTTGGCTTGAGCAGACTCGAAACCTTGAAGTGAGGCACAATGGTTGGCTTGACAAAACATGAGCTTAACTCGACGCTTCTAGCTTTGGTTCGGTGCCTGGCCACCTACATACATATATAAATTGTGAGCTAAAGCCCAGTGAATAACAAATGTGTAAAGGGGTTATAAATGAATGTCCTTTCAGTAATTAAAACAATCAATTGCATCTGTAAATCAGTTATTCAATCAGTGGCTCATGTTTCTTGTCATAACAGCCATTTAAGAATCATTAGTCATACGTGGTACATCCAATAGCAGAACAGTACAGTAGGTCTTAATAGACCAAATAGTCAGTTGATGGCCATCAAAACAGTAAACAGTAGTAGTTCCAAACATTGGAACTGACAGAGATCTCTGTAACAGTAACAGTAACAGTAGCAGTAATAGTTAGTTGCTATGGATGCCACGAGTACAATTCATAAAATAGGACAAACATTTATTCAGTAAACAATATCATTTCAAGAAGTAGTGCAGTTAATCATTCAGAGAATAATTATAATTTAACATAGCTTTACAACATTGTTACTCACAGGTTACTGGGCTATAGGCAGGCTAATCAGCGTCCTCGGGTGCCAACCCTACATAGTTATAGAACGAACACACACTAAATTACACACTCGGGATTAATAACTTAGCCCTTAACTTGACTTGGTGTGGTTCTATAACATTATCCTCATTACGATGCCTTAAACATGGCCTAGGAATGCCTAGGATGAAATGAGGATGCAAAAATGTACTTAACAACATTTTCCAAAACTTGTTGAAAACAGGGGTCTCGCTCGAGCGTAGACTCATTCGCTCGAGCGAGCTTACCAAAAGAGAGAGGTCGCTCGAGCGTAGACTCCCTCGCTCGAGCGATCTGCAAAAATGTGAAAAGTACTGGTTACTGAAATTCTCCTCTCGATGCTCGCTCGAGCGTGAAACACAGTTCTTCGCTCGAGCGTAGGTCTCGTCGCTCGAGCGTGCGTCTGCACACGCAAAAACCTGAGAGCTTGCAATTTATGCTTGAGCTAGCATTCTGTCGCTCAAGCGGAATTTTGAAAACAAAGGTGGTCGCTCGAGCGAGGAAGCCAAATTCTGGGTTTTCCAGATTTGCTCCCAAGCTTCAAACCATGAATCAAACATGCCAAAACTCATCCTTTGGGCCAAATTTTTGGGAAAACACTTAGAAACTCATAATACAACATGTTTTAAAGATCATTTCATAAAATCAAAGCCTAAAAGTATGACAATTGAACACAAATTCAACTTCAAATAAAAGAACATGACGTAATTATGCCATGCATGTGCTTATTTGAATTCATAGCTTCTAACACATGATCAAATGAGCCATTCTTTCCAAAAACATGATGAATTCTTATATTACAACTATAATATGAACATGCATGGAAGAATTTCATGCAAATTAACTTCAAACTCCATGATATGGACATGCATGTATGACTTAACTTAGCTTCCATGAATTTAAGCTCAATTCTCCCATTAGTTCACCTATTTAAACCACATGCAAGTCCTAGATGACTCAATTTCAAGATTAAGAGGTTGAGTCCTTACCTAGGCTTCTCAAGTAAGCTTTACTTAAACAAGATTCTTGAGCAAATGTACCATTCTTCAAGGTTCCTTCAAATTCCTTAAGATTTTCAAGCAAAACTCTAATTGAAACCAATTCTTCCTATTCTCCCTCTCTCTCACATTTTGGGGCAAGAAGATGGAAAGATAGATGATGTCAAACATGTAAGTAATGAGTACCAAAACAATAGTTTTTTAAGGAGCCCACTCAAGGGCAATTATGTAAATAACTTACATTCAATTAATCTAGCATTATTTATGCTAATTTAATCACTCCAAATTGAATTTTAATTAAACCTACCATAAAATTCTATAAATCCTAATTAGCATATAACCCAAGTCAATATCTGAATTGGTTGCCGATAAGGCTTCCAATTTGCAATTTAAAATCAAAACACGAACAGATCTTCCTATATCAAACAGATAAGAATGCAATTAAAATAACATACTCATGTAATCAATTTAGGATTTCATCTTAATCAATTACTTACCACGCTTAATCATGAATTAACGCTAATCAGAGGTGAGGGTTGTCACAGTCTTTCCCCCTTAAATAGAGTTTGGTCCTCCAAACTCGAATTACCCTCATTTTGGAAGAACACTGGATCCAGAGGAAACAATTCAGGATATCTCTTCATCATATCGTCTTCCCTTTCCCAAGTTGCATAAACACCACCATGATTTTGCCACTCCACTTTCACTAACGGAATTTCCTTATTCCTCAACCTCTTGATTCGACGGTTTACCATCTAAATAGGTCATTCTTCATAGGTGTAATCATCACTTAATACTACATGGGTAGGCTCGATAACATGGAAAGGATCCCGAAGGTAATCCCGCAACATGGAAATGTGAAAGACGTTATGCATATGTTCCATTTCAGGTGGAAGTACTACTTGATATGCCCCCGGATTGATCTTTTCAATGATTTCATACGGCCCAACATACCTCGATGCCAGCTTACCTTTAGCTCCAAAGCGAGTCTATCCCTTCATTGGTGTCACTTTAACAAAAACATGATCACCAACTTCATATTCCCTGTCTCGCCTTCGTACATCCGCGTAGCTTTTCTGTCGATTTTGTGCGATTTTCAATCTTTGTTGAATCAGTTTCACCTTTTCTGTGGTCTCATGTACAATCTCGGGCCCAAGCAAAGGCCCATCTCCGACTTCTGCCCAACAAATAGGAGACCGAGATTTTCTGCCATATAAAACCTCGAAAGGCGCCATACCAATACTCAAATGAAAACTGTTGTTGTAAGCAAATTCAGCTAAAAGCAAATGACTTTCCCAGTTCCCTTAGAAATCTAGCACATACATACGCAGTAAGTCTTCCAAGGTTTGGATCGTTCTCTCTGATTGGCCATCTGTCTGAGGATGGTAGGCACTACTCAATCTCAATTCAGTACCCAATGTCGTTTGCAGACTTTGCCAAAATCTTGATGTAAATTTCGAGTCTCTATCGGAAACAATAGACACAGGCACTCCATGCAGTCTAACAATCTCATTAATATAAATTGTAGCCAACTTATCCGTATTGTAAATTGTTTTAACGGGTCTGAAATGAGCAGATTTAGTCAATCGATCAACAATAACCCAAATTGAATCCATACCACTACTAGAGCGAGGCAATCCAACAATGAAATCCATAGTAATATGTTCCCATTTCCACTCCGGTATTGGCAAAGGTTGAAGTAAGTCCGCGAGTCGTTGATGTTCAGCTTTGACTTGTTGGCAATGTAGACATTTTGATACAAACTCAGCAATTTCTTTCTTCATTCCTGGCCACCAGAAATTAAGCTTCAAATCTTGGTACATTTTTGTATTTCCTGGATGGATAGAAAGTTTTGAATTGTGGCCTTGCTGCAAAACTTGCTTTTTCAATTAAGAATCATTCGGTACACACAACCTTCCCTGAAATTTCAACACATCGTTTTCGAATTTAAAATCCGACCTCGGTTTGGATTCCCGTTCATCAATGATTTTCTTCAAAAAGTCATCTTGTTGCTGTTTCTCTTTGATCTCTTTAATGAGTGCCGGTTGAGCAGAAATAGCAGCCAATGTCCCACCTTGTTCACGCAAAACAATCTTAACCTCAAATTTCTCAAGATCACATAGCAGTTCTTTCTGTCCGGTGAGTAAACAAGCCAAATTCCCAATTGATTTCCGACTAAGTGCATCAGTAACGGTGTTAGCTTTCCCCGGATGGTACAAAATTTGCAAGTCATAGTCTTTTATCAATTCTAACCATCTCTGTTGTCTCATGTTTAACTCTTTCTGTGTAAAGAAATATTTCAAACTCTTGTGATCTGTGTACACCTCACATGTTGCCCCATATAAGTAGTGGCGCCAAATTTTCAATGCAGACACTACTGCGGCGAGTTCCAAGTCATGAGTTGGGTAATTCTTTTCATGTGGCCTCAGTTGTCGGGAAGCATACGCAATAACTTTACCGTTCTGCATTAATACGCATCCCAGACCCTTATAAGAAGCATCACTAAAAATAGTAAATCCATCCGTACCTGAGGGTAGGGTGAGAATCAGTGCAGTCACAAGTCGAATCTTTAATTCTTGGAAAGCTGATTCTCTTTGGTTGGTCCAGTCATATGGTATTCTCTTTTGAGTTAACTGAGTCAATGGTAGGGCAATTTTAGAAAAATCTTTCACGAATCTTCGATAATATCCGGCCAAACCCAAGAAACTCCGAACTTCAGTAACATTAGTTGGTCGAGGCCAATTCACCACTGCTTCGATCTTCTGTGGATCAACTGAAATGCCATCCTTACTAATTACATGCCCCAAAAACATGACATTATTAAGCCAAAATTTACACTTTGTTAGTTTTGCATACAGTTTTTGTTTTCTTAAGGTCTGTAAGGCAATTCTCAAATGATGTTCATGTTCCTCCTTACTCTTGGAATAAATCAAAATGTCATCTATAAAAACAACCACAAATTCATCGAGGAATGGTTTGAAAATTCTATTAATAAGATCCATAAATGCAGCAGGCGCATTTGTAACTCCGAAAGGCATAACAAGAAATTCATACTGTCCGTACCTTGTTCGGAAGGCAGTCTTCTCAATGTCCTCTGCTTTGACTTTCAACTGGTGATATCCGGATCTAAGGTCAATTTTGGAGAAAACCTGAGCACCTTGCAATTGGTCAAATAAGTCATCAATACAGGCAATGGGTATTTGTTTTTCACTGTCACCTTATTCAGTTCACGGTAATCAATACAAAGCCTTAATGAGCCGTCCTTCTTTTTCACGAATAAAACTGGCGCACCCCACAATGAAGTACTGGGTCTGATAAACTTCTTATTCAATAATTCTTGCAGTTGAATTTTCAATTCTTTCAATTCAGTAGGTGCCATTCTGTACGGAGCTTTGGAAATTGGTTGTGTACCTGGTAACACCTCAATGGTGAACTCAATCTCCCTATCAATCAAATCCCCTAGCAAATCATCTGGAAAAACATCTGGGAATTCTCTGACTATAGGAATACTGTCCACATTAGTTTTAGTATCAACAGGTACAGTCAATATGCAACATAAATACCCTTTACACCCCTTTTTAATTAACTTGAATGCTTTCATGGACGAAATCAGATATGGGGGAGGTACTACACCAACTCCGTTAAATATAAATTCAGGCAATCCAGGTGGATGAAAAACAACTTGTTTCGTTACACAGTCAATGGAAGCATGATATTTTGTTAACCAGTCCATTCCCAAAATTACGTCAAAATGATCAAGATTCAAAGGCAGTAAATCAACATACAAAAGGACATCCCCAATAACAATCTCACACGCAGGATACACATAAGCACAAGTCATAGATCCCCCAGCAGGTGAAGATACAGCTAACAAATAGTCCATGGGTTCCAGTGGTCTATTTAATTTTCGTGAAAAAACATGCGAGACAAACGAATGTGTAGACCCCGAATCAATCAGAATATAAGCATTTTGGGCACAAATTGAGAGTATACCTAACACAACTGTCTGGGTGTTCTGCACGTCTCTCGGTACAAGTGCAGACTCAACGGACTCACCAAGATGTAAGTCAAACTCCCCAAGAGCACCTAACATCTCCCACTTCCATATGGCAATACTAGCCAAACTGCTAACGGATTTTCTACTCAAGGCGTTGGCTACAACGTTGGCCTTCCTGGGATGATAATGTAACTCGAAATCATAATCCTCAATGAACTCCATCCACCTCATCTGCCTCAAATTCAAATCCTTCTGTGTAAACAGATATTTCAGGCTCTTGTAATCGGAAAACACCTCGAACCTCTCACCATAAAGGTAATGCCTCCAAATTTTTAAGGCAAAGATCAGCGCCGCTAACTCTAAATCGTGAGTAAGGTAATTCCTCTCATGTATTTTCAACTGCCGTGAGCCATAGGCTACTACCTTCCCCTCTTGCATCAAAACACAACCTAAGTCTTCCCGTGAGGCATCGCAATATACTGAATAACCTAAACCCCTCTCCGGAATAATCAAAATTGGAGCGGTAGTCAGTTTAACTTTAAGTTCTTGGAATGACTTCTCACAAGTCTCACTCCATACAAATTTGATCCATTTCCTCGTTAATCCAATCAAAGGTGAGGCTAGTCTAGAAAAATCCTTTACAAATCGGCGGTAATACCCGGCCAACCCCAAGAAACTATGGATCTCGAAAGCATTCTTAGGTTGTTCCCAATCTTGAACTGCATCTATCTTGGATAAGTCTACTGTCACCCCTTCCCCAGATACTACATGGCTTCAGAACTTAACCTTTTTCAGCCAGAACTCACATTTTCCAAACTTAGCAGACAACTTGTGGGCTCTAAGTAACTCAATTACTACCTGCAAGTGTTCCTCGTGTTCCTCCTTAGAGGGTGAATAAATCAGGATGTCGTCCACAAAAACTACTACAAAACAGTCTAGGAACTCAAGGAAAATCCAATTCATCAAATCTATAAACACGGTCAATGCATTAGTCAGCCCAAAATGCATCATTAGGAACTCGTAATGGCCATACCGCATACGGAATGCCGTCTTTGGGATGTCCTCCTCACTCACTCTTAACTGATGATAACCCGATCTCAGGTTTATGTTAGAGAAACAACAAGACCCCTTCAACTGATCAAACAGATTATCTATACGAGGCATTAGGTACTTGTTCTTAACAATTACCTGGTTCAACTTCTGATAATCAATACAAAGTCGCAACGCCCCATCGTTCTTTTTAGCAAAGAGAGTCGATGCTCCCCAAGGCTAAATACTAGGGCAGATGAAACCCTTATCTAACAATTCCTGGAGTTTAACCTTAAACTCACTCAACTTAGCAGGTGCAAACCGATATGGTGCCATAGAAACCGGTACCGTGCCAGACACTAGATCAACAAAGAACTCGATCTCCGAATGAGGTGGTAAACTAGTAAGATCATCAGAAAAGACATCTGGGTATTCGCAAACTACCCTTAGCAACTCAACCTGGGCTTCATCACACTCACTACTCACAAAGCTAGCAAGAAGACAACTAAGTTCACTCTACTCACGTGGATCATACACTGGTGATAAGACTCTACCAACCCGATCCCCCAAGAAATGAAAATAATCCCCGTTCAAGGTAAATACAGTAGCCCTCTGACGGTAGCAATCTATGACAGCCCGGTATGAAGACAACAGTCCATACCCAATATAACATCGAAACAAGACATATCAATCAATACAAATAAAAAGGGAAGTCGGCAATTGGCAACCTCTATATCACAACCCTGACACTCTTGCTTCAGAACCATCTCACCCCCAATAGGCGACACTACACAAATAGGAGATGCTAACTGAGCCAACTCTAACCCCAAAACCGATGCAAATGCAGGCGAAATAAATGAATGGGATGCACTCGTATTAATTAACACATTGGCAACTGAATTGCAAAACAAGAAAGTACCTCTCACAACAGAAGGTGCTGGTACTAGATCTGGCACGGTAACAGCATACACACACCCTGTAGGCCTCTGATCTACCTGCTCACCCCTCGAAGCATAGGACTGATGCACTGACTGAAGCCGAAGAGGCTCACTGATTGGCCATCGAGGACTATGCTGGCTGGTGGCTCTGTGTTTGCCTTGAACCAGATGGACCAGGTGTGCCATCCAACTGTGGACAAAACCTTTTCATGTGTCCCGCCTGCCCACACTGATAGCAAGTGAGTGGCTGGCCTCTCCCCTAACTCTGGCTCTGATAATGAGCCGAAGACTGTACAGATCGCTGCCCTCCTCCTCTGTGCAGGCAAGCCAGAGACATGTGGCCCAACTGACCACACTTAAAACAAGTGAAATCCCCTTGACCACCTCTCCCAGAACCCGAACTCGGTATTGGAAAGGTAGACCTCGACTGCACTCCCTGGAACTGCTGGGGATTAGAACCTCTCTGCCTCTTACTGTCCCTTTGGGCATCCTGGCTTCTCCTAAGGCCTCTCATCCTCTCATCTTCTCTTCTTCCAACTGTATCACAGTCTCCAGATGAGCCGTCGTCTCCATAAGGCGTTTGTAATCCGTAATCATCGAATCGGCCACCTTAAACATTAGCCTAGTCCTCAACCTCTTCTCAAACTCCAAGCAACGGCGTTCCTCAGTCGCCACTAGCTCGGGTGCAAACCTAGACAAGCTGGTGAAGGTGGCTTCGAACTCTGCCACAGGTGTGTTCAATTGCACCAACTTAGAGAATTGATCTCTCAACTTCTCCCTAACTATGGGAGGCAAAAACTTTTCCTACAAGGCGTTGACGAAGGCCTCCCAAGTCCCTTCAATGCGCCCCTGTGCATATCCACCATCGACCCGTGTCTCCCTTTAACTGGAAGGACGCCAAGGGCATTCTCAAACCTCCATCTTCGACGCCGAGCATCTCAAATGTCTTCACCATCTACTCTAGCCACTCGTCCGCTTTCAATGGTTCTTTGGGATCCCCCAAAAACTCTTCCGGATTTGACCAGAAGAACTCCCGCTTCAGAAAGGATGGCCCTGCCTCAGTTACTTGGGCTTGGACTTGATTCTCAGCCCTAAGAATGTCCATAGATTCCCTCAAAGCTCCGGCCATTTCACGGGCTAAGGCGCCCATGGTCTGCTGACCAACTGGTTCGGCTACGTTGGCCTGACCAACACCCTCCTCTTGTGCCGGAATATCATCCAGTACCGGCATCTCCTGCCGTCTAGGCCTACCACGGCTACCGCCACGTCCACGTCCTAACATACTAATAAAGGTAACAAAAGAAATTAGCACATTTACAAATATGCTGAAGCTAACTCACTCGTATCCTAATACGATGGACAACAGTAATTCACTCCACGTAAGCACATATTCACATAAACACATACGAATTTCGTTTCTGGATAATGACCGTCCCACAACGTTGCCAGAGTTCCAATTACAGACAGCAGTGATCAAGTGCTCTTCTAACAGGACTTCTAGGAACCCGTGGACTCAATCAACATCCTAGAAATTTAATCTCATACCCATTTAATCACATAAGCATGTTATCATATAAGCACATGTCGTCCATACTTAAGTCTCTAACAAGCGAGACGAACCCATTGTGGTACTAACCACTTCCCACATACCCAAAATATTCAAACTCGGTACGCTCTGATACCAAGTTGTAACGCCACAAAAAAAATACTATAAATCTCACTCATAAGAGAAGTAACAACAGAAACGATATGCTTTCATTCATTAGAGTTCATATTACAAAAGATAACACATGCAATATACATTCATAAATGTACATCTTGAATCTATAGCATGTAATACCAGTTAATGCTCAACAAAATAAATGCCCTACGGGCTTACATCTTTCCAAGTCATTGCTTGGTTACAACAAAAGAGAGTCATAAGCTCTGTACATATAAAGCCTTAGGCTCGAATGAACATTAAATATAAAATAACATAAAAATAGCCTTCGGCTCCAAGGTCCTCCCAAGCTATGTCCTTGGAGGAGGCATGTCACTGGTACCTGAAAATAGTTTCCCAAAGTAGGGTGAGCCAAAGCCCAGTTGAAACAATCTAACACAGTATATGAGAATTAATAAGATATAAGTATGATGCACATTTTCATTGTCCTATAACAAAATCTTTATAACTCTCTTCAAGACCATGGTATGCCAAACTTACATTTCATTTCATTCATTTTGGTTCAATAGATAAATCCATTGCATTTAATCCACCCAACAGAGGATACACCTCACGGGTTTCCAACAAGTTAAAATCATCACAATACATTCACTTCTATTTGCCATTTTACGAAAATTTCGTTCGCGAGAATCGACACCCATGTTTACAAATGTTTTTCGGGACTTTCATCTTGGATACACAGGCCAACTTAGTTTAATGGAGTCCATCCCCCTTCTTCTCCTCAAAACATGGAGTACATCCTCTTTCTTCTCTCAAATATCATACATAAACAATGTATATCATTCATAATCATATTCAATGATAATGATTAAGAAATTAATTTCAATTCGCCTAATCCACATGCAATGTCTACAGCAATCATGGCTATCCTCCACCGATAGCCCAAAATAGATATTTCTAAACAAATATACAATCTTTATAACAGATAATTCATCAAATTCCCATAGGTGAGTGATCAAACAAATCCAACAACACCATTCATATATACATCCTCCCAATTTCATACCCTTCATACCTGTAACGCCCCCAAAATAATTCAATAAAGATAACTCATATGTGGAATAAATATGAAAAATAACATACTTTCATACATCATAGTCTATTGTTTAACAAACAGTTAAATGCCATGTAGGCTTACATCTTTCCAAGTCATTGCTTGGTTACACAAATTGAGTCTCGCTCATTACATCTTAAGCCCTTGGCTTTACAAATACCAACATACACACAACAAAACATAATTAAGAAGCTCTTCTTTCTCGAAAATCCATCCACGCTATTGCCTTCGAGGAAACACCTCATCTGCACCTGAAAATGATATTCCCATATAGGGTGAGCCAACAGCCCAGTAGAAATAATCTAACACAATTTATGAAGTTTAACAAAGGTATAAATATCACGTATATAAACAATACCGACATGGAAGCATCCACAAGGCCTACATATCCATATGCCACTAAGGCCAAACTTATCCCATTTTCCTTCGGTTCATTTCCAATTATTATATGCTACTTAATTCATGAGTTAAATTCATTATCTTTCAACAACCAAAATGAGACTACAACTCAATGGTTCTCTAATTGTGCAAAACACACACACATAAACACTTCAAACTTACCATTTTACAGATATTTCGTCCAAAGGAACCGGCACCCATTTATATATATTTTTGGGTTTTTCACCCAGGACACTCCGGCCAACTTGCTTTAAATGGAGTCCATCCCATTTCTCCTCCACAAACAAATATACATTTGCAATGTATTTATAAACATAATAATATATGGAGTACATCCCCTTTCTCCTCCCAATAAACATACATATACAATGTATTTATAACATGGTCATATATGGAGTATATCCCCTTTCTCCTCCCAATATACATACATATACAACGTATTTACAACATGGTCATATTCAATGACACCAACAATAGATTAACATTAAATCACCTAATCCTCATATAATTTCTACAACAATCATAGCTATCCTCTACCGATAGCCCAATACAATTATTTCCAAGATATATTCAATATCGGATTAAATAGTTTATTCAAAACTTCCATAGGTGAGATAATACATATCCAATATCACCATCTATATCAATAACCATTCAATTTAACATATTCAATGTTAATTTCAATTATTTATACAAAATAATCATTTTATCAAATTAGGGCAAAATCCCCATTTTTCCAATATCGACTCCAAACAACCAAAATCAACTATTTTGGAACATCAAGGTCTTATATTCAAACCTCATACTCATTTATCCCTTATACATCAAAAACCCCTCTTTTCATTTTACACCCAAATCTTAGATTTGTCCAAACTATAACCAAATCTCATCATCTATACACAATAGCAAATAACTAAGCTAAAAACCATTCTAAAGTGTAGAAAATCCCTACCTCAAGTGTAGAAAACCCAAGCAACAAGGTGGAACTTCAAAGATGACGAAACCCACTTTCACTTAGATCAATACGAAGCTCTTGAAGCCCTCTACCTTATTCTCAAAGACACTAGGGTCAAGAACTCAATGGATTTAGATGAAATCTTAGCGAGAATGTGAGTTTTAGAGAGAGAGACAGCCGGATTAGGGTTTTGGAGAAGAAAGGGAATAAAAAAAGTGATGTAAAACATCACTGCTGTGAACTGATATACACAGACTCACTCGAGCGAAGGAGTTCTCACTCGAGCGACCAGACACAAAAGGTCGCCTTGCTCAAGCGAAAGAAGTGTCGCTTGAGTGAACAATGCAAAGCTTCAGATCTGCAATGCAGAACCACGCTCGAGCGTAAGAAGCCTCGCTCGAGCGAAGGAACTCAAAACACAGGACTGGCTCGAGCGCAAGAATACCACCCTTCAGGTTTTACAGAGATGCAGACGCACGCTCGAGTGCAAGACTGCTCGCTCGAGCGAAGAGACACATAACACAAAGCTTACTCGAGCGCAAGAAGCCTCGCTCGAGTGAAGAGGCCAAAATCTGGGCAACAAAGTTTTGGATAAACAAGCAACAAACTTGTTCCAATCACACAACTACAACCCAATAGCCAACATTAAGGGAAAAACAAGGGAAGCAACACATAAACCACCCTCCAAACCATACAAACCCGAGTCCGGAACACCACAAGAGACGGGTCAAAACCAGGGTCGCTATAACCGATTTCATTATTTGTACAAAATAATTATTCAAGACATTTTAGGGCAAAACTCCTTATTTTTCCAAATATTAACCCAAAGACCAAAATCAACTATCTTGACACAAGATAACCTCATATCCAAACTCCATGGTCATTTATATAACACCTGCATAGAAACCCCTCTTTTCAAACTTGAACACAAACCCTAGGTTTGCTCAAAACATTCCCAAATCCCATCATTTTCATAAAACGACCTATAACCAAGTTAAAACCCATATTAAGGTGTAGAAAGTCCCTATCTTAAGTTTAGAAGACCAATGGAGCAAGCACAAAACTCCAACGACGCCGAAACCAAACTCCAATCGGATCAAAATGAAGCTCTCAAGATGCTCTACCCTTTTTCCAAAGACACTAGGGCGGAGAGATTAATGGATCTAGAAGAAAATGTAGAGAGAGAGTGTATTCTAGAGAGAGAGAGTCTCACTTTAGGATTTTTGGAAGAAAAGATATGAAAAAGTGATGTAAAAAGTCATTTTCGCGATTTGATATACGCACAGTCTGCTTGAGCGGAAGAGTTGATGCTCGAGCGACAGAGACAAAAAAATTGTTCCGCTCGAGCGCAATAAAAGCCATTCGAGCGCCAAGGCACAACGAACGCTCACCGCTCAAGCGCAAGAAATCGCCGCTTGAGCATAAAAAACACACATCCAGAAGTTTTGCAGACAACAAACCAACGCTCGAGCGCCCACCCGCTCGAGCGTAGGAAACGCCGCTCGAGCGTGGAAATCACTCTCCCAGCAGTTTTGCAAACCCGCAAAAGTACTGGGAGTTCGCAAAGCCTGCTTGAGCGTGAGAAGTGCCGCTCTAGCGGAGGAGCAAAAATTGCAAAGCTTGCTTGAGCGCAAGAATGGCCGCTTGAGCGGAGGACCAAAATTCTGGGCAACATAAGGTTTGAAAAACAAGCGACCAACCTGTCCAAACGCAACCACAACAACCGAAAGCCAATTCTAAAGAGATACAAGGGAAACAAGAAGTAAACAACAATATGAAAGTATTAAACCCGAGTCCGGGATACTACAAGAGTCGGGTCAAAACCGGAATCACTATAGCTTCGATTTGCACCCCAAAAAGTAAGTTGGGCACCCCATTACTTTGAGTGTCCCAATGATAAATTTGAATTTTTTTTTTCTTTTTGTTTGGACACCCTAAATAATACCCATCCTAACCCTAAAAATCCTGAAACCCTATACAAATTTACTTTGTACACCCCATTACCAATAAACAGAGGAACAAAAATCACATTTTGGGTCTCTGAAATTCCAAGTGACGGAGAGATTTTGAGTTCATCTGAGACGAAGAGGGTCTCTGTTTCTCTACACAATCCATCCATTCTGAGTTCCAATTGTTTTATATGGATACTCAGTGGTGAACAAAATATATTTGTCCTGATACCTAATTCCAAACATGGGAAGTTTGTTTGGATACTCAGTGTTGAACATAAGAAAATTGGTTCCAATTGTTTCATATCGATACTCAGTGTCGAACAAAATATATTTGTTCGGGTACTTAATTACAAATATGTGAAATTTGTTCGGATACTCAATGTCGAATCAATTCAAAAACCTAACTTACGAAAAACGATGAATAACAATTAAAAACTTACTTTCTCTAGAGAAAATTGATTAGAAGCGTCTTCTTTATTGTTCATTGTTAATTTCAATATGAAATAGAATGCAAGAATGATGGATTAAAGCAAATAGGGTTGGATATGAAGATGAAAAATATTAGGACTAATGATGAATGAGGTGTCCAAAACACTTTTATTTACATTTTTTTTTCAAAGTCAAGTACTTTTTTATCATTTTAAATAGGGACTTAATAGTAATACAAAAATATCATTAAATTGGGTGCCCAACCTACTTTTTGGGGTGCAAATTGAAGCTCCCATTACATATATAAAACAGTGATGTTACAATGGCACAAATACCCTTAACATTCTCACTCAAGCTGGTGCATATATATCATATGTACCGAGCTTGTTACAAATATATCTCATTGGAGACCCACACAAAGGTTTGGTAAATAAATTTGCTAGTTGATCCACTAATTTTACACGACTCGTATGAATCACATAATGTGACATCATTCAATGTGTTTTGTTCTCTCATGGAATACTGGATTGGAGGCAATGTGAACTGCTGCTTGGCTATCATATAATAGATTCATAGGATGATGTTGCTCAGACCCAAGTTCTTATAACTTGGTTTAACCAAAATTAACTCACAAATAGTATATGCTATAACTCTATATTCAAACTCAACACTGGAGCGAGGCCTCCACGGTTTTTTTCTTACTCTTCCATGATACCAAATTACCTCCAACAAATACAAAATTGCCAGTAGTGGATCTCCTATCAGATGGTGATCCACCTCGATTTGCATCAATATGCCCCTTAATTCGAACATAACCATGACTCTGATAAAAGAAAACTACGACAAGGCACAATTTTGAGATATCTCAATATGCAGACAATAGTAGGCTAATAACATGTTTTTGGAGCATCCAAAAATTGGCTAACAATACTTAATAGCCCAATGATGAAACTTCTCACCACTCGGGGAAAGTTGATGTACAAAACTCACACAACCCAAAATACAAGGGCTTAAAACAAAAAATAGGATCATGAGGGAAATGGACATGTTGGGGACTCTTACGCTGTGTTTGGTTGAGGGATTTGGGAAGAAATTTAAAAAGGAAAATGAAAAATGTAGGTGAAATGTGAATAAAATATCTCTACATTTCACCTAGTTTCACGCATCTTTTTCCTTTTTCTTTCCAAATTCTTTTCCAAATCTTCCAACCAAACACAACGTTACTATGAAGAATGGAAGACAGCATCCGATTAATTAAATAATAAGCAGTAAGAGCAGCATCACTCCAAAAAATTTAGGACATTTATTTGAATTAACATAGTGCGAGAACCTCAATCAAATGCTAATATTTGAATTTGACAACTCCAGTTTGTTGTGGAGTGGATGACTGATGGAGCATACCAGATCGAGTCATAAAAGTACTAAAAGGATGAGAAAAGTACTTTTTGGCAAAGAATACACACATGCACATTAAAATCAATCTGAATTTCGACACTAAAAACACAAAAAACAGAGAACAATTCAGAACGATCTTTCATCAAATATAACATGGTAACCTGGAAAAATCATCCACAAAGGTAACAAAATACCGAAATCCCAATTTTTTAGTCACACGACTCGGACCCCAAATACCTTAATAAACTAACATAAAGGGACTAGATGCAACCCTCAAGGGTTGGCCTAGTGGTGGAGGCTTGGGACTTAGGAGTTTGCTCCTCTCTAGGTCTCAGGTTCAAAACCTCTTAGGTGCTATCAACTCTTGTGTTGGGCCAATCCATACGAAGTTTTGCTCTGGCTTTAAATGCCCCCCCCCTCCCGCGCTAGTGGACGGTGAGATTGGTCCCCCAGGGATTAGTCGAGGTGCGCGCAAGCTGGCCTGGACACCCTGAGTTATCAAAAAATAATAATAATAAAGGGACTAGATGCATGATTGTTGACTCTGGAAGCAAAAATGAACATCATGATGCTTTCCAACTGACATGACTCACATTCTAAAACTAACACGACTCAAATTAGGAACTGAAAGTTTTAAATTGGCCAAGGATGGATGACCAAGCCAACAATGAATCTGAAAAGGAGAGGCAACCGCTGGATATGCATGAGGAGAAACTGTAGGTATTGTGTCATCTAAGTAATAGAGACCATCTGACTCACGTCCGCTGCCAATTGTCTTCCTTGTCACCAAATCCTGAATAAGAACCGAACTAGGGGAAAAAAAGAAACAAAACGGTAAAGGTTTTCTGATAAGTTGACTAACACATAGCAAATTAGAAGGAAAAGAACAAAAGATAAAGAAAGAGAAGCATTGAAAAGGAAAAGAAATTAAAGTGTAGTGTAAAAACATTATCACTTCTTCTTATTTATGATTGATTCCTTGAAAATACTCCCCATCAGCAACCAAGCAATAAAAAGTAACCCTCTTTGAGTTGAAAAATATAGGGCAACATCCATTTTACTCCCTATGGTATGGTTCGATAGTGCTTTAGCCCATGTCTTTTAAAAATAATCCTATACCTCATGTGATTTTAGACTAAAATGTAATTTTAACTTCGTTAATGCTAACAATAAAAAGACAATTATACCATATATGTTTTTCTCGTCTTCTTCTATTTTTGGCTCTCGTTGTAAAAAAATATAAAAAAAATTTACTTCCATGACTAAGCAAAAAAAATTAAAAACATAACACGAGAATCATTTAAGAAACTAGAGTTTTCCAAATATTTTTTTTAACAAACCTAATTTTTAATTTTAATTAGATTTTATGATATACATGTATACTCAACACTGTGTATATATAGACACTGTAATTAATTTTTTATTTAATTTGTTAAATATATATATATATGTACATGTTTAATTTAAAATGTTATTAAATAAGGTAATTTTATGGTAATAAATTATGGTGTTTAGTTTAATTTATGATTTAATTTGTTATATATATGTATGTTTATGTTTATTTTAAAATTTTATTAAATAAAAAATTGGATTAAAAATTAAAAATTAGATTAAAGTAGTTTGATGATTTAATTTTTTGATAATAAATTGGTATTTAGGTTAATTTATGGTTTAATTTGTTATATATATATATATATATAAATTATGTATGTTTAATTTAAAATTTTATTAAATAAGAAATTGGGTTGGAATTTAAAATTAGATTAAAATAATTTTATGATAATAAATAATAGTGTGTATATACTTTTATATATACAATGTGTGCTGAGAAGGGGTAGGTTTTTTTTTTTTTTTTTTTTGAACTGGTGAAATATTGGAAGCTACAGCGAAACATCAAGCAACAACAACTCCTTCAAAGGAGTAGTAGGAGACCCAACCCACCCTAAAGTTAGAGCACCCTTCAAGTGAGCTGAGGCAATCCCATGGACCACACTATTTGCTTCTCTAGGCACCCAAGAAAAGGAGATGGAGGAGCTCAGACTCAACGAATGAATGTCCAGAATGCATGCACGACAGTCCCAAGGGGGAACCAACTCTGATGTGCTTAGCTCAATGACCGATTTATTGTCTCTTTCCACTTGGACGTTTATGAGACCAAGAGCTTGAAGGAATACACACGCCAGTCTAAGAGCCCTGGCTTCTCCTTGATTGACTGAGGAAGGTTGGACCAAAGAGACTACCATCAACCAAATTTCCTTCGTAATTCCTTACAACCACAACAATAGAGGCTTTCCTCCCATTTGGGGTGAAACTCGCATCACAATTAACCTTAAGACAGCCTTGGAGGGCTGTCTATTTAGAATGGGGTTGAACAAGTGGGGTACACGCTGGGGAGGAGAGAACCTCCTAAGAGCAAGAGAGGCTAACTTTCCTCCAAAGGGATGAAGCTTGACGAAGAACTTGTAATGGGTCTACTGGAAAATGATTGAATACCCATTCATTTTGAGCCTTCCAGATAAAGCAACCCACAACAGCTGCAATTCCCACTCTTTCCTTTCTCTCTATATCATTCACACAATGTTCCATGATAGATAGAGTCCATTCTTTAGCTGAGGAGATGATTCCATAGCCCGATAAGAAGCCTAGGTTAGACCCAAACCAGACCGCTCTGGTCCAACTACAATGAAAAAGATGTTCAATCGACTCCACGCCAAATCTGCAAATGGGACAACTTTGAGATGGGGCACATCTGCGGCAAAAAAAGGTTTTCCATGGTAGCTAATTTGTTGCAAAAAAACCGCCACCAGAAATTACGAATTTTTGGTGGGACATGGAGCGTCCAAATTAATTTCCAGAAGGTCATCGGGAGTGGGATCGAAGAAGAGGCTCCAGAGTTACCTTTGGATTGTTGTTCCTCAAGAGTGACTGGATAACCACTCCGGACTTCATAGGCTCTTGACGTATAGCGCTAGACCAAAGAATCATCGTGGCCTTCCAAAGAGATTGGGATAGCAACAATAATCTTAGACTCTGCGGGCCCCACCAACCCTTGTAATTTGTGAAGATCCCAATCTTTAAGGGTTGTGTTGAACACATCCCTCACCAAATGAGCTTGACACCCCCTCGGTTTAGGCATTTGGACTTTGTAATTCCAGGACTGAGGAACCCACTAATCATCCCAAAATTTGATTGAGTTGCCATTGCCCACCTGCCACCGTAACCCCTTTTTTAGAAGCTCTTGACCTTGAAGGATATTGGTCCCGGACAAAGAAGGAGTTCTACCCCTATAGGCTGTTAAGAAATCAGTATGTGGATGGTACACTCCTTTCAAAATCTGAGCACAGAATGAGTGAGGGCGTGTGACAAGTCTCCACCCCTGCTTTGCTAGAAGGGCTAGATTAAACACTTTAAAATCTCTGAATCCCATCCCTTCTTGGGATTTGGCCATAACCAAGCTGTCCCAGCTCGCCCAATGTAACCCGCTATCCAAAGGATCCCCAGCCCACCAAAAATTGATCGTATAGGAATTTAACCTATCATAGAACTTCTTTTGAAAAACAAAACATGCCATGGCATTGGTGGGAATTGTCTGCACCACTGATTTCACAAGAACCTCCTTCCCTGGTTGGGACAACAACTTTTGTTTCTATCCTTGCATTTTACCCACAGCTTTTTCAATCAAAAATCCAAATGCTTTAGACTTTGACGTGCCCCAAAAGGAAGGGAGACCCAAATACTTCGAGCCAACATGCATTGGATTTTGAAGTGTAGCCGAAAAGATGATACCCGACTTTTCAAAGTTAATGAGTTGCCCTGAAGCAAAGTTGTACTCCTCCAAAAATAGACTTAAGGGCTTGGCAATCACTCCTATTAACTTTAGCAAAAAGCAGAGTGTCGTCCTTAAAGAAAAGATAAGTGAAAATGGGGCAACCCTTTTTCAGCTTAATCCCCGATAGCTGATTGTGACGCACTCCCTTTAGCAATAAGAGAGAAAGACCTTTGGTAACTAGAACAAAGAGGTAGGGGGAGAGGGGATTTCCTTGTCACAGGCCCCACATTGGAATGAAGGTAGCTCTTTTCAACCTATTTGCAAACACAGAAAATGATACCGTTGAAACAATTTCCATAATCCATTGGGCCCACACCCTGTCAAAACCCATTCTTACCATTAGTGTCCACAAAAAGTCCCATTGCACTCGATCATATGCTTTATTAAAATTCAGCTTGAGTGTCATTTCATGTACATCTCCTTTCTTCTTTAGCTTGAGATAACCAACCAGTCCATACATAGGCCTGCAATAATACACCTTATGAGGTTGCAATTCTTCTGTCTGACATCAATATCATCTCTTGTGTTCACCAAAGAGCTAGACCACCTGCCGAACCATTTGGATCCACATAACAGTAATTTGGAAAATGCAGACTTCTCATTATTCTTTCCAGAACAGATCTTCGATTCTTTGTTTCCATCAAGAAAACCATCCCTGGGTGATGGGTTGAACACAACTCTCGGAGGATCTGGACTATCAGGGGTCACCCAATCCCCTGACAGTTCTAGCTGATTATAAACAAGGATCTTGTGGCTTTTCTGGGTCAGCCACCACCACCCTTTCGAGACACTAAGTCTGAGAGGCCATTGGATAAGTGTAAGGAATTTGCGAAAAAAGATCATCATCATTAAGGGATTCAGGCACTTCCCCGCGTACTTTTATTTTAAACAAAGTGTTTTGTTGATCAATTAGTTTCAAATCTGCTTTCTTCTTAGCTAGTCTTCCCCTATTACCTTTCTTTTTTATTCCAATCCCCTTAGCAAGAGCAGGAGATGAAGCTATGCTTAAGGACTGGTCAGACGTAGGCCTGTGCTCCAACTTCAGAACCTCAGAAGGGTGGGGTAGTAAGGAAGAGTCCTCACGAGCTTTCCTTTTCAGAGAGAGTCCATTAAAAGCTGAGGATAATAAAACTTCTGGTACTTCTGTGATCTCCATACACAGTGGCATATCATAGGGCTTAGGGGACATGCTTGGTGTGTCACACCAGTTAGGGAGGAAAGGGTGGTTGGATAAAAATGATTGTGGGCTAGATTGAGAAGCGGGGCTATCAGTCGGTTCAGTAACATAATATGCTGGCCCAGAATTAGTTGGGCTTTACATCTTACTGTGTACAATACTAGGCCCAAAAGTTGTAACAATCGTGAGAGGAGGCCCAAATGGGTTTAAACTAGTAGGAGGGGCGTTAATGCTTATAGGAGGGGTGGGAGACTGACGTACCATATTTGTTTCATTTCCTGCTTGAAGGCCACATGTGGTATACTGTTGCATGATAGGTGTCTTTGTCTTATGAGAGTGGAGTAGTGGTGGCGGCTGTGGACATGATGCCTCTGTAGTGGTCGTATAGGGTTGAGCCTCATCTGTTGTACCTTGCATCTTTTCCCCACTAGCTAATGCCTGAGAGTTCTGCTACCGGAGAATAGGTCGAAGGCTCTCTTCTATCTCATTAATCTGATTGTGGTAGTATTCCACTGCCAACCCCAAATTTCTAGCCACCCTTGTTCTAAGCTCAAGGCCATACCCAGATTATCACACCCCAAACCCGGGTATAATCGACCGTGGCCCATAGGGTCTTAGCCCAAGGCACACATAAGCCCAAACCCGAATCCATAATCATATTGAACAACTATACAATAGTCCAGTAATAAATAACCAAACTCAATCCAATGACGTGCCACAAGTATAAACGGCAAAACCAACCGTAATCAATACCATCCAAACTTTTGGGATATAAATAGCCCACATATCAAAATAATCCTAAATGAACCTCAATAAAAAATAAAAAGAAATATGCACAAACTTGACATAACAACCTAAAACAAAATAAATGAATGTCCTAGAGGTCCATGCAATTGAGTCCCTGTTACGCCATGAGTCCACTTTAAGTCCTTCTAACACCTGGAAATGATAAACAACTAAGTCAGCTGATAGCTCAGTGAGTAGCAACATGGATAGTATATACAATTTTGAAAACAAAGACCAATTCCAAAATAAAATATATATCACAGAAACTAGATTGGCATATAGTTTTCATAAAGATAATCTGTTTCAAAAAGAAGGTTCCACAGTTCAATAGTTAAAATATTCATATCTCTCAAGAACATAATAAATGACATTTTTCATTTAAAACAGATTACAACATGAACACCAATAATTTTCTGGGTACCAGGAATAACAAGTAACATGCCACACAGTTCTCAAGACAATAAGCCTGTTGGATCCAATATCGAACCAAGAGTCATCCTCGGGGTGGCAACCCGGGCCTTTTCTCTAAGACGATCCGATTAAAGGTCACCTAGGTCTTTTTCTTACAATCGTTGAGCACTAGAGTCATCACGGCCCAACCCAAGTCTGTTCCCTAGTGGCTAGAGTCACCACACACAGTAGAATAATTTCCCTGGACTAAAATATACAGATGGTCCCAATAATCAATACAATTCAGTTTCGCAAAACATGGTAGTTCACCATTATAAACATGAGACCACAACAAATAGTTTACAGTAAAGTTCACACATGTTTTAGAAATAATTTAATTCCATTGATAATATAATAGTTTATCAAAACAGTTTAGTCCTAAAACAACAATTTAATTTTCCAACAGTTCAGGGTAGGGGGAACATTTATAAAAATATATAACATGCAACTACTCACCTGAAAACGGAATAATGTAATCCTCGAATAGAGTATAAAAGTCCAACTAGTGCCCTGAACCAAGTATGAAAACTACACGTCACTACTAATTTAAAAATACTAAAGAATAAGAACTAAGTAACTCCAGGCTAAAACGCACTAACATGGCTCAACCTAACTCACCATTACTCTTAAATTTACCTAAGCTCATGTTCTTCAAGGTCTAAAATCACCCAAGACATGGGTTCAAATCGAAACTTAATTAAAAGTAACTTTAAGATAAAACAGAATTTGAAACAAATTTTCTCAATCTATTTGCTAACTTCGAAAATTAAAAACTCACTCCATGCTATTCGAAAAATTTCAAAACTCTCCAGATATCAACTAATATATCCTAAGTTTCAAACCCAATTGGTTTCACTTGATTTGCTTATCAAAATAATTATTTACAATTAATTATATCCAAACAGATTGTTTCCTGCAGCACTTTAAAGAAATTAATGGTTCTCTTAGTATACACGAGCAATCAACGCAAGGCCAAAAATGTAGGAAACTAGACTCGTAACCGGTTCTAATAACGCTGATTTGACAATTTTCGGATTTATACCCAAAGAGAACGACACTTTCGAATTTACTGTTTTACACTAGTTGTCTGGATAGATTTGAATACATCAGTTTATATAGATTTTGACTCCCAAAAATTATGAGAAACTTCTTATATGCAATTCAATATGTAATTAATTTACTATAAAAATTTCAGTTCAAAATTCATCCGTTTAATACGGTTTCTTGATTTTTAAATTTTGAATCTGTGAACATAATTTTTAACCTACAATTTACACCCTCCACGTTGCACTCTCACAATCCAACCCATTACCACCCAAACACACCTTCAGCCTTCACCTTACCAAAGCCATACATGCTAGCCTCCAAATAACCTCTGCACACAAACCATACACTATACATGGGCACATTATTTTTGTTTCTCTCACAGTTATGGAGAGTTAGGGTCTCCTATAGTGAACATAAAAACCCTACTAAGCTTCCTCACAAACAACCACTTCCATGTTTCTTCATAATATTGAATTCTATTTTTTTTATTATCTTTTCACTAATTAAATTAAATATAACTATTAGATCAAAATATACTTAATAATTTGTTCTTTATTATTATTATTACTAATTTTTTTTTAACAATAAATCTTGCCCCTAAATTAAAAACTTTCACCATAAATTTATTTTAGATTTTAAAATTAATTAAAAGACTCTCCAATAATATTTAGTTTACACTTATAGATTCACAAGCAAAATATTTAAGATTGTAAAATAATTATTACTTAATTATTTATTTGACTTGTATATTCGGGTTGTCACACAGATGTATCAGGATCCTCTAGAGTTTGTTTCTGAAGTGATCCCTGAAGTGGGGTAATCCAACGGCTCAAAATGAAACTAACCAAAATGACGTTGTTTTGGTTAGTAATTTCCAAAAAAAAAAATTTGCTTTAATT
>JAPPVO010000029.1:137374339-137719487 GCA_030407325.1 Camellia japonica | reverse complement strand
CATCCTGCTGTGCAATTTCTGTTGAGCTTGCGTTCGCCTCCTCGTCTACTGCGGCAAGATCCACCGGGCATACTGGATGAATTCCAGGCGAGAATTCAGCAACAAAATCGGCCAATGTCTGTGTTTTTATGGCTGTTCGGGGTTGGAACTTGACGTTGAATTGTCCCAATTCGACCGCCCACTTGAGGATTCAACCGGAGAAATCCGCCCGCTCGAATAAGGCTTTGAAGGGGAATTCGGTCAACATGACGATTGTGTGAGCATGAAAATAGTGGGCCAATTTCCTGGAGGCCATCATCAACGCCAAAGTAAGTTTTTCCAGCGGCAAGTACCTCGACTCTGCCGGTAACAAGGTTTTGCTCACGTAGAAGATGGGGAAATGCTGGATACCTTCTAACCGGACAAGCACTGCACTAACTGCATGCTGAGAAACGACCAGATAAAGGAAGAGTTCTTCTCCAGGCTTGGGTGTCACCAATAATGGAGCAGAAGACAGATACGCCTTGAGCTCAGCCAAAACCCTGTCACATTCCTCGTCTTATGAAAACTTGGATTTCAAGGCTTGAAAGAAAGGGCGGCAGCAATCTGATGACCGGCTTATGAATCGGTTAAGCGCGGCGGCCATTCCGGCCAGATGCTGCACGTCCTTCGCCAAGTTGGGCTGCTTTAATTCTTGTATGGCTTTGATTTGTGTGGGGTCCGCCTCGATGCCTCGGTTCGTGACTAGGAAGCCCAGGAATTTCTCAGATCCCACGCCGAAGGCACACTTTGACGCATTCAGGCGTAGCTTGTACTGTTTGAGAATGGCGAACATCCCGGCTAGGTCGGACAAGTGGTCTGCTTGATGCCTGCTTTTGACCACCTTGTCATCGATATAAGCCTCCATCGTCCAGCCTAGCAGAGGAGCGAACATTTTGGTCACCATCCTTTGGAAAGTTGCCCCGACGTTCTTTAAACCAAAAGGCATGACTCGATAGCAGAAGAGTCCCCTTAGGGTGGTGAAAGAGGTTATCTCGCGGTCGAAGCCATGCATGGCAATCTGATGATAACCACGGTAGGCATCCAAGAAACTGAGCCTGTTATGCCCGGCCGTTAGATCCACCAGCTGGTCTATTCTGGGCAAAGGAAAGCTGTCTTTAGGGTAAGCTCGGTTGACGGTCTTGTAGTCAACGTAAACTCATCACTTCCCATTCTTCTTGGGTACTACGACCGTGTTTGAAATCCACCGAGGGTAGTGCACCTCCTGAATAGCCTGTGCTTCAAGCAGGTTCCTTACCTCCTCCGCGACTACCTCGGCATGATGAAGAGCCAATCTCCTTGTTCTTTGAATGACAGGGCGCGCATCCGGGAAGACATTGAGTTGGTGGCAAATAAAGCTTGGGTCAACGCCGAGCATGTTGTACGACGTCCAGGCGAAGACTTAGATATTCACCATCAAGAAATCTACCATCTCGGTCCTTTCTTGGGCGGTAAGGCTTGACCCTAGCAAAAAGAATTTGTTTGGATTTTTGGTGTCAATCTGCACTTCCACCAATTCTTTAACAGCCTTGTCCTCGGCCCTGGCACTCACATCTTTAAGGACTCCCTAGTCCTCCAGACCTTCAACCATTTGGACGAAGCCTTTGGCAGCTCGACTCCCGTTCACTGCCACGAAGCATTGCTTCGACATGACTTGATCGCCCCAAATTTCCTCAATTTCCCCCATAGCCGAGAGGAATCTCATAACCTGGTGGTAGGTCGACGCTATAGCCTGCGTAGTGTGAAGCCATCCCCTACCGAGGATCAGATTATATGTAGACGGCACCTTCAATACCCAGAACTCCACCTACTTGACCACGGATCCAGCTTTGACCAGTAAAATTATCTTTCCGAGAGGCCACTTCGGTTGCGAGTTAAAACCAACCAGTGGCGAAGTTGCCGGAGCCAAGTCTGTGTCCCGGAGTTTGAGTTGCTTGAACGCATCGTAGTACATAATCTCAACCGAGCTTCCCTGGTCAATCAAGATGCGCTTGACATCGAACTCTCTGACGCGGAGGATGACCACTAGGGCGTCGTTGTGTGGCATTTGAATGCACTCTAGGTCCCTTGTGGAGAAACTAATCACGTCTTTCTCCTCGGTCTTGCCCTTTTTGGCCGCGGGCTAGACTGACAAAACTTCACTCATATGTTTCGCTTTTTTGATCATTCCTCGGAGCTCGCACACACGCGCCGGCTCCACTATGCCGTGGATCACATTGACAACTCCTTGAGGGGGCGCTTCTAAGTCCTCTAAACCATTTGGATCAGTCGGGGTAGGATGCGTGGCTTTGACGCCCCCATCAATGTAAAGGTCTAAGTGTCCGGCGACGACCAACTCCTCTAACTGTTGCTTCAAAGGCAAACAGTCCTCTGTCCGGTGGCCTTGCTCCCAATGGTATGTGTAGCGGTACCGCGGATTGAAGCCCTTTTGCGTATCACCTAACTTTGCAGGAAACCGGACGTAATCCTCGTCACGGATTTCACTAGGTATGCGATAGATTGGAATCTCAAATACCGTGGTGATGCCCGTCCGGGCGTTCAGCCTTCTGTTAGTATTAGCTGCGTCATCGTGGGTGTAGACACCCCATTTTTGACCGACCTTAAGACTCAGACGTCACCGATTGAGCGCTTGGTGATGTTGCATGTCGTGCTCGTTCAGAGGTTTCAGAGTCTCGGCTGCGAGCCTTGCCTCTGGACTTCCGGACTCTTTCATGCTTTGCCTCGGTTTGCGAACCAGGCTCGGTTTTCTCTGTTTCTCTTCCAGAAGGGAGGGAGAGGTCTCGTAGATCATCTCTCAGTGGCCGTAGGCTATGTTCCGTGGTTGTAGGCCATTTTGCCCGTTTGGAGTCCGGTTTCCGGTTTTTCGGAGCCGTTGGCCGTATGCCTCGGTTAGGGACCGCTTAACCACCTCCGTTTGCTCCGATTTTTGGCATGCAACTTATTTACTTCCTTTTGAGGGACACTGTGGTCCGAGAGACCGACTTCGTGGTCGAACACCACTCCCGGTGCCTAACAGTCAGTTTTCGGGGCCCCGGGCTGCGCGTTTCGGCCCCCGAACCTTCATTTTGCATCGGTTTGAGTTCATTTTTGGCAGGGACCTCTGTTTCATTGTTAGAAAGGTCGTAGAAGGGTGGGCGGCCAGTAATTGTTCTGACAACCAGTTTTATTCCTCCATCGCCCTCCGTCGCCCGTTTTTCTTACTTGAAAGCCAATGTTGACCACCCTAAGGCCACTTTTTCTTGCCCAAAACCACATATTTGTGTTGTAGACACTTGGGAGGCCACCAATATCACATGGCCGGCCAGTAATTGTCATTGACCCTTTTGAACCCCTCCTAAAAGTGGCATTTTCTCTTTCCTGGTTCACTGTCTCCAGTTTTTGACCACATATCTATGTTGAGCACACATGGGAGGCCCTCTTTTTGGCATGGCCGGCCATTAATCCTTCTTGACCTTTTTGACCCTTGGCCGGCCGGCCATGGGAAGGGCCGGCCGGCCACCTGCAACCTAGATAAGGGGCCGGCCATGACCCTCTCTGATGGCACATTACAAATATACATTTTGTTTTCCCCCAGATTGTGTATCCGGGGGGCTGCAGTTTTGGGGGGAAATTTGAATTCATTTCCCCCCCTTTTCCCCCTCTTTTGCCTATATATATAGGCCCTCCAGCTCTCATTTGGGGGGTTTAGAAATATTGGTTTGAGCCTCCTACACTATATCTCTCTCTCTCTTTATATTCTAACCATCAAAACCTCCCAAACCCTACACCATTTCTACACCACCACCTAGCACCACACCACCACTCCATTCCAGCAGCTTGGAGGATCTTTTCAGAGCTTAGGAGGCATCTTTTCTCAAGCCAAAAAGCTATCAAAGATTAGGCTACAAGGGTAAGCACATTTCTTATCTTTTTGGCCTTATTTTGCTCAATATATTAGCTTCTCTTGCTTGCATTTTTGGGCTCCGACCCTAACTATAAAACATCATATTTTGAGGCCCTTTTCATGTTTTTTTAAGGGTCCTTCCCTATTTAAAGTCCCTAGCCACCACTTGCCTCTTTACCTCTCTTGTATGCCTATTTCTTGTGTAGTATTTTAGGCCTATATGTAAACTGTTTTGAGGAATGTTGTAAACTGAAAAGTAGCTTATTTTGAGCCCTTCTTAAACATTGTTGAAGGGCTCATCACTGTTTGAGGCCTCCATCTGTCACTTGCCTTTATATCCCTCTTTTGGCCTTATTTTTGCATGATTTGTTAGCCTTTTGTGCTTCTGTTTTTGGGCTCTGGTCCGAACTATAAATGGCCTTATTTTGACCCCCTATTCATGTTTCATTAAGGATCTTTTACTATTTGAGGCATCCTTTTTGTACTTTATGTTTGAACCTCTTTTTTAGGCCTCATTTTGCATAGTATTTTAAGCATGCTTGTGCACTGTTTTGGGTCTGGTTATCAACTGTAAAATGCCATATTTTGGGCCCCTCTTCAACATTGTTGAAGGGCCTTCCTGTTTTTGAGGCCAGAAACCATCACTTGCTTCTTTGTCCCTCTTTTGGCCCATTTCTTGCATGAGAGCTTAGCCATACTTGTGTTTGTTTTTGTGGCTTTCTGTAAACTGTAAAATACCATATTTTGGGCCCCTCTTCAACATTGTAGAAGGGACCTTCTCTGTTTGAGGCCAGAAGCTTCTACTTACTTCATTATCTCGCTTTCGGGGCCATTTTTGCATGCGAGCTTAGCCCCATTTGTGTTCACTGTTTGGCCTTGCTTAAAACTGTAAATATGCTTTTTTTTGGGCTGTCTTGATTCTGCCTTCACACTTCATGTTCAAATAATGCATGCGTTGCATAGCCATAGGTCATTCCATGCGCCTAATTTCATGTTTCGGGATTCATTTCATGCATCGGGTGTCATTTTGCCATCTTTCGGGGCTGTTTTGCATCACTTATTGCCTCTGAAATTTGCATGTTAGTATGCCATATTCCATGCTTTGCCATGTCTTGTTAGAGTGGCATTTCGTGCCTTAGGGTCGGTCCTCGGTTTGCGTGCACGTGTGCACGTATTTCGAGTGTCTCATTTTCATCTAATGGCCTCTTATGTGAGTGTGGCTGAGGTCCACTTGTGTTAGTGTAAGTCCATATCGCATCGTGTATGCCATTTCATAGCATGTTGCACGTTAGGTTGTATCTTAGTTGCATTTCATGCATGTCATGCATATTGCATTGTGTTCGGGATAGGAGTTAGCCCGAGCGCGGGAAACGAGGCACGTTTCGTACTCTGAGTGACGGAACGTGTCTCAATTCCCCAGTCACCGACACTCCGGATCATCCATGATGGAGTTAGGTCTTGTTGTGTTTTCATGTGCATTCATTCCATATTGAGTTGTGCAATTCGACTCCTCGGCCATCATGTATCGAGATGCGTGATTGGTAGCACGAGGATCGAGGCATGCATACATTTGTGAAAATACATTGCCATGCCCCTTTCCTGCTCTCTGTTGCAGCAAATCAAGAATCAGCAGTCTTCCGGGGCTTGGCGCGCTTTCCAAAAACTATTGCAAAACAAAGGCTAGTTGGGGCATCACAGTGGATTTCCGCGCAAAGGCAACCCGGATGTGTATCATTTATCATCTGAAGAAGAGTCAAGGCAGTCCCTGGCTTGCATGCCAGTTTATTGTTTTCTTAGTTAATTTGGTAATTAATTAGGATTTTGTACATATTTGGACTGTATTCTTTATTCGGACTGTACTATTCATTTGTGACTGTATATTATTCGGACCCTCTGCGCGAGGGCATAATTGTAATAAGTGTGCGTGTGTGTGATGTATGTCTTCCAACCCCACGTCTTTCTTCCCTTTTATTTACCCGCTTATGATGGTTAAATTAGGGCATGTTTCAATTAGCATATAGTATGATAGCATGTTGCATTCATTCATCTGTTTTGCATGCACCGGGTTCGGCGCATCATACTAACTGCATTTGTATTTCAATTCTGAGTTGAATACTTGATAGCTGTTGCATCTCATATGCCATGTTTAGAATAGCCGAGCCTGCTGTAGTTGCATTTTTGCATGTGTTGCATTAGGCATCTCTGTATAGTTAGGATCATGCATGGATTTCTAATTAGCTTCTATTTTGGCTTGGAGTACTCGGTGAGTTTTTATGCTTTAGCATCCTTGCATGCGTGTGAGTGACTGCCATGAATAGCATGCTTACCATGAGGCTAACTGCTTATGTGATATAACTGCTTAAATGCCTGTGGGTGAAGGTTGGGTTGTTTAGATTGGAACAAATCATTGACTGTGAGTTTTAAAGCCCACTAGATAGTGGCAAAACCATCTTTCTAAGCCCACTTGAGGGTGGCAAAATCTGCATTTTAAGCCTACCTGCGGTAGCAAACCATCTTTCAAAAAAACAAACATGAAATGTTTTGTTCCAATTCAGGCGACCCGGTCTATACTTGTATGCTGTGCGCATCACGTAGTAAATCTAGGCTAATAACTGGAATAAGAGCACACAATGTTTTCAAAACTAAATATCATGGTTAGTAGAGGCCGATCTTTGATCGGGCGAGCGGGGGTGCTCACGAAATGACCTTCCCCAATCGTACCCAAGTTCCCGAGCCGAGGCAACTTTGGTGATGACGAACACGTGGCCTTAGGCAAACGAGTCAGGGTTTCCTAAATTTCCCAAAAATAAAATATTTAGGTGGCGACTTTGTATCTGGCAAAGCAGTCCATGTTTGGCACTTCTTTTCTAAAAATCTGTTTTCTCAAAACGATTTGCCGGATTTGGACTCTTTGGTTCAGTTAAGAACCGTGACAACAAATCGAGTCCGAGCTGTAGCGAGGTCCCCCGCGGGCTTGTTACAGTTTCTGGCGACTCCGCTGGGGATTTAGAGAACTTGACTCGAACTCATGATATCTGGTTTTGACTACACTTGTGTGTTTCTTTGCATTGCATTTGCATTGGTGCGCCTAGGACACCGTGTTTGCCATCTGCTATTCCTGAACGGTTTGCTGGAGGCTTGTCTTGTCAAGGCATGACCATAAGGCTGACCGGTTGTGGGCTCTGCCAGTATGGGAACACAAACCCCGGTTTTACCGGGGCACCCCTTTTGACCATTCGACCTAGTGCATATTCGGAATCCATAGTGACCATTCCAAGCTAGGACAGGTTGCTTACCCGATAGGTTGTTTGAAACCGCTGCGTGCGTAGTGAAACCCTAGCTCCTGACAAGATAGGACAGGAAAACCCTACCCCAACATAGGGGTGTTTTGGTTCTCACTTATCTGTTATGTGCTTTTAGAGTGCGTCTCTATAGGAATGCATGTATCAATTTATGAGTTTGGGCATCAGGCCTGCGGGCATCAGTCAGTGTTTGAGAATCAGTTATCTGCGGGTATCCAATTCAGTCTTTGGGGAACAATGATTCAGGGACAGTGATCAGTATTTGAGGATAGTGTGTATTCAGCTTATCAACCGTGTGTTGTATGCCCGACTGTGTGTTGTGTATTTATTTTAAGCTGTCATGCTGTTCCTTTATCTGGTTATTTATTTCCTTTTCGCTTTATTTATCTTTTTGCTAGGGGCAGTTTTAGCACAATTTCTTCCGACCCAGTAGATATTCCCCAAGCACTTTGGAAAAGAGGTCGCCGGCTCAATCGATCTGAGGATCTGGTTGACGGACAGCCCGTGTTCCATTCCCTACCCCCCGTTGTCAGGAGAAGGCCAAGGAATCGCAGTGTGTCTGAACAGAGGTTACCGGGGCAGTGGTCTACTCTAGGAAACAGTCGGGTCGAGGTTCCAGTTTCCACCATAGAAATACACATACCGGTCAGTCAGCAAGACCAACAGAATATGGCTGGGATAGAAGAAATGATGCGCCAAATGCATGAGAGCATGAAACAGATGCAAGAGGACGCTGCCCGCCAAGCAGAGTTCTCTAAACAGCAGGCCACAATCATGGCCCAGCAGGCTGAGCTCATCACTAGACTGCAACAGTAAAATGCAGCATCTGCCTCACATCAAGTTCCTCCTCCACCAGGGACCCCGTTACCCGAGCAGGCACCTACTATCCAGAATATTCTGCCAAACATCCAGAACACCGTGCCAAATGTCCAGAACATCCAGGAGGACACAAACCTTCCAACGGGGCCAGCTCCACCCCCACTTCCGCCTCAACTGTCCAAGACCCATACACCTGCCAACCACCCGGACTCTCCCTTTGAGTTCGAAATAGACCATACAGCGTTGAAATTGAGCAAACTTGAGAAGATGTTTAAGAAATCTCAGGGAGTCAACTCCATCCCAGACATTGAAGATGGATATACTGATTTGGTGGTGACATTGCCGGACAGGTTCAAAATGCCTCACATCGACTGTTTTGACGGGTCAGGAGATCCCATGGTCCACCTGAGTTTGTTTTTCAGATGTTCTGCGCCCGATGGGCTTGACAAGATTATAGAAGCTCTCCCTTTTTGGCAGAACCCTGTCGGGTATCGCGGCCATCTGGTACGCCAAATTGGAGGATTCGGTAAAACGAAGCTGGGAGGAGATGGCCGAGGCCTTCGTCGCACAATATTCGTACAATACCCAGATCGAGATCACAACCCGTGATCTGGAGACAACCAGGCAAGAGCCGAATGAGAGCTTCTCAGAATTCGTGGCCCGCTGGAGAGCCAAGGCCTCAATGATGACCATTAGGCCAATGGATAAAGATCAAATACGGATGGTTGTGCGCAACCTCCAGCCCAAATTGATGCAGAAGATGATTGTACTCCCCTTCCCCACCTTTTCGGACCTACACGAGATGGGGGTACAGATCGAGGATGCAATGAAACAGGGTCTGATCGACCAGGATAGGGAGCAACCGAGGAGGACTTTCAACCGTAACAACAACGCAGGCCCGAGTAGCGCTGCAACTGCACGAGCTTCAGAGGTGAGCATGGTCACCACCATTCCCCCTTCCCTTCCGAGACCCATGGCAGCCACGCCTTTCTCTGGCGCATCTGGAAGCAATACCCAAACCACCAAATACCAGCCCAAAGGCCAAAGAACCTTCACACCCCCCCTGTCCAAGGCTCTGGGGGTATTAATCAGGAAGAAGCATTTGACGCCCCTAGAGCCGAGGCCACTACCAAATCCACTCCCTCCCTCTCATGACTCGGCAAAATACTGCGCGTATCACCAACAGCACGGTCATGACACCGACCGTTGTTTTAGATTGCGTCACGAGATCCAGGATCTTATTGACAAGCAGGTGATGCACCTCCCGACAAACCCAACGTCACAACAAATCCTCTCCCACCACATAACCAAGCCCCCTCCCAACAGAATCAACTTCATCCAAACTGGGGTCGTGTCTTACGATCCTAGTATCTATATCACCCATCCCACCTACCTAAGCCGGAGGTGATCCTTCCTGTCTGCACTGACTTGTGCATGATGGACATCTCCACAACCCAATCTGAGCCAATGGTGGTGACCACCGAAGATGGGACAGGGCAGATTTCAGAGGAAAGTGGAGTTGTTGAGTCTGGGATTGAACAGTCTGGGAATCTCGCTGAAGGAGCCTACGATCCAAGGAATACATCCAGTCAGTGGGCCAGTCTGAGCTGAGTGTAGGGCTGCCAGAAAGAGCAGAATTATGTGTGATTCAGGGGGACAGATTTGAACGGGGAACGGATGATCTAACACTGTAGGAGAGGACCTTGCCAACCTCCAGTTCTTCAGTGACCAAGAATCAGGGGATGCGGCAATCAACTGGTTCGAGTATGAGGAGTCGGCAGAAGCTACCGGATGGTTAGATGATCAACCAGACGTTGTAGAATTTCAACCAGAACAGGGCCCGGCAGGGCGAGAGTATCAGTGGTGGCCGGAAGGGCCGAAAGTCAGAATACACCGCCGGAGAGCGCCGGCACTAAGAATTTCGCTCAGAACTGGGCATTGTAAATGCAGGGAATATTGAACAACCAGCTGTACTGACGCAGTTGGAACAACAAAGATTTGAGGATTCCGAGAGAATCAGAAAGCTAAGGCCCATATGGGGGTCGAGGTGCTGTGTGCACGGGAACAGAAAATGCTGCGGGCATGTGGACTGAAGTACTGCGAGTACGATCATACCGGAGCCGGACAGGTGTCTGTCGGCTGCCGACGGAATGTGGTGGGAAGACGATGATTTATGTCTTGCCCACACAGACGATGACTGGGGAATAATCAACCAGATGACACCTGGTACCTCGATGAGGTGGATCACATGACAAGAAGGGCGGTACTTCAAGCCCCGCACCTAGACCAACCTGAGGCATCTGGGAAAGACAAGGAAGCTGAGAAACAGAGGAGAAGCAATTGAAGAAGAAGCTGTGCTCAAGCAATTAAAGAAGATACAAGCAGACATCTCCATCTGGGGACTGCTTATGGCATCACGGGTGCACAGACAGGCTGTCCTATCTGCTATGGACAAGGCCAAACTCTCTATAGATACTACACCAGAGCAGCTGGTTGGGCTGGTTTTTCCGGAGGAGGTTCCCCGACGCTAACCTTTTCAGACAAAGAACTGCCACCTGAGGGCAAATCATAACAAACCCCTTACATTTCGTGGAATGTAGAGAAATGGATACCGGTGGTACTTGTTGATACCGGATCCGCCATCAACGTCTGCCCAGCTAGAACAGCGTATGCAATCGGGTTGAAGCCCGCGGACTTCACACCAACTACTCAGGTGATCAGAGCATATGATAATACTAGCAGGGAAGTGATGGGGACTGTCAAGGTTTAGACCCAGGTTGGTCCGGGACAACACAACATCGAATTTCATGTCTTGGACGTTCCCGCAACCTTCAATCTACTCTTGGGGCGGCCGTGGTTGCACCAAGTGAAGGCAGTCTCTTCCACTTTACATCAGATGTTGAAGTACCCTCACGGGAAGGGGGTAGCTATTGTCTTCAGAAATTCATCAATCCATCCGCCGCCAGAAGTGTCCACACCAGTCTTGGAAATTGAGCATGGCACGGAGGATGTATTCCTATCAGGGTTCACCTTGGCTGAGGCCCGGGTGGTGCAGAATATTATGGCTGTGAATGAGGGAGTGTACGTCAGTGCTCAATCCGTCTACCTCATGAACAAGCTACAACACATCCCCGGGATGGGATTGGGAAGGAGCGGCCGAAAAGGCATCGCAGCATTGGCCGAAGTGCCACACAACCCTCATACCTTTGGCTTGGGTTATCTGCCCACCAAAGAGGACTGGGTGAGGAAGGGAAAAGAAATGGCCGGAAGAGCCAGAGCAAAGCAGGCTGGGAAGCCTTTTGAATGAATGGGAGGACTTTCCATTTTGCGGCTTCCCAGAGCCGTGGCTAAACGCGGAGAAGAAGCGCGTGCCAGGTTTAGAGATCTTCTTCGACCTGCAACTATCCGGGGATGACGTTGCCACAGAGCAGACAGACCCATCAGCTGAGGTTGAGCAGTATAAAGCAGTGGATGCCGAGGGCGCTGAAATTGAAATGGGGGTAGCACTGGCAAGTCTACTCTCAGATCCTCCGATCGACCATAAGTGCTTGGGGGATAACTTCTCGGTTTCCATGATTGGGGATGAAACGGCTGCGAGCCTGCCAGCAACTATTTTGGATGCATCTATCGCACCCTCTCTCACTTGGCAATACGAAGAGGGATTTTTGTCCAGCAGCACCGGGTCAGGTAGTGAGCCGGAATCTGATTCCACCGAATCTTGTGAGTCGGAATCAGGTTCCAGCTCGACTGAGTCTGAGTCTGGTAATCCTGGGGATGATAACCCGGATGCCACAGTTCTGTCCAGGTCGTCTTTTTCTTTCTCATTTGAGTCTGTTGTAACCGAGAATTCGGACGATTTGGATGTGCTTAATGAGAATCAAGTGACTGTGGTTTCTGAGTACTTTTCTGTGCCCTTGATTTATTGCATTAATTCAGACTTTCAAAACTTTGATGAAAACGACGAGGACGAAGTTCCTCCGGTTTTGCAACGTTTAATTGAGCAAGAGCAGGAAAGATTTGTTAAACCGTTAGTTGATGAAATCACTACCGTGAACATTGGTACTGAGGAGGACCCGCGGCTGGTCCAGATCGGGTCCACGTTGTCTTCGGAGGAACGCGAGCGCTTAGTCGCTTTATTAAAAGATTTCAAAGATGTTTTCGCGTGGTCCTACGAAGACATGCCTGGAATCGATCCTGAGATTGTACAGCACCGGATCCCCCTTGACCCCGAGGCCCGACCTGTTAAGCAGAAACTCAGGAGGATCCGCCTGGATTGGGCTCTCAAGATTAAGGAAGAGGTCACCAAGCAAATCGACGCAGGCTTCCTGCTGGTATCCGAATACCCGACTTGGTTGGCCAACATTGTTCCAGTGCCGAAGAAGGACGGCAGGATCCGGGTATGTGTGGATTCAGGGATTTGAACAGAGCTAGTCCGAAGGACGACTTTCCCTTACCGCATATCGATGAGTTAGTGGATTTCACAGCAGGGCATGCTTTGCTCTCATTCATGGATGGCTTCTCAGGCTATAACCAGTGATGGCAGCCGAAGACCGGGAAAAGACTGCATTCACCACCCGTGGGGACATATTGCTACAGAGTAATGCCGTTTGGGTTGAAGAACGCTGGAGCTACTTATCAACGGCCGCGACCACAATATTACACGACATGATCCACAAAGAGGTTGAGGTGTATGTGGACGACATGATTGTCAAGTCCAAAGAAAGAGAGGGCCACTACACCGCCTTGCAAAAGTTCTTCCAAAGGATCAGAGAATTCCGGTTGCGGCTAAATCCTCAGAAATGTACATTCGGTGTTACAGCGGGAAAAATGCTGGGGTTTCTGATTACACAGAGAGGCATCGAAGTCGACCCTTCCAAAATCAAGGCCATCCTAGAAATGCCCCCACCAAGGACTGAAAAGGAGGTGCGAGGCTTTCTGGGTAAAGTGCAATTCATAAGACGGTTTATCTCAAAATTAACCTTAACTTGTGAACCACTTTTTGGTCTCCTGAAGAAAGGCAAGAAATTCCAATGGGACGGCCGATGCCAAGCTGCTTTTGAACAGATTAAAGAATATTTACAGAACCCACCCGTGCTGTCACCGCCAGAACCGGGGAAACCGTTGATATTGTATCTTCAGTGACTGAGACTACAATGGGCTGTATGCTAGCACAAGAATCAGAGGACAAAGCAGAGAAAGCCATCTACTATCTGAGCAAGAAGATGCTAGAGTATGAGACTCGCTATACACCGCTGGAGAAAGCTTGCTTAGCTTTGGTATGGGCTACCAGGAAGCTGCGGCACTACCTATTAGCTCACTCCGTAATGTTGGTTTCACGACTTGATCCCATCAAATATCTTTTCGAGAAACCAGCACTTACGGGTAGGCTAGCTCGTTGGTTGCTGTTGCTCTCCGAATTTGATTTGAAATATGTAACACGCAAGTCAGTCAAAGGAAGGGCAGTGGCAGAGTTCTTAGCCGACCATCCAGTGGAAGGGGGTGAAGCAGTCGAGTACCTATTCCCAGATGAAGCTATTTTGCATATTGACGATGAAGCTTGGACGATGTACTTTGACGGAGCATCCAATCAATACGGGTATGGGATAGGAGTGTTGCTGATAGCACCCGACAATTCCCGTATCCCTCTAGCCTTCAAACTCCGATTCAAAGTCTCGAACAACGAAGCAGAATATGATGCGTGCATGTGGTCTGGAAGCAGCCCTAGAACTAGGGGCAAGACGGTTGGACGTCATCGGGGACTCGAACCTTGTGTGTGTCTCAAGCAAAAGGAGACTGGAAAGTAAAAGAGGAAAAGATGATGATGTATCACCAGAACCTTGGACTTGCTGATTCCTCGGTTTGAGAAGCTAAGTTTTACTCATCTACTAGAGAGAACAACAGGTTTCGCAGATTCTTTAGCAACTCTATCTTCATGATAGACATCCCGTGTGGAGTCCGGATGCGTCCAGTCATCGACCAGAAATTTGCACTGCCTACGAGTCGATTGCGCTATAGATGGGTTCAGGACGAAAACCCCTGGATTACGACATCTGGAATTTCCTGGAAAAGGAAGCATACCCGCCAGGGTGAATGCCCAAGGATAAGAGAGCAATCAGAAGAAGCCGTGTCAGTTCATCATCTGTGGGGTGTAAGCTGTATAAAAGAGGCCATCTGGGAATGCATAAGCTGTGTGTGATGCCGAAAGAGTCAAAGCGTCTAATGGAAGCCATCCACGGAGAAGAATGTGTGCGCACATGAATGGAGTAATGCTAGCACGGAAGATCCTCAGACAAGGGTTACTACTGGTCCACCATGGAGGAGGATTGTATCGGCTTTGTTCGGCGATGCCACAAATGTCAGATCCATGCAAAATCGCATGAACATTCCCGTCGAAGCGTACAACATGACTTCGCCATGGCCGTTTTCAGTCTGGGAATTGGGGAATTGATGTGATCGGGGCTGTCACTCCGAAGGGGTCGAATGGGCATGAGTTCATCTTGGTAGCGATAGATTATTTCACGAAGTGGGTCGAGGCCCAATCTATGCGGTGTTGAAGGCTTCGCATGTTGCAAATTTATCAGAAAACAACATCATCTATCGCTACGGAGTCCCAAGTGAGATAATTTCAGATAATGGTTCCCACTTCAAGAAGGAGGTGGTTGACTTGTTGGAAAATACAATGTGGCTTTTCATAAGTCGTCACCTATCGGCCGCAACCAACGGAGCGGTTGAGGCCGCCAACAAGAATATCAAGAACATATACAAAGATGGTGGAAACCTACCGGGATGGCCAGATAAGCTGCCGTTTGCTCTGTGGGGTTACCGGACTTCAATCAGAACTTCTACGGGGCGACTCCGTATTCTCTGGTTTACGGGATGGAGGCCGTTCTACCTACGAGATTGAGGTTCCGTCATTACGAGTATTGGCTGATGTCAATAGCCGAAGCAGACTGGCAGCAGCAGTTCGAGGAACTCATGCTCTTTGATGAGAGAAGATGAAAGCACTGTACCATTCAGGATATCAACGCAGAGAATTGCCGGGCTTTCAACAAGAAGGTTGAAGTCCAGGAATCTAAAGGAAGGAGATTTGGTCAAGGACAACCGAGCTCCCATCCACGACCCAAGGGGCAAGTTCAGACCAATTGGACTGGCCCCTACATCATTAAGTCTATCTGGTCAGGTGGAGCTGTGGTTCTGATGGATCTAGATGGCTTGGAGTTTTCACAACCGATCAATATGGACAAGTTGAAGAAATATTACCCTTGAGAGGCTCGCTAGGCCGAAAAACCGAAAGGGCGACCTAGGCAAAACTCAGAGCACAAAAAATTTGAAATTATAAAAACTGAGCTCGCAAGGTTGAAAACCCGCAAAGGCGGCCTTGGCAAAAGTTAGAGCGTAAAAGGAGAGAAAAAATTCTGAGCGAACCTAAGCCTGAACTACGTAAGGCTTGATTCCCATCTTTGGGATACGTAGGCAACTTCATCCTGAAGTTCAGCCATAAACTTTTCCCGATCAACTTTGTCCATTTTGATCATCTCAGTCATCTTTGTTCATCAGCATTTATCGATCTCCGGTATAGTGCTATTCAGACGGGCAACTTTCGTTGCCACACAGTCGCGGCGCTATTCAGACTAGGGGCAACTTCCAGTTGCTAGGATCGGGGTTGTGCATCTCAGTGAAGATCTCAGGCGTGTCCAGTTCTGATCCATATCGAAAATAGTTTTGAAAGTTTTAATAAAAGTTGACTTTGTTCAAATTAATCTTTTTACAACTAAGACCCATTTTGGACCAAAGCGGAAATTTTCAGTACCACAACCTTCAATTTCATTGAAAAACAGAGTTCCTGCTCTTGCATACAATTGAAGTTGCTTTTTTACACTCATAAAGAAAACTTGAAAGTACTAGTAAAGCAATAAATCCGGGGCATAGTCAAGTCAGGTGTCCCTGCGCCCCCTCCCAGAGCTAGTCGAAGCCTCTGATGCCAAGCTAGGCCCAATCTGTGCGCTCTCATTAAGCCAATCCAAGCACTCGTCAGACAAAGTGCAACTGAAAGTGGGAGCGGGGGCCAGGAGCTCTCGAGTCCTCCATGCTGTGGCAAACGGGCAAGCTGTGCGCCTCGGACCGGGAATGCAGCAGGGTACTATCCCCTCTGGCGGGCAAGTCTGATCATGGACCAAAACTGGCTGGACCGGAACGGAAAGTAGAACACACAGTGGTCAGACCAATCAACTGGATCCCGATCTGCCGGGACATGCTATAGCTCATTGCCGGGAGATTGAGCCAAGGACAGCGCCAAGCAATGCGATCTGCAGACAAATTGCACATCCAGTTGAACCACCATCCCTCAAGGGCATCAACTAGGCGTTGCGAAAGAAGTAGCGCGAGCTGATAGGCAGGGCAAGAGTCCACAACCTGCAATTTATCCATCAACCATACCTGGGGAGGGATGAAAAATGAGAGAATAAAGAATAGAGAGATGTGCGATGAGAGAAAGTAAGAAAGGGTTTGTGAGAAAAACCGAGCCTGAGGGCCGAGTGATGTGAGCAAATACATATGTGAGATTGGGTGGGAAACATTACCGCAGCAGTAGTGGACTCCCGCAAATCTGTTCTTTAGGGTTCTTTGAATCCTTTACTCTATCCAACGGGGAAAGCGTCCAAACCCATCAGTGTTTCGGCCAATGCCATAGCAATACAGCTCTTCCCTTCCTTCAAGCCCTGAGCAACTTCAATCAAACGAATGTTGGGTCCACCCAGGCCCGGGGCAAGCAGGAAGTAAGATAGCATGCACAAGCAGAGAGCATGTTGTCGAAAACCTTGCCAATGGTGGTCGCCGCGGTCACCGGCACCAGAAAAACGATGAATCAAACCGAGGGTATCCAGTTCCCCATTACAGATCAGAGACCGAGCATCATGCGCGGTAAGTCCACACATCCGCCCTAAAGCTTGGGCGGGGCCAAAACGAAACTGAGGCAAAATCTCTTCATAATGTTCAGATTCCATCAAAACTTGAAAATCTTCGAAAGTTGGACATACCTCTTGCCCGCCGAAGCTAAAGACATGCGTCACCGGGTTCCAAAACCTTGCCGCGGCGTGGAGGAAGGGAAAGTGCAGCGGAGTACGGCTCAGTGTGAATAGTGCATTCAAGCCAAAGCCCCGGAAATTCAACTTTTCCGAGCCATCTAGAGAAGCCATCCAAGCTGTGAGATTTTCGGCGAGAAATGCTTCCATTTTGGTGTAAAACTAAGATGAAATGAATCTACCACGAGGCTGAGGCTTTTAAAGAGGAGAAGACACTATTCGTGGGACACGTGTCAAAAATTTGACGGCTGCTGAGCTAAGTGGCCGGCCGGCCCCCTTTTCTGGCAGGCCGGCCATGTCCTTTCCAAAAACTGGCCGGTGGCCTCCCCTTTTCAACAAAGCTAGCCGGCCGGCTCCTAAAAGTGGCCGGCCATGCTACAATGTGTGTCTTTGGCCCTGTTTTACCCTCCAGGAGGAAGCTTCAAGCATTTCCATGTAACGGCTATGTCGAAGGCCTCCATTTCTCTCTGTTTCGGATGCGTTCCGTTGCCCAGATCGTCTGAAGTACACTTTGTTTTGTTGAGTTTTGTTTATCAAGTTGTTGTTTTGCTTATTGAGTTGTCGTTTTGCTTATCGAGCTGTTTGTCGAGTTGTCGTGTTTCGTGTTTTTGAGTTGTTACTTTTTGTTTAAGCAATTTTGTTGAGTTTTGTTTATCGAGTTGTCAGCATTGTTATGCTTTGCTTATCGAGTTGTAAACTTGCTAAGATTTTGTTAGGTCTTAGTAAGTTAAGTTGTTTAGATTGTTGCATCGGCTCACTAACCTAACTCGGTGAATACACAGTGCACATTTCCATTCAAATCTCATTTTTGTGCAAACTGGTGCGATACAATGCTGAAAGCATAAAATACAACACTTTTTCAAAAGCTGTTTCATTCCATCATGCTTCGTTTGTTACAACATTTTACAAACAAAAGGGAACAAGTTTTACAAAAATAATAAAAATGCCTAACAAAATGCAATGTGCTACAAACTACTAGTACAAAGGTAAATAAAACAGGGAGCAGCTGCAATGCTCTCAAGAACAGGAATAAGAGGCCCTCTTCATCCTCTTCTGCGAAGTAGCCTCTGCACCACCATCACCATCTGAGTCGGAGCTATCATCCTCAGGGTCCCCCTCGGCCTCACCTCCACTCCCGGAACCAAGATCGGAGCCCTCCTCTCTGTCAGCAGATGTCTCTGACTGACGATCTGCAGCATCCTCCTCCTCATCCTCATCGGGCTCCGCCTCTATAATGTGTGCGCTGCGTCTGCGAGACGACCCCCCTCCTCGAGCTCCCCGAAAAGGCCTGGATGGCCCAGCTCCTCGAAAAGGCCTGGATGGCCCAACTCCTTGAAAAGGCCCAGATGGCCCAGCTCCTCGAAAAGGCCCAGATGGTCCACCTCCCCGAGAAGGCCCAGGTGGCCCGGCCTGCGGCTGAGCATATACTGGAGGCATTTGAAAAGGAAAAATGCAGTTTGAATACATCAGCCAAAACATGTGTATCAGATACAGATGCAAGCAAGCTACACAGGGTGGATGTACGCAGGAATAATGCATGAATGTGGTGTGTGTCAAATGTGCTCTACATAAATAGCCTATTAATGCAGTAAAATGTCCAAAATCAGCATGTTATCAGAAGTACAATGCTAGAAAACTAAAGGGTACCTGGAAGCCCATGATGGACAACTGCGCCTCCCTCCGCAGGACCATCCCCTCAAGTGAGGCTACCATCTCGAGCACCTGATCCATGTACTCAACAGGGGGCTGCAGATGCAAGAGGCAAGGGTACCAATAAAGGAATGAGTGTCCAAGTATTTGAGTAGTGAATCAAAGCTGTAAAACATATCGGCGGTGAGTCGAGGTCTCTGACATATCGGTGGCCAGGCATCGGAGGCTCTATCGGGATCGGGATCAGAGAGGTAGTCCCATATTGCCACCCCATCAGCTCAGTCGGCATGTCTGGCCACCCAACATGATGATAAGTCGGGGGAATCGGGGGAACAAATCTGCCCCCACCTCTAGATGTACCAGCCCTGCTGGTAGAAGGGGCGTCTGCAGCCCGAGCCTGGGCTTGGCTCGAAGATGGCATACCAGCAGGCCTCATCGTCGGAGTACAGACTCCCGTTAATGGAGGCATCAGGTATATGTGACGGTAAGTAGCATAATCCCCCTCCTCAAGATAAAGTAAGGCATCGATACCCAGTATAGCATCAGCAACATCTCGGGAAGAGAGCCTATCAGCAATCCGCATACTAACTGGGGGTACTGAGGGAGGGTCCTGAGAAGTATAGCCCCACACCTGATGCAAGAAGCGCTCCCCCAGAAACCAGGCCCTACCAACTAGCCCTTCGAATAGGATCCTATACTGGGAGGCACCCCGCCCTCCGGCAAACTGGAATGGGAGACCTTCACCTAAGGGCGCCCAAGGCTGCCATGTGATCTGTGGATAACCAATGCATAAATCAATCAGAAATCGGGAAGGTACAAGACAAATCAAAGATGAAAACACAAAGAACTGAGAGCTCTGAAATACCTCCGTCGACCGCACCGTGTCGAAATACTGCCGTAGATAAAGGAGAGACTCCCGAGGTCTGGACCGGTGCTGGCCTTCAAATACAAGTGAGTACGGGGTCACGAGGGGCCCCTCTACCACCAACTCCGGGGCTAATACCGGGAAATACACATAGACCCATAACTGTGGAAAACAGTGCAGAATGTAAATGCAAAGTGCTGAGGGCAAAATACAGAGCGTAAAGTGTGCCGTGTGTGCAATATACAAGTAATGAGGAGCAGAAATGTAAATCAAGAGGGCAGAAAGTACCTCCCAGGCTCTCCAATAGCCGCCAAGTAAGTCTCCCCGTCCGCGGGAGGTCGCGCTCATGTAGTAATAAAGGGTAGCCAAGCCGGCGCTGTAGACACCCCATTTTTGACCGACCTTAAGACTCAGACGTCACCGATTGAGTGCTCGGTGATGTTGCGTATTGCGCTCGTTCAGAAGTCTCAGAGTCGCGGCCGTGAGCCCTGCCTCCGGACTTCCGAACCCTTTCTGTACTTTGCCTCGGTTTGCGAACCAGGCTCGGTTTTCTTTGTTTCTCTTCCTGAAGGGAGGGAGAGGTCTAGCAGATCATCTCTCAGTGGCCGTGGGCCACATTTTGTGGCCGTAGGCCATTTTACCCATTTCGGAGCCCGGTTCTCGGTTTTCGGAGCCGTCAGGCCGTGTGCCTTGGTCCGGGAGCACCCAACTATCTCCGATTGCTCCGGTTTTTGGCATGCGTCTCATTTACTCCCTTTTGAGGGACACTGAGGTCTAAGAGACCCACTTCGTGGTCGAACGCCACTTTCGGTGCTTAACAGTCAGTTTTCGGGGCCTCAGACTGCGCGTTTCGGCCCCCGGAACCTTTATTTTGCATCGGTTTTCGTTCATTTTTGGCAGGTACCCCTGTTTTATCACCAGGAAGGTCACAGAAGGGTGGGAGGCCAGCAATTGTTCCAGCAACCAGTTATATGCCTCCGTCGCCCTCCGACGCCCGTTTTTCTCACTTCCAAGCCAATGTTGACCACCTTAATGCCATTTTCTTCAATCCCAAACCCCATATTTGTGTTGTGGGAACATGGGAGGACACAAATATTATATGGCCGGCCATTAATTCAACTTGAACCTTTTGAACCCCTCCTAAAAGTGGCTTGTTGTCTCTCCTGTCTTACAGTTGCCAATTTTGAACCACATGGTTGTGTTGAGGACACCTAGGAGGACACCAATATCTGGTGGCCGGCCAGAAACTAAGCTTGACCTTTTTGACCCTTGGCCGGCCGGCCATGGGGGGTGGCCGGCCGGCCACCTGCAACTTTGAAAGCCAGCCGGCCAGCTTCCTTACATCCTCTTCAGTTCAAATGTGCATTCATTCCCCCCCCCCCAGATTTTGTATCCGGAGGGTCAAAATTTGAGGGGAAAACTTGAATTCTTTTCCCCCAATCTTTCCCCCCTCTTTCTCCCCCCTTTGTCTATATAAACCAGCTGCCACAGCTGGTTTAAAGGTTGAAAAAAAAACCCTTATAGCTCCCATATCCATATCTCTCTCCCTCTCTACTCCAAAGCACAAAAATCCTTCAAGTTCTCTACCCTTTCTTCATCACCACCAAGCACCACCACCACTACACCATTTCCAGCAGCTAGGGGAGCTTTCCAGCAGCTAGGAGGCCTCACTTCTCAAGCCAGGAAGCAGCCAAGGCTTTGTCTTCAAGGGTGAGCACTCTTCTCCCTCTTTCTAGCTCATTTTTGCTTCATTTTTTTAGCCTCTTTGTTTGCTGTTTTGAGCTCCTACCAAAAATGAAAATGTCATTTTTTTGAGCTATATTCCATGTTTAATTAAGGGCTCAACACTGTTTGGGCCCCCCATATTGCACTTGCTTCATTATCCTCTTGAATGCCATTATTTTGCATGAAATTTTTAGCCTATGTGTGATCTGTTTCGGAGCATGTCATAAACTGTAAATAGGCCTATTTTGAGCCCCTATTCAATATTGAAGAAGGGCTCAACACTGTTGGGGACCCCCATGTATCACTTGCCATTGTACCCCTCTTTGGTCCCCATTTTTGCATTGTTTTTTTAGCTTATCTTGCTTCTGTTTTTCGGCCATGATCAGAACTAAAAGTGGCCATATTTTGACCCCTTTGTCATGTTTCATTAAGGGTCTTTGGATTTTTGGTGAATATTTTGTATGCTTTGTGTTATAGCCTCTTTTGGGCCTTAATCTTGCATTGCATTTTGAGTATGTTTGTATACTGATTTGGGGCTTGTCATCTACTGTAAATAGTCATATTTTTGGTCCCTATTCAGTGTTGTAGAAGGGTCTTTTTCTATTTGGGCTTTGCATCTACCACTTGCTTCATTGCCCCTCTTGCGGGGCCATTTTTGCATGCCATTTTAGCCCTACTTGTGCTTGCTTTTTGACCATGCTTTGCACTGTAAAAATGCTTGTCTCCGGGCTGCCTTGCTTCTGTATTTTCATGTCATGTTCAAATTATGTATGCATTGTATAGTTATAGGCCATTTCATACACCAAAATCCATGTTTCGGGGTCATTCCGTGCATCGGGTGTCATTTCGCCTTGTTTCGGGGCTGTTTTCCCCCTCATTTTGCCACTGATTTTTTGCATGTTTGCATGTCATATTCCATGTCTTTGCCATGGCTCATTAGAGTGGCATTTCGGTGCCCGAGGGTCCGTCCTCGGTTTGCGTGCACGCATGTATGCATTTCGAGTTGTCTTGTTTTCATCTGATGGCCCCCTATGTGAGTGTGGCTGAGGCTCTCTCATGTTGGTGTAAGCCCATTATTGCATTGCGTATGCCATTTCATCCATAGCATTGTGTATGCTCGGTTGTGTATTACCTCGTGCATCGTGTATGCCATTTCATGACATTGTGTATGTTAGGATTGTATCTTAGTTGCATTTCACACATGTCATGCATATTGCATAGTGTTCGGGATAGGAGTTAGCCCGGGCACGGGAAACGAGGCGCGTTCCGTACTCCGCGTAACGGAACGTGTCTCAATTCCCAAGTCACCGACACTCCAGATTATCCATGATGGAGTTAGGTTTTGTTGTAGTGTTCATATGCATTCATTCTATATTGAGTTGTGCAATTCGGCTCCTCGGCCATCATGCATCGAGATGCGTGATTGGTGGCACGAGGATCGAGGCATGCATACATTTGTGAAATACATTGCTATGCCCCTTTCCTGCTCTCTGTTGCAGCAAAATGAAGAATCAGCAGTCTTCCGAGGTTTGGCACGCATTTCAAGAACAGTTGCAAAACAGAGGCTGATTGGGGCATCCCAGTGGATTTCCGCGCGAAGGCAGCCCAAACATACATCATTCATCAGAAGCAGAGCAGTCCCTGGCTTGCATGCCAGTTTTGTCTTTCTTAGTTAATTTGTTATTTAATTAGGAATTTATATATTATTTGGACTGTATTATTTGGACTGTACTATTCTTTCATTCGGGACTGTATTATTCTTTTGGACCCTCTGCGCGAGGACATAATTGTAATAAGTGTGCGTGTGTGTGATGTATGTCTTCCAACCCCACGTCTTTCTTCCCTTTTATTTACCTGCTTATGACGGTTAGATTAGGGCATATTTCATTTAGCATACAGTATGACAGCATGTTTGCATCATTCATCTATTTTGCACGCACCGAGCTCGGCGCATCATACAAACTGCATTTGTATTTTAATTCCAAATTGAATACATGATTAGCTGTAGCATTCCATATGCCATGTTTAGAATAGCCGAGCCTGCTATAGTTGCATCTTTGCATGTGTTGCATTAGGCATTTCTGTATATTTAGGATCATGCATGATTTCTAATGAGCTTCTGTTTTGGCTTGGAGTACTCGGTGAGTTTTATGCTTTAGCATCCTTGCATGCGTGTGAGTGACTGCAATGAATAGCATGCTTACCATGAGGCTATGTGCTTATGTGATATAACTGCCTTGAATGCCTGTGGGTGGAGGTTGGGTTACTTGGAGTGGGACAATTCATCAAATGTTTGTTTTAAGCCCACTAGATAGTGGCAAAATCATGTTTTCTAAGCCCACCCGAGGGTGGCAAATCCACGTCTTAGCCTACCTGCGGGTAGCACCATCAAACCATTTTCAAACAAACAAACATGAAATGTTTTGTTCCAATTCAGGCGACTCAGTCTATACTTGTATGCTGTGCGCAGCACATAGTAAATCTAGGCTAATAACCGGAATAAGAACACACAATGTTTTCAAAAATAGATATCATGGTTAGTAGAGGCCGGTCTTTGACCGGGCGAGCGGGGGTGCTCACGAAGTGACCTTCCCCAATCGTACCCAAGTTCCCGAGCCGAGGCAACTTTGGTGATGACGGACACGTGGCCTTTTGGCACTGAGTCAGGGTTTCCTAAATTTCCCAAAAATAAAATATTTAGGTGGCGACTCTGTATCTGGCAAAGCAGTCCATGTTTGGCACTTCTTTCAAAAAATCTATTTTCAAAACGATTTGCCGGATTTGGACTCTTTGGTTCAAGATTAAGAACCGTGACATTTGAGTCCTTCGAACTGTAGTAGACCCGCAAGCGAACCAGAACGGGGGGGAGTCGCACCCTCCCCGGGATGCGTTCGGGGACGTCTACAGGCGCCGCCCCAGTCATACCGTCTGACCTGTGATAGGTCCACCAAAGCACTCAACAGATAAAGCCCAACAGTGTTCCCCCTATCGGCAAACAAAGTAGTCCCGAAGAGTAACATCAGAAAACCACGGGCATACTGTGCTGCCTCCTCAGGAGTCCCGGGCTCCATCTCCACCCTCCGAAAATGGGAAGAGAACCAGGTGTATCGGACTCTGCCCGAGGATCTATCAACAAGCGGGCGAGCCCCCAGCAAATATATCCAAGCGACCTTCCACTGGCCCATGTCCTCGTCGTAAGGGATGGGCCAACCTCCCACGTCAAGGCCAGTCAATACAGCAAACTCAAGCGGGGTCATAGTAAAGTCCCCCGTGGCAGAAAAATGGAAGGAGTTGGTGGTGTCCCACCATCTCTCCACCAAGGCGGCCATCAATGTCCTCCTGGCAAAACAACGAGATAGCCCAGTGCAGAAGGGCCCGAACCCCGCCAAGTCAACTAAATCCCGGACAGCCTCTGGGAGCTCAGCATACCAATCTCTCGCCGCAGTAGAGCCATATCCTCGCACGGTGCGAGAAGTCACCTGCATTCAGAATGAATACATATTTCAGCATAAAATGAATAAACTATGTGCAAATGGAAGGAATGAGCTGCGTGCAAATAAAATGAATAGACTGTGTGCAAAGTAAAGTAAGTGGACTGTGTGTTCAGAAAATCAGTGTTTGGGCTGCGTGTTCAACTCTCAATCAGTGTGTGCTGCGTGTTCACCTTCAATTCGGACTGTGTGTTCAGAAAATCAGTGTTTGGGCTGCGTGTTCAACTCTCAATCAGTGTGTGCTGTGTGTTCACCATCAATTCGGACTGTGTGTTCAGAAAATCAGTGTTTGGGCTGCGTGTTCAACTCTCAATCAGTGTGTGCTGTGTGTTCACCATCAATTCGGACTGTGTGTTCAGAAAATCAGTGTTTGGGCTGCGTGTTCAACTCTCAATCAGTGTGTGTTTCACCATCAATTAGAGCTGTGTGTTCAGAAAATCAGTGTTTGGGCTGCGTGTTCAACTCTCAATCAGTGTGTGCTATGTGTTCACCTTCAATTCGGACTGTGTGTTCAGAAAATCAGTGTTTGGGCTGCGTGTTCAACTCTCAATCAGTGTGTGCTGTATGTTCACCATCAATTCGAGCTGTGTGCTTAGAAAATCAGTGTTTGGGCTGCGTGTTCAACTCTCAATCAGTGTGTGCTGTGTGTTCACCTTCAATTCGGACTGTGTGTTTAGAAAATCAGTGTTTAGGCTGCGTGTTCAACTCTCAATCAGTGTGTGCTGCGTGTTCACCATCAATTCGAGCTGTGTGTTCAGAAAATCAGTGTTTGGGCTGCGTGTTCAACTCTCAATCAGTGTGTGCTGTGTGTTCACCTTCAATTTGGGCTGTATGTTCAAGGAATCAGTGTTTGGGCTGCGAGTTCAACTACTAAATCAGTGTGTGCTGCGTGTTCACCTCTAGTTCGGGCTATGTACTCAGAAAATCAGTGCTTGGGCCGTGTGTTCAATTCTCAACCTGTGTGTGCCGTGTGTTCACAATCAATTTATGGGCTGAGTGTTCAGAAATTCAAGTGATTGAACCGTGTGTTCAGAATACAAACAGAATGCATGAAAAATTCATAATATGTTGCAGAAAAGGTAAGAACGAAGTAAATACCTCTCGTGCCTCATGAGAGAGGTGATACTCTGGCTCCCGCAGAAGGAGATCCCCGGGCGCTCGCTCGTCAAAATCGGTGAAGTGATAAAAAATAGCCCGCGGAAGGATATGTGCCTGTAGACGCGCCCTTGGGCCTCACTCTACAGTTCGGACTCCCCTGTCTTGTTTTGTTGCGGTTCTTAATCTGAACCAAAGAGTCCAACTCTGGCAAATCGTTTTGAAGAAAAACAGATTTTTGAAAAGTAGTGCCAAACATGGACTGCTTTGCCAGATACAGAGTCGCCACCTAAATATTTTAAAATGGGAAATTTAGGAAACCCTGACTCGGTGCCGAAGGCCACGTGTCCGTCATCACCAAATGTCTTGGCTCGGGAGCTTGGGTACGATCGGGGAAGGTCAGCTATGAGCCCCCCTTTCGCCCGGTCCGAAGACCGGCCTCTACTAACCGTGATATCCGATTTTGAAAACGTTATGTTTATTCCGGTTATTAGCCTAGAATTACTATGTTATGCGCACAGCAAACAAGTATAGACTAGATTGCCTAATTTGGAAATAAGCATTGCATATCCGTTCGTTTTGAAAGGTTTGGAATTTGCTACTCGCAAGTAGGCTAAAACACGGATTTCAACGAGTTTTTCCAACTCAAGCAATCCAACCTCCACCCACAGGCATTCAAACAGTTTATCTCATATAAGCATTTAGCCACATGGTAAGCCTACTGTCATGTTAACATTCACACGCATGCGATATGCTAAAGCATAAATACTTACATCGTACTCCGTGCCAAAACAAAAACTAGTTAGCAAACATGCATGCCTAGTTCATGTTAGTGACTAATGCACACAGCAGAGATGATTAGGATAGGCTCGGCTACCCTAAAATGGCATGTGAAATGCAATCATTCGTGCACGTATTCAAGTTAGATTTGAAGAAGATACAATGCGGTTTGTATGATGTACCGAGCCCGGTGCATGTCGACAAATGCATGGATGCACGCATGCATTGCATAAGGTATGCTAAAATAAACGTGCCCTAATCTACCATATAAGGTAAATAAAAGGGAAGAAAGAAGTGGGGGTTGGAAGACATACACACCACTCACACACTTATTACAGTTTGCCCTCGCTCGGAGGGACCAAAAGAATATACAAATTAATTAACTACGCAAGCTAATTAAATATTACAAATTGCCTAATTAATTAACAAATTAACTACGCTAAGAAAAACAGTAAACCGCCTCGGGGCGAGGGCTCAATGCATGCGCGCTCGGATTCCGCTCGGAATTGCACTGCCATGCCTAGCCTGCCTCTGTTTTCCCTGCTTTGCTCCTCTGAAAACTGCCAAAGTCCCAAGGATGCCTCTCTGGACATTGGAGAATCCCACCGGCTAGAGGAAATGACCACCGGCACTAGGATGTGGTCATCGGCACAAAATAGATCCACCGGCCATTGATTGACTGCCGGTCGGCACTAAACACTGCCGGCCGGCAATGAGTTCCTGCAGGACCTGCAACTCACAGCAGCAGAGGGCAAAATCTTGCATGGCAGCTCAATTCAAGCAATGTATGCACCAACACATTCCTTATCATGTTTGTGACTCAAAGGAGGATGTGCCTCGATTCTCGGGCCACCAATCACGCATTTCCATGCATGATGGCCCAAAGGATCAAGTGTGCAATTTTCATGTCAAATGAAATGCAAACTAAACAATCAAAGAGCCCAATCCCCATCACCAAATCAAGGGACAAGGCATGCATGCAAGATGCATTGCAACCTAATCATGTTAGCTAGGGATGCAACATGAGCATGTGAACAAACAATGCAAGCACACAAGCAAACATGAGGTAAGCATGCAAGCAAGCAAATGATGGTCTTAAACATGACTTAGGCAACTCCAAATGGGCCTAAAATCAGTGGCCAAAATGCCCAAAAATGAGGGCTAAACACACATGCACACATGCAAGTAAGTTGGACCAACATTAAGCCTTAAACAAGCAACTTCCAAACACATTTGAAAGGGATATCATGGACAACTAGCATGCAATTAAGCTCTGAAATTCATGCTAGAATATGGTGCCAAACCAAGCCAAATGAAGCAAACATAAGCATGCAAGCATAGTCCAAGCACTTGAGGCAAGTCATGAAGTTGAAGCACATTTAATCACAACAAACATGGCATGCACTAAACAACTAAAAACAGATTTTTAGCATGTTAAAGCAAGGCCAAAGGACTACTTAGATGGCATCTAAGTGGCTCAAATTCAAAGGCGTGCATAATGGCCAAAACAAGGGCATACAACACATGTTCTCAAAGCAATAAAGAGGCGACTCAAGGCAAGCATATGGGCATGCCAAAGGGACTGATATTACATGTTATGGTTCCAAACCACCAAAATGATGCAAGCAACACATGCTACACATTCACATACTTGAGGCATACAAGCCCGACAAGCCGCAAATGCAAAGGAGCTATACTAAGCATGCCAAAATCAATCCAAACGACTATGGACAGACCTAAAGCATGGCAAAATAAGCACAAAACATTCATAAGTCTAAGCCTAAATCATGCTCGAACAAAGGCTAACAACCTAAGACATGTTAAGGGAATTACAAGGCATTACATGGCAACTACACTAAACATGAATGGAGCACCAAAACCAACACACAACATGATTATATTATGGCATAATAAGCATGAAATGCAGCCTAGACATGATCAACACACACTTGAACAAAAGGCTCCTTAAGAGACCAAAAATGGTCCCTTTCAAGGACAACAAGGAGAGGGGGTGGCCCTCCCCTTTTGGAGACTTCAAGGCACCATCTCCACCACTGAAATCCCTCAAGATTTCAGTGGTGAAGAGGCCCAAACACCAAAGTCTCGAAACTTGCACAAAATAGCACAAAATGAGGCCTTTCAAGGCCTAAGGGTGGTCAAACTTCCCCAAAGCACAAAACACTCTTAATAAATATCAAGAGGGCCTAAAAACAGAACTTTTTGTATTAACACTAACACAAAAACAGCTCTAAGATAGGTAGAAATAGGATGCAAAAATGGGGTAAAAAGGACTAGTTTCTTACCCTTGTTGACCTTCTTCACAAATGTTGATATTGTTGCTTCTTTGGCTCAAATCAGCCAAGAACCTCAAGAACAAGCTCTGATCCTTGAAGAACCAAGAAAAGGTGAAAGACTAGGTGCTTGTGTGCAATAATATGAACAAATGCACCTAGAACACTTAAGAAAGAGAGGTATAGAGATATGATATGTATCAATCCTAGACCTAAAACCAGAGCTCTCTCTGAGTTGTTTTCTCTCCTAAAAAGCCAACCCTAAAGCCAAGGGGGAAGGGCTCTTCTTATAGAGGAGCCAAACTTGTAATGCTTACAAGTTAAGCAACCAAGAGGGACATCCCTCCATACACGTGTATGGAGGGAGAGCCAATGCCAGACAGCTGTAATAAAATATCTGAAAAAGCAGCTGAACAGTAGTCGGCTAGCCAAAAATGTCATTTTGACAAAATTGAGTGCCGACCGGCAACAAAGAGTGCCGACCGGCAATATACATTGCCGGTGGCAACAAAAACCAGCCGGTGGCCTCTAGCTAGTGCCGGTGGTGTGTGGGGATGCCTCACAAGGCATTCCCTGCCCCTCCAAGGCAAAATACAAGTGTTTGGTGCAAAACCAGACACCAAACAGTCGAGTTCAGAGAGCCTGAGACAAGGCGCGTAGCCGAGAACTCCGGGAACTCCAAACGAACACAAACATGGATAATCACCGAGTGTTCAAACGGTGATGTCCAAGTCTTGAGGACGGTCAAAAATGGGGTGTCTACAGTTGCCCCTCTTTGACAGAACTCGAAAGTCATAACAATGACGGGAGTGAATGTCAAAGCCCAGAGACGACCCATTTTTGACAAGGCCGAAGACTTGGACAAACATGCAAGACAAATAAGGTATGCGCCCGAAGGCAGGGGCAAAATGCAAGACAATGCAAGAGGCCGAGCATAACTTATGATCATGCAAAGAAAGCTGTAATGAAGCACGCATGCGACAGTTATAAGCTAGCATACGCCAATCTACACTACAATGCAGAAAGGATGTAAGAGAATTATGCAATTCTCAATACGTCTCACGCGGAGGATACAATACCTGTGCGGCTCGTCCGGTTGCACCGGCCTCAAATGAGCCGTACATACAATATCGTGCCTGAAAAGAAAGAAAACTTAACAGGTGCAATATTGTTAGCAACATGCATGACAATGCAATGATGAAATGCAAAATGATATACAAAACAATGCATAAACAATGCAAATGATATGCAAGGCAATTGAAACTATGCAAACTAAATGCAGAGCAATTGAATCATGATTCAATCATGAGCGGTTCGAAACTACACATATGTCAAATAGATTGATGGGAGTAACAAGTCTGTCTACCATAGAACGATGTCTGAACTATGAGTGATGTAGACGGACACAAGGACGAGTATTGGTGGAATGACATAAGTGGGGTAACGACCCGCTGAGGAAAGAATAATGATCCTAAGCCGGATGCAAAATTACACTACAATAATATATAATGGATATGGCATGTAGCCAAACCGTATCTCGCTTAGGAAGGGGATGCACGCATACAAGCCACATCTAATCACAGAACTGTACGCGTGCAGAACTGTGCTTTGACGTGAAAAGTATGGACACATACCAGACCAAGCTCAACAAGGAAAGGTGCAAGCCATAAATGGGGGGTGATGCAATGGATGCATGCAGCTAAAATGCAATATTTACAATATGCAATGGAATGGATATTTACAATGGATAGGTGAAGGCGAAACCTGCGTATCGACGCAGGTGAAGAATGCACGACAATGCGGGTGGAAGCGAAACATGCGCGTCAACGCAAGTGAAGAATGCACGACAATGTGGGTGGAAACGAAACATGCGCGTCAACGCAAGTGAAGAATGCATGACAATGCGGGTGGATAATGCAGTTGGTGCATGCAAACTATAATGCGATATAGATGAATGTTTACAGAAAATGCATGACATATGCACTATATTACAACGAAATGCATGACATATGCATGGTTTTTTTGGTTTTTTTGAAATGCATGACATATGCAATATTTATAATGATGCATGACATATGCATGTGTTTTTTTTGGTTTTTTGATTTTTTGAAATGCATGACATATGCAGTATGATGATGCATGACATATGCATGTGTTTTTTTGGTTTTTTGATTTTTTGAAATGCATGACATATGCAATATGATGCAATGGCTGCGATTGCAGTTTTCCCTATTCTCCCAACAGGGCGATATACTAGGTTGGTTCAGTATCCAGAACTGAGGCGTAGACACGCCGCCTCAACCTATGGGGCTTCCATACAGATTTCAAGCCGAGGGTACACCCTCTGGGTATTTAAACCAGACTTTAGTCTCGGAAATCCTGAACCTTTGCGTTCTAGGCATGAGCCGTTCAAACTCTAGTTTTCACCGTCCCCATTGATCTCCTAGGAACTCACTGCAAACACAGGCTGGTGGCTTTACCAGACCACCGGAAGTCGTTCAGGCACGACAAACACCAAAGGAATTGCATCTTCAGAGGATTTAAGGTCTCCTAGACCGGGATGCAATGCATGACAAAGCATGTTTTCTTTTTGAATGCAGATGATGCATGATGTTTTTGAAATGCGCGCCAACGCACGGCTTTTGAGATGCATGCCAAATGCAATGAGGTGTGCACCTTAATGCACCGAAGGTCTTGCACCTCCCAAGGATTTAAGGTCTCCTAGACCGTGCGTGTTTAAGGTCTCGCCAGACCATGGAACGAACAAAACAATGCGATGTATAATGCAAGTGAGACACGCATGCCATGAAGGAATGGAAAATGATATGTAAATGAGACACGCATGCCTCAAGGATTTGAGGCACGCGTACCCCAAGATTTGAACTGAAATGTAGATCGAAAGATGCATGACAATGCGAATGAACTAAAGTGCGTAACAACGCACATCTTTTGAAATGCACGACAATGCTCGTAATAAACGCATGACAACGCAAGTGAGCCGTGCACACCAATGCACCGAAGGTCTTGCACCTTCCAAGGATTTAAGGTCTCCTAGACCGTGCGTGTTTAAGGTCTCGCCAGACCAGCGAGGCAATGCATGAAGCAAGTGAAACACGCATGCCAATGGAAATGAGGCACACGTGCCTATGTAAATGAGGCCAATGTGACACGCATGCCACACGAAAGGTAACATGATGTAAGCGTGACACGCATGTCACATGGGGTGTGAAATGTAACAAATGAGACACGCATGCCTCATAAGATGCAAGCCGATGCAAATGGGCTCAAATGCGTAACAACGCGCGTGTTTCGGAATGCATGACGACGCATGGCAAGGGAATGTATAACAATGCGAACAATGCGCAAGGCGACGTATGTATTGAGGTGCATGACGATGCACAACAATGCTTGTAATAAAATGCATGACAATGCTTGAGGGATGTGCATGACGGCGCGACATAACGCACCAGACAACATGATGAATGCATGCAACGCACGAGGGGCAACTTTTGAATCTTGTAAAAGGCAAAAGGATACAAAAGGATACAACATTGCATGAATTTGAGTGCCACGTACAGAAGACGCAGTCCGAGGTCAAAACGGAGGCCGGTTGAGCATCGGAGATACACTTTTTTGCACTTTCTTGAGCTATGAAGACCAGAAACCACTCATATTGCCTAAACAAGGCTGTGGGAACACCACCGGCCGGGCTAGGAGCCACCGGCTGTCCACCGGCTACAAAAGAATTCCATCGGCACAATATTATGCCGGCCGGCACAAAATGTTGCCGACCGGCAAAAAGTTGCTGAGTCGGGGCAGATTCGACTTTTCGCTTCGGGTGTTTTAAAATAGGGTTTCTAAACCCTATTTTCTTATTTCTCCTCCGCCGAAAACCATCTCTCTCTCTCTCTAGAGCCTCTTTCTCTCCTCATTTCCTCATTTCTTTGCGTTCTCGCGCCTTTTTCGTCGTTCGATTCGCGAAGTTCATCGCGTTTCGAACATTTTCGACCGATTGAAATTTCATTTCGGCACTCCTTTTGCTATTTTCACCTTTTTGGGACTTGTTCCCCTCGATTTCCTCTTCATTTCCGTGCCTTTTCACATTCCGACCTTTCGGCCATTTTCCACCCTCCCGGGGGTTGACTTTTCGGTTGACTCTTCGTATTCCGACCCGATTTCCATTCCTCGACCATTTTCTCATCTCTCTTGACATGGCCGACGACATTCCGCGCGGTGGGACTCCCTCGGATCACGAGATGGATCCCGAGGTCGAGCTCCTCCCATTGAGAGCGAGCCCGTTTGACCCGGCGACCTACCGCCGGCGATTCATGTTCTACCACCCGACGGACTGCGCCAGTTCAGGAGTTTCGACATGGCGTTGGATCCCGAGCTCCTGTTACGCGAGCCTGCCTCCCACCTATCCTCCGGCGCTTCTGAGGTAACTTTCTTTCTCTGTTTTACTTTCTGCAATGTAGGATGCTTTAAACTGCCAACTGCCATAGCTTATTGCATTCTTTAACTGCTTAGTTCCGATACACTGATACACAGTATATTGTAGTCGATTACAAATACGTTTGCAACTGATTATCTGTTTAAGACTCACACGTGCACACACTGCACTAGCCTTGAACCACTCAAACCACGGCACACACCGTATTTCATTGCGAACACCATTGCCCGATACCTGTTTGAATCTGAAAAACTTGCACGCATGCCACATTTGCACCGAGCCACACAAACAACACTGACGCATCACACGTTGTAGTTTACTATAAACACACCAGCACCCGGTATCTGTTTGAATCTGATAAACTTGCACGCATGCCAAATTTGCACTGAACCACTCAAACACTGACATCACACGTTGTAGTTCACTGTAACACACCGGCACCCGGTATCTTTTGAATCTGAAATATGCACGCATGCCAAATTTGTACTGATTTACTGTTTCCTCAAAACTGTACATTTTATATTGCTTCATAACTTGTTTGAAAACAGGGAGATTCCCATACCATCCGCGGGTATGGGACATACGTTCGCGTGTGGTACGCCGAGCTTCCGACGCGGTTCGCCATATCGTGGACCAGGCTGGCTTTGGCGCGTTCTGCAGGGGACTCTCCCAGCTCACGACATGCAGACCTCTCCTCGCCGCTCTGGTGGAGAGGTGGTGGGACACCACCGATTCATTTCACTTGTCTGCGACCGGGGACATGACGATGACCCCTTACGATTTCTCGATGCTCACGGCATCGGGTAGGGGGTGATCCGATCCCCTTTGACATAGACATGGATGAGTGGACTGCGGCTCAGGTCTACTTGCTTGGCGCGGCACCCCTCGCGCGTCCCGGCTTCGTCCGGTACTCCTGGTTCGAGGTGCAGTTCCGGGTCCAGCCCCTCCTCGTTGATGCAGCTCCGATGACCCCAGAGGCCGTGGAGAGATATGCCCGCGGCTTCCTCATGTTCCTATTTGGGACGACCATCTTCGCCGACCGGGCGAACACAGTGCCTCTCTGCCTTCTCAGTGCACTGGTGGATGTCAGAGACATTTTGCATTATGACTGGGGTGGTGCCGCTCTGGCCACCCTTTATGGATATATGAGCTCAGCCTCCCGCGGCAGTGGACAGTTGCTCGGGGGTTACTGGCGTGCTTGGGAGGTACATTTCTTTTTCTGCCTTTCATTTCCGTTCTTTATTTTCTGTACTCTGCACACTGCACACACTGTAGTCTGCTTTACACTTGCTGTATACTGTACACACGGCACACACATACTCTGCTTTACACTGACTGTACACTGCTCACACTGTACACTCTGCACAATACCCTGCACAATACACTGCAAAACACTGCTCTGCTATTTCTGCCTTCTATTCTGTATTCTGCTTTATCTGATAAATGCACTGGTATTTATCTTGCAGTTGTGGGTTTACGCCTACTTTCCTAGGCTCGCTCCTATACCCGATGCAGAGACCCCTTTGGTCGTCCCTTTTTCACGCCGCTTTGACGGGAGATGCGTGCGGAGGCCCCGGGAGACCTTCAGCTTCTTCCGCCGCTACTTCGACACCATCACCCCTGCCGAGGTATGTTTTACTTGCAGTGTTAAGCTTCGCCTTCCACTGTATATTTCAATAACAGTAGATAACAAATTGTATTTTATTTCAGATCACCTGGCGGCCGTGGGCTCCACTGCCGGTGATGATGCGGGATCGGTTTGCCGGTGCCGATGATACCTCACGTTACCGGATTCTGCTCGAGGGCCCGGTCTGTCGGGCTTGGTACCTGGGTGAGCGTTTCTTGCGTCAGACCCTAGGCCTGCCTGAGCAGATAGTCCCGGTGCATCCTCCTGAGCACATGCGGGATACGGAGAGGTTCACTGCCGAGCAGATGGCGGACTACACCATTGGCTGGGAGGCAGACCACTTCAGAGGCGAGGGCGATTACTCGGAGTACGTCCGGACCTTCATCATGCGACCTCTGAGCGGCGGCCGCCGAGTAGAGAGAGAGGGACCAGTGCCAGCGGCTGGAGCAGGAGCTGGAGGGGGAGCGCCGAGGAGGGCTCGAGTCCGTGGCAGGGGTGGAGTTCAGCGAGGGCGAGGGACCGGTTGGCCTGCTCTGCCCGCTGCTTTGACTTTCCGAGGACAGGGTGGGGCGACCTATCAGATCCCCTTTGCTCCTCCACCAGCTGACCACGAGTTTGTCGGTGTCCCCGACTTGCCTCCGGTATGTATTACTGCATTCTTCGTCTTGCACTGTTATTTCATTTCAGTTTATTTGATATTCCACAGAATATTGATGCATCTGATACTTTTGCAGGCGTCTTCTGAGTACACCCGGCAGTCATTGGAGATGAATGCCTCCATGATGGGGATGCTACAGCGGACATTCGACCTCCTAGCCCTCTACAGCATTCCGGTATGTTCTTCCTGACCACGGCCTCAAACCATACACAAACTGCTTTACATAATCTGATGCATAACACAACATCTGATAAACTGCTCACGGCATCTGATACACTGTATTACACACTGCCTGCACTAACTTACTGTTCACAGCATACATACACTGTACTCATACACTGCATTCTGCACTGATTTACTGCTCACGGCATTCACACACTGTACTCATACACTGTATTCTGCACTGATTTACTGCTCACGGCATTCACACACTGTACTCATACACTGTATTCTATACTGATTTACTGCTCACAGTATTCTGATGCATTTGCCTTTCATGCTTTTTCAGCCTCCCTTCCAGATTCCTCCGGTGGGCGGCGCTCCAGCTGGACCTCCCATTTCTACTCGGGATGGCAGAGCATATCCCCGCACCAGAGGGGGGCGCACTCATGTCGGGAGCAGCTCGCGGGCTCCGGTTCCGGATGATGAGTCTGAGGCAGAGACAGAGGCGGAGGAGACCGATGATGGCTCGGACTCGAGCTCAGACGGTGATGCCCCTAGTGGTGCCCCTGTTGATGACGCTCCTGGACCTTCGTCCAGGAAGAGGACTAGGACAGACTGACAGCCTCGGAGTCATTTTTGACATTTGATACAGATTTTTGCTGTTTTTTTGTTTCTTTTTTGCACTTTCCCCTTTTGTTAGTAGTTAGGGTACTTTGTACTGCCGCAGGCAGATTTTGTTTCCAAAATTTATGTACTTGAAAAGATGATATGAAATGAAACAAACTTTTGTCTAAAAGAGTGTTTACATTTGTGTATATTTCATACCTTGCACTGTATTGCATCATATTACACCTCAAATGTAAATGATATCGATCTGTTGTCTGAAAAGTAAGTACTTGTACTATGATAATCAGATAACCAACCAACTAACAGCAAACAACTCATACAAAGCACTACTCAAACTGCATAATACAGCCCATAGTCCGTTGGGGATTGATCTGCATACAGCCAATAACACAACACTCGGTTCATTCTGCACACAGCAAACCCTGAACAAATAACCCAATCTGACAAGACGGATCATGAAACTGAAACAGTCGGAGTTGAAACATGCTCAAAAGTCCCGAATTTTCCTTTTCCTTCTCCTGCTTCGCTTGAATGTAGAGAATGGCACAGCATTCTGAGCACAAACGACTTTGAAATAAAGAAGGGTTTTCAACCAGGGTATCGAGCCTACCACAGAACACAGCGAGACAGACTCAAACAAGAAACAAAAGGCACGCGACCTAACACAACGAGACACACTCGGAAAAGACTCAAAGCCAAAATCGAGACCGACAAATCAAAAGACACGACACACGGACATGTTTACAAAAGAGACCTCGATCTCGAGGAGCCAATTCCTCCGGGTATTATTTCCCACCCTTTCTGATTTGTGATACTCACATCACTCGGCCCTCAGGCTCGGTTTTTCTCTCAAAACCCTTTTCTTCTTTCTCTACTTACTCTCTATTCTTTATTCTCTCATTTTTCATCCCTCCCCAGGGTGATTAATGGATGAATAGGAAGTCACAGGTTCACGCCCAGCACTGTTAGCTCACGGCTATTTCTTCTGACGGATGAGAGTGCCTTTCCGGCGAGTATGTTGACGGGGGAAAGACAGAAGACCTGACTCAACTGTGCCCCTAGTTCGTCACTTTGACCATTTTTTGTTTTCTAAAACAGTTTTGATCAAGAATGAGAGTCGGATTACACTTATTCGATTTTTGATTTGAAAATCATGCGAATCAGGCTGTGAGCACTGAAAATTCTCCTTTTGGGTCCAAACATGGTCCAATTTTGAAAAATGAAATAGTTTTCGAGAAAATAAGTCAACCTTAGTGAAAATTTTCAAAAACTATTTTTTTGCAAACAGTCAACGCTCAACGAGCGCGGAACTTACCCTTGAGATATGCAACCTCGGATCGGAGGCGATGGAAAATTGCCCCTAGCTTAAAGGGGGATAAGGCAACGGAAAGTTGCCCCTGGTTTGGATGGTAACTCAGGGCAACTTATGGCACTGTATGGCAACGGAAAGTTGCCCCTTGTTTGGATGATGCCGCGGCACATTGTAAGCCAGTCCTTGTTGACGACGATCGGACCCTCGGACGCGGAGGAGACGAAGACGGTTTGAATCAATATATGGACACAGTCACCTGGAAGGTGTTGGTGGTTGGACTTCAAGAGGAAGTTAATCACGTAGTTCCAGGTTGCTGCAATCGAGATTGGATTCGGAGGAGGCACGAGTGATCAAAACCATGACATGGACTGAGACGCTATGGAAGCGTTGGGGGCTGGACTTCAGGATGAAGTTGCCTACGTATCCCAAACATGGGAATCAAGCCTTACGTAGTTCCGGTTAAGGTACACTCGGGTATTTTAACCTTCACTGTTTAGGCTCTAACTTTTGCCAAGGTGCCCAATGCGGGTTTTCGACCTTGAGCTAGCTTCTTTTCTTTTCTTCTTTTTCTTTTTTCTCTTTTTTTCTTTTTTCTTTTCTTTTTCTTTTCTTTTCTTTTTTTTTTTTTTTTTTTTTCTTTGCTCTAACTTTTGCCTGGGTCGCCCTTCCGGGTTTTCGGCCCAGCGAGCCTCTCAAAGGGTAAAAGTGTAGCAAGCCCATGCCAAATGGTTTTGAGATTGAAGCCTCTGTATCCAGGAGATGACTGTTGTGTTGATTTGCAGAAAATCCATCACGGTTGCTTCACGAGCCTTGCTGGTGGGATCTGATCTCCTTGATCTGACTTTGATGCCTCTTGCTCGAGGGCTGCCTCAAAATGGGCCACACAGGCGTTTCATGGCACTGTTGAATGTTTTGAACGGATTCCAGTTTGCAACAGATAAATTGAATCTTGAGGCTGAGAGCGATCCTGGGCTGCACAATCTCAAGAGCGATTCCACACAGGTCTTGCAAGGCTGCGCAAAACATTTGTTTTTGAAAGTTTTTAAGAAAGCGACAAATCTCGCGCTGAAGATAGTGTGGAACCAGTCTGGATCAAACCAGGATCCTTCTCAGTACTCACGCCGACAAGCATGATTCATTCATTAAAAGCTTACATGCCTCTCTCTCTCAAAATGATCAAAATTTTGCAAAACCCGAGGAATTCCTTCCTCTTCGTTTTATCACCGCAGTGTTCGAAAAGGGTTTTATGAAAAGCTTAGGTCATTATAACGATGTTCAAGGCACAAGGAGTAGGTGGTATGTACTGTGTTCATTCACATCCTCTGGCACGGCTGACTCAAATAGCAACAAGTACGGAACGTGATAGCCCAGCTGTTTCATTCAGTAACTGGCTCCTCGGCAGCAACAGACTCAAAAAGCAAAAACAAAAGGATAATTCAAAACGGCGTTCGAGGCAACAACCCCGGAATCACCTGGTATCTATACAAGAGGGACTGACTCATTACAACAAGACAGACCCTGTAAGCAAAAGACTGACTCAATACAAGAGACAGACTCAAGACAAAACAAAAGACTGACTCGACACCCAAGTCAGAATTTACAAAATTAACATTAACAGATGCCCAAAAATGCGTGCCAAACGCCACATCCAAAAATGCGCCAGGCACTGCCCACGGCGGTTCACCTTCTGATTACATACTCGCAGTCTGTGTCCTCAAAATCCAACAACTGGGTGGTGACGGACTTTGCTGAGGTGGGGGGAGGATAACCTCGTTGTCAATCAAATCTTGCACCTCATGCCGGAGGCGAAACAATTGTCGGTAGCATGGCCTGTCTGCTGGTGGTACGCACAGTACTGAGCAGGGTCATGAGTAGCAGGGAGATTCTTCGGGAGGGGCCGAGGCTCCAGGGGTTTAAGGTGTCCCCTCTCGGCAAGGATTTGAAGTGCCTTGGACAATGGCATGTAGAGAGCATGGAAGACCCTGCGCCCTCGGGGCAGGTACTTTGGAGCCTGAGCACTCTTGCTAGATGCACTAGCGAACGGATCGGGGGCGGCCTTGGATTTCTGATCCTTTCCGGATGCAAGGTTGGGAGGGGAAGAACTGTTTTGGCATGACGGGGCCTATCCCGGTTCTCTGATTGACTGGAACTGCCCTCAGGCGGAGTGGGGAAAGCGTCCTCCACAGCTTTTGTCATGACTGCAGATATCTGTTGCTTGTTCCCCCGGCTTTCAAAGCCTCGACTGCCCACAGCAGTTGTTCGATAGGGTCGGCATCTGTCTTCATCTTGCCTTTGTCTCCGGCCTCAGCCTGATCTAGAGTTTGGTTTGATGCGTCGTTGCCATGACTAGAGGTCATCTCCGGTTGGCTGAGTTCAATTACTATCCGTCCCAATAGCGGGGGCTCCTGGGGTACAAAGCCTCCGGCATATGGTGCGGCTGGTGACGAAACAGACATTCCATAGGCGAGATCTGCCACGGATCTTTGAAGATCACCTATCATCCCCATTAGTTCAAATGTAGTAGGCTCGCGAGCCTGATATAGTTGAAGGGCCCAAATTGGGTGCGGGGCCGGCGATCTGGGTGGATGCGGCATGTCAACAGTAGTCTCACTGTGTAGGGTGATTCCTTGATCCAACGCGGCCGTCATGACCACGATCTCTTCTGAATTCTGCGTCATGCTAAGTCCTGCCTCAGCAAGGAGAAGACACTAACTGTTCTGGATCAATTCTCTGAATCTCTGAACTGAAACGGAAAAACAAGCAGCATTTCAGCCCTAAACAGATCAAACACGGGTGTAGCCAAACAACTGCACTCTACTACTGATCACTGTTCCCCAGAATCACTGTTCAGAACTGAACTGATACCCGCAGACATAACTGATTCTCAACAACACTGATACTAGTGCCCTCGGGCCTGATGCTCAAACTTTGCAAACTGATATGTGCGTTCCCTGCAGAGATACATTCTAAAAGCACATAGCAGGTAAAAGAGAGCCAAAACACCCCTACGTTGGGGTAGGGTTTCCCTGTCCTATTTTGTCAGGAGCTAGGGTTTCACTATGCACGCAGCGGTTTCAAACAACCTATATCGGGTAAGCAACCTGTCCTAGTTTGGAATGGTCACTATGGATCCGAATATGCACTAGGTCGAATGGTCAAAAAGGGTGCCCCGGTAAAACCGGGGTTTGTGTTCCCATACTGGCAGAGCCCGCAACCGGTCAGCCTTACGGTCATGCCTTGACAAGACAAGCCTCCAGCAAACCGCTCAGGAATAGCAGATGGCCAACACGGTGTCCTAGGCGCACCAATGCACATGCAATGCAAAGAGACACATAAACGAAATCAAAGCAGGATATCACAAGTTCGAGTCAAGCTCTCTAACTCCCCAGCAGAGTCGCCAGAAACTGTAGACGCGCCCTTGGGCCTCACTCTACAGTTCGGACTCCCCTATCTTGTTTTGTTGCGGTTCTTAATCTGAACCAAAGAGTCCAACTCTGGCAAATCGTTTTGAAGAAAAACAGATTTTTGAAAAGTAGTGCCAAACATGGACTGCTTTGCCAGATACAGAGTCGCCACCTAAATATTTTAAAATGGGAAATTTAGGAAACCCTGACTCGGTGCCGAAGGCCACGTGTCCGTCATCACCAAAGTTGTCTTGGCTCGGGAGCTTGGGTACGATCGGGGAAGGTCAGCTCTTTTGCCCGCCCTTTCGCCCGGTCCGAAGACCGGCCTCTACTAACCGTGATATCCGATTTTGAAAACGTTATGTGTTCTTGTTCCAATTATTAGCCTAGAATTACTATGTTATGCGCACAGCAAACAAGTATAGACTAGATTGCCTAATTTGGAAACAAGCATTGCATATCCGTTCGTTTTGAAAGCGTTTCGAAATTTGCTACTCTCAAGTAGGCTAAAACACGGATTTCAACGAGTTTTTCCAACTCAAGCAGTCCAACCTCCACCCACAGGCATTCAAACAGTTTATCTCATATAAGCATTTAGCCACATGGTAAGCCTACTGTCATGTTAACATTCACACGCATGCGATATGCTAAAGCATAAATACTTACATCGTACTCCGTGCCAAAACAAAAACTAGTTAGCAAACATGCATGCCCTAGTTCATGTTAGAGTGATTAATGCATCACAGGCAGAATGTAATTAGGATAGGCTCGGCTAACCCTAAAATGGCATGTGAAATGCAATCATTCGATGCACGTATTCAAGTTAGATTTTGAAGATACAATGCGGTTTGTATGATGTACCGAGCCCGATGCATGTCGACAAATGCATGGATGCACGCATGCATTGCATAAGGTATGCTAAAATAAACGTGCCCTAATCTACCATTATAAGCAGGTAAATAAAAGGGAAGGAAGAAGTGGGGGTTGGAAGACATGCACACCACTCACACACGCTTATTACAGGTTTGCCCTCGCTCGGAGGGACCAAAAGAATATACAAATTAATTAACTACGCAAGCTAATTAAATATTACAAATTGCCTAATTAATTAACAAATTAACTACGCTAAGAAAAACAGTAAACCGCCTCGGGGCAAGGGCTCAATGCATGCGCGCTCGGATTCCGCTCGGAATTGCACTGCCATGCCTAGCCTGCCTCTGCTTTCCCTACTTTGCCCTTCTGAAAATTGCCAAAGTCCCAAGGATGCCTCTCTGGACATTGGAGAATCCCACCGGCTAGAGGAAATGACCACCGGCACTAGGATGTGGTCATCGGCACAAAATAGATCCACCGGCCATTGATTGACTGCCGGTCGGCACTAAACACTGCCGGCCGGCAATGAGTTCCTGCAGGACCTGCAACTCACAGCAGCAGAGGGCAAAATCTTGCATGGCAGCTCAATTCAAGCAATGTATGCACCCAACACATTCCTTATCATGTTTGTGACTCAAAGGAGGATGTGCCTCGATTCTCGGGCCACCAATCACGCATTTCCATGCATGATGGCCCAAAGGATCAAGTGTGCAATTTTCATGTCAAATGAAATGCAAGCTAAACAATCAAAGAGCCCAATCCCCATCACCAAATCAAGGGACAAGGCATGCATGCAAGATGCATTGCAACCTAATCATGTTAACTAGGGATGCAACATGAGCATATGAACAAACAATGCAAGCACACAAGCAAACATGAGGTAAGCATGCAAGCAAGCAAATGATGGTCTTAAACATGACTTAGGCAACTCCAAATGGGCCTAAAATCAGTGGCCAAAATGCCCAAAAATGAGGGCTAAACACACATGCACACATGCAAGTAAGTTGGACCAACACTTTAAGCCTTAAACAAGCAACTTCCAAACACATTTGAAAGGGGATATCATGGACAACTAGCATGCAATATAAGCTCTGAAATTCATGCTAGAATATGGTGCCAAACCAAGCCAAATGAAGCAAACATAAGCATGCAAGCATAGTCCAAGCACTTGAGGCAAGTCATGAAGCTTTGAAGCACATGTAATCACAACAAACATGGCATGCACTAAACAACTAAAAACAGATTTTTAGCATGTTAACGCAAGGCCAAAGGACTACTTAGATGGCATCTAAGTGGCTCAAATTCAAAGGCGTGCATAATGGCCAAAACAAAGGGCATACAACACATGTTCTCAAAACAATAAAGAGGCGACTAAGGCAAGCATATGGGCACGCCAAAGGGACTGATATTACATGTTAGGTGGTTCCAAACCACCAAAATGATGCAAGCAACACATGCTACACATTCACATGCTTGAGGCATACAAGCCCGACAAGCCGCAAATGCAAAGGAGCTATACTAAGCATGCCAAAATCAATCCAAACGACTATGGACAGACCTAAAGCATGGCAAAATAAGCACAAAACATTCATAAGTCTAAGCCTAAATCATGCTCGAACAAAGGCTAACGACCTAAGACATGTTAAGGGAATTACAAGGCATTACATGGCAACTACACTAAACATGAATGGAGCACCAAAACCAACACACAACATGATTATATTATGGCATAATAAGCATGAAATGCAGCCTAGACATGATCAACACACACTTGAACAAAAGGCTCCTTAAGAGACCAAAAATGGTCCCTTTTAAGGACAACAAGGAGAGGGGGTGGCCCTCCCCTTTTGGAGACTTCAAGGCACCATCTCCACCACTGAAATTCCTCAAGATTTCAGTGGTGAGGAGGCCCAAACACCAAAGTCTCGAAACTTGCACAAAATAGCACAAAAAGAGGCCTTTCAAGGCCTAAGGGTGGTCAAACTTCCCCAAAGCACAAAACACTCTTAATAAATTATCAAGAGGGCCTAAAAATAGAACTTTTTTGTATTAAACACTAAGCACAAAAACAGCTCTAAGATAGGTAGAAATAGGATGCAAAAATGGGGTAAAAAGGACTAGTTTCTTACCCTTGTTGACCTTCTTCACAAATGTTGATATTGTTGCTTCTTTGGGCTCAAATCTAGCCAAGAACCTCAAGAACAAGCTCTGATCCTTGAAGATACCAAGAAAAGGTGAAAGACTAGGTGCTTGTGTGCAATAATATGAACAAATGCACCTAGAACACTTAAGAAAGAGAGGTATAGAGATATGATATGTATCAATCCTAGACCTAAAACCAGAGCTCTCTCTGAGTTGTTTTCTCTCCTAAAAAGCCAACCCTAAAGCCAAGGGGGAAGGGTTCCTCTTATAGAGGAGCCAAACTTGTAATGCTTACAAGTTAAGCAACCAAGAGGGACATCCCTCCATACACGTGTATGGAGGGAGAGCCAATGCCAGACAGCTGTAATAAAATATCTGAAAAAGCAGCTGAACAGTAGTCGGCTAGCCAAAAATGTCATTTTGACAAAATTGAGTGCCGACCGGCAACAAAGAGTGCCGACCGGCAACATACATTGCCGGTGGCAACAAAAACCAGCCGGTGGCCTCTAGCTAGTGCCGGTGGTGTGTGGGGATGCCTCACAAGGCATTCGCTGCCCCTCCAAGGCAAAATACAAGTGTTTGGTGCAAAACCAGACACCAAACAGTCGAGTTCAGAGAGCCTGAGACAAGGCGCATAGCCGAGAACTCCGTGAACTCCAAATGAACACAAACATGGATAATCACCGAGTGTTCAAACGGTGACGTCCAAGTCTTGAGGACAGTCAAAAATGGGGTGTCTACAGTGCTGGTGGGCCGTACCTCTCGGGTATGAAGGGTCGAACCCTCGGGGGCAGAGCCATAATGTCAGGATCATCCCCGGCGTCCGGAGGACCTCCACCGTGGGGGAAATGACTAGCCATTTCAGAAAATCTGCAAAAAGGAGCAAAAATGAGCCAAAATTGGAAAAAGTCAACAAAAGTCAACTCTCGGGAAATGGAAAAGTCAACAAAAGTCAACTCCCGAGAAAATCTTCCAAATATTGAGACAAACTCACCTCAAGTGGCGAAAATGAGAAAAGAAGCCCCGAAATCAAAATCTAATCGGTTCAAAGTGCTTAAAACTGAAAGATTTCGCGAAAACAACTTGCATGGGACGTTGGAAAACGCGTATAGAGCACAGATTTGAGGGAGGAAATGGTTTGGGAAGCTAGAGGAGATGATTTCGGAGCTGCACTTATGAGCACAAAGTGTTTGGATGAGTGGATTTAAAGAAAAGAGGATGAAAAGACCAAAATGCCCGCGGATTTGACAAAGTGGCCGGCCGGCCACCTTTTCTGGCAGGCCGGCCATTCCCTTTTCAAAAAATGGCCGGTGGCCTCCCCTGGGAAAGAAAACTGGCCGGTGGTGTTCCCAAGGTGCCCACCAAGCTCTCTGCAAATTTTGAGGAGGATTGGAGTCCCCGGGACCTGAAAAAGTACAAGAGAAGTGCACTTTCTGTCGCGAAAACGTTCCGCCGGAACTTCAGCTTCAACTCCTAATGCGTGTCTCATCATTACTCATCAAAAGTGAGATGCATTCTTTTTGAACATATGGTAACCTCTCCGGGAGGTGAACCGGAGGCCGCGATCGAGTCACCCTCGCCGGAACGCGCACTCCCTTGCTCGTGGTTTTGTGACAAACGTGCATCCTTGTTTACGCTTGTTCTGCATTATCACGCACATAACTTGCATTCTCATGCACATACTTGCATTGTTGTGCACGTCTCTTTGATATCACCAAGCCTCTGCGCTTAAACTCGCGTTGTCACGCGCGTTTCTTCCCGCATTGCGATACACTTTTCCATCGACACCGCGATTGTCTGCATTCGATATCACATTGAACATATGTTGTTAGATATGTTGTGCTTGTTGAGTTTCTTTTGCAGGCATGATATTGTATGTACGGCTCATTTGAAGCTGGTGCGACCAGACGAATCGCGCAGGTATCGTATCTTCTCCGTGTGAGACGCGACGAGAATTGAATAATTCTCTACATTCCTAGCTGCATGAAATATGGTTGTTGCTTTGCATTCTTGCTTAAAACTGTTGCATCTATTTGCAAATACTTGCTTCATTACAGCTTGCTGCATTTGCATGATCATCAAGTCACATCTAGCCTTGTGCATACCGTTTTTCATTTTGCCCCCTGCCTGCGGGCACATCTCAGTTTATCTCACCTGTTTGTCTAGGTCTTCGGCGTTGTCAAAAATGGGTCGTCTCTAGGCTTTGACATTCACTCCCGTCATTTATGACTTTCGAGTTCTGTCAAAGAGGGGCAACTGTAGACACCCCATTTTTGACCGACCTTAAGACTCAGACGTCACCGATTGAGCGCTTGGTGATGTTGCATGTCGTGCTCGTTCAGAGGTTTCAGAGTCTCGGCTGCGAGCCTTGCCTCCAAACTTCCGGACTCTTTCATGCTTTGCCTTGGTTTGCGAACCAGGCTCGGTTTTCTCTGTTTCTCTTCCAGAAGGGAGGGAGAGGTCTCGTAGATCATCTCTCAGTGCCCGTAGGCTACGTTCCGTAGTCGTAGGCCATTTTGCCCGTTTGGAGTCCGGTTTCCGGTTTTTCGGAGCCGTTGGCCGTATGCCTCGGTTCGGGACCGCTTAACTACCTCCATTTGCTCCGATTTTTGGCATGCATCTTATTTACTCCCTTTTGAGGGACACTGTCATCCGAGAGACCGACTTCGTGGTCGAACACCACTCCCGGTGCCTAACAGTCAGTTTTCGGGGCCCCGGGCTGCGCGTTTCGGCCCCCGAACCTTCATTTTGCACCGGTTTGAGTTCATTTTTGGCAGGGACCTCTGTTTCATTGTTAGAAAGGTCGTAGAAGGGTGGGAGGCCAGTAATTGTTCTAACAACCAGTTTTATTCCTCCATCGCCCTTCGTCGCCCGTTTTTCTCACTTGGAAGCCAATGTTGACCACCCTAAGGCCACTTTTTCTTGCCCAAAACCTCATATTTGTGTTGTAGACACTTGGGAGGCCACCAATATCACATAGCCGGCCAGTAATTGTCATTGACCCTTTTGAACCCCTCCTAAAAGTGGCCTTTTCTCTCTCCTGGTTCACTGTCTCCAGTTTTTGACCACATATCTATGTTGAGCACACATGGGAGGCCCTCTTTTTGGCATGGCCGGCCATTAATCCTTCTTGACCTTTTTGACCCTTGGCTGGCCGGCCATGGGAAGGGCCGGCCGGCCACCTGCAACCTAGATAAGGGGCCGGCCATGATCCTCTCTGATGGCACATTACAAATATACATTTTGTTTCCCCCCAGATTGTGTATCCGGGGGGCTGCAGTTTTGGGGGGAAATTTGAATTCATTTCCCCCCCTTTTCCTCCCTCTTTTGCCTATATATACAGGCCCTCCAGCTCTCATTTGGGGGGTTTGGAAATATTGGTTTGAGCCTCCTACACTATATCTCTCTCTCTCTATATTCTAACCATCAAAACCTCCCAAACCCTACACCATTTCTACACCACCACCTAGCACCACACCACCACTCCATTCCAGCAGCTTGGAGGATCTTTTTAGAGCTTAGGAGGCATCTTTTCTCAAGCCAAAAAGCTGTCAAAGATTAGGCTACAAGGGTAAGCACATTTCTCATCTTTTTGGCCTTATTTTGCTCAATATATTAGCTTCTCTTTCTTGCATTTTTGGGCTCCGACCCTAACTGTAAAACATCATATTTTGAGGCCCTTTTCATGTTTGTTTAAGGGTCCTTCCCTGTTTAAGGTCCCTAGCCACCACTTGCCTCTTTACCTCTCTTGTATGCCTATTTCTTGTGTAGTATTTTAGGCCTATATGTAAACTGTTTTGAGGAATTTTGTAAACTGAAAAGTAGCTTATTTTGAGCCCTTATTCAACATTGTTTAAGGGCTCATCACTGTTTGAGGCCTCCATCTGTCACTTGCCTTTATATCCCTCTTTTGGCCTTATTTTTGCATGATTTGTTAGCCTCTTGTGCTTCTGTTTTTGGGCTCTGGTCCAAACTATAAATGGCCTTATTTTGACCCCCTCTTCATGTTTCATTAAGGGTATTTTACTGTTTTAGGCATCCTTTTTGTACTTTATGTTTGAACCTCTTTTTTAGGCCTCATTTTGCATAGTATTTTAAGCATGCTTGTGCACTGTTTTGGGTCTGGTCATCAACTGTAAAATGCCATATTTTGGGCCCCTCTTTAACATTGTTGAAGGGCCTTCCTATTTTTGAGGCCAGAAACCATCACTTGCTTCTTTGTCCCTCTTTTGGCCCATTTCTTGCATGAGAGCTTAGCCATACTTGTGTTTGTTTTTGTGGCTTTTTGTAAAGTGTAAAATACCATATTTTGGGCCCCTCTTCAACATTGTAGAAGGGCCCTTCTCTGTTTGAGGCCAGAAGCTGCTACTTACTTCATTATCTCGCTTTTAGGGCCATTTTTGCATGCGAGCTTAGCCCCATTTGTGTTCACTGTTTGGCCTTGCTTAAAACTGTAAATATGCTTTTTTTGGGGCTGTCTTGATTCTTCCTTCACATTTCATGTTCAAATAATGCATGCGTTGCATAGCCATAGGTCATTCCATGCGCCTAATTTCATGTTTTGGGATTCATTTCATGCATCGGGTGTCATTTTGCCATCTTTCGGGGCTGTTTTGCATCACTTATTGCCTCTGAAATTTGCATGTTAGTATGCCATATTCCATGCTTTGCCATGTCTTGTTAGAGTGGCATTTCGTGCCTTAGGGTCGGTCCTCGGTTTGCGTGCACGTGTGCACGTATTTCGAGTGTCTCATTTTCATCTAATGGCCTCTTATGTGAGTGTGGCTGAGGTCCACTTGTGTTAGTGTAAGTCCATATCGCATCGTGTATGCCATTTCATAGCATGTTGCACGTTAGGTTGTATCTTAGTTGCATTTCATGCATGCCATGCATATTGCATTGTGTTCGGGATAGGAGTTAGCCCGAGCGCGGGAAACGAGGCACGTTTCGTACTCCGAGTGACGGAACGTGTCTCAATTTCCCAGTCACCGACACTCCGGATCATCCATGATGGAGTTAGGTCTTGTTGTGTCTTCATGTGCATTCATTCCATATTGAGTTGTGCAATTTGACGCCTCGGCCATCATGTATCGAGATGCGTGATTGGTGGCACGAGGATCGAGGCATGCATACTTTTGTGAAAATACATTGCCATGCCCCTTTCTTACTCTCTGTTGCAGCAAATCAAGAATCAGCAGTCTTCCGGGGCTTGGCGCACTTTCCAAAAACTATTGCAAAACAGAGGCTAGTTGGGGCATCACAGTGGATTTCCGCGCAAAGGCAACCCGGATGTGTATCATTTATCATCTGAAGAAGAGTCAAGGCAGTCCCTGGCTTGCATGCCAGTTTATTGTTTTCTTAGTTAATTTGGTAATTAATTAGGATTTTTGTACATATTTGGACTGTATTCTTTATTCGGACTGTACTATTCATTTGGGACTGTATATTATTCGGACCCTCTGCGCGAGGGCATAATTGTAATAAGTGTGCGTGTGTGTGATGTATGTCTTCCAACCCCACGTCTTTCTTCCCTTTTATTTACCCGCTTATGATGGTTAGATTAGGGCATGTTTCAATTAGCATACAGTATGATAGCATGTTGCATTCATTCATCTGTTTTGCATGCACCGGGTTCGGCGCATCATACTAACTGCATTTGTATTTCAATTCTGAGTTGAATACTTGATAGCTGTTGCATCTCATATGCCATGTTTAGAGTAGCCGAGCCTGCTATAGTTGCATTTTTGCATGTGTTGCATTAGGCATCTCTGTATAGTTAGGATCATGCATGGATTTCTAATTAGCTTATGTTTTGGCTTGGAGTACTCGGTGAGTTTTTATGCTTTAGCATCCTTGCATGCGTGTGAGTGACTGCCATGAATAGCATGCTTACCATGAGGCTAACTGCTTATGTGATATAACTACCTAAATGCCTGTGGGTGAAGGTTGGGTTGTTTAGATTGGAACAAATCATTGACTGTGAGTTTTAAAGCCCACTAGATAGTGGCAAAACCATCTTTTCTAAGCCCACCTGAGGGTGGCAAAATCTGCATTTTAAGCCTACCTGCGGGTAGCAAACCATCTTTCAAAAAAACAAACATGAAATGTTTTGTTCCAATTCAGGCGACCCGGTCTATACTTGTATGCTGTGCGCATCATGTAGTAAATCTAGGCTAATAACCGGAATAAGAGCACACAATGTTTTCAAAACTAAATATCATGGTTAGTAGAGGCCGATCTTTGATCGGGCGAGCGGGGGTGCTCACGAAGTGACCTTCCCCAATCGTACCCAAGTTCCCGAGCCGAGGCAACTTTGGTGATGACGGATACGTGGCCTTAGGCAAACGAGTCAGGGTTTCCTAAATTTCCCAAAAATAAAATATTTAGGTGGCGACTTTGTATCTGGCAAAGCAGTCCATGTTTGGCACTTCTTTTCTAAAAATCTGTTTTCTCAAAACGATTTGCCGGATTTGGACTCTTTGGTTCAGTTAAGAACCGTGACAACAAATCGAGTCCGAGCTGTAGCGAGGTCCCCCGCGGGCTTGTTACAGTGGGGATACTCTGCTCGGTCATTACGGCGACCCCTACCCCGATTTCGATGATTTGGTCCATGGTCTGACTTCCCGGTGCGATCACTTGGACGGTTAGTCTCCTGTCCGACCGCGTGCACCTTGCCAGCCGCCTTTTTGTCTGTTACAACCGGATTTGTCTTCGCGGTGGATGCCGCCGCATCATCCTCTACTCGGAGGTGCTCATTGATGCCCTGCATTAATTGCCCCATGGACGTTGGCTGGTTTATCGTAAGCGAGTCCCTCAGCCTATGTCCGACTGGGAGACCGCGCTTATACTGAGTGATTGCCAAGTTGATCGGGCAATCTAGGATCTCGTTGAAGGTTTCCCAGTACCTGGAGTTGTATGCCTTGAGGGTGTCGCTCGACTCCATCTTGACACTTAGAAGGTGGTCCACTTCCTTTGGCGTTTTGGTGTTGGTTTTGAAACGAGTCACGAATGCTTCCGCCAACTGTTGCCACCTCTCAATGCTCTCCTCTGGGAGTCTTTCAAACCATTTCAAGCCCAGTTCGCCCAAGCTGGATGGGAAAATAAGGCACATAAGTGCATCATTACGCCTGTGTCCGACCATCACCTGCCGGAAGTGGCTTACATGCATGTACGGATCCTTTTTTCCGTCATAAAGTGTAAACTTGGGCTGGTGAAAGCCCGCTGGGAGTGGCGTGGTCTCTATTTCAAGGGAAAAGGGGGAGGCATTCAGCCTTGCCAAGTCGGTGTCCAAAAGAACTGGCACGGCCAAACGGGGCGGCGACATCATAACCTCCTCACTATGGCGACCTCCGTAAGATAACCGCTGGAACACTGGCACCCGTTCGGCCTCCCGTTTGTGAGCTCGCTCCTTCAGGACATCCCGCAGGTCCTCTGAACGGACGGAGTAAGAATATCCCGAAGTGGTCGCCGGACGTGAGGGATGGTAGGTACTTTCTTACGCACTAGACTTCTCTGCAGGCGTGTCTAGGTCTCCACCCCTATAACTTCTGGTGATAGAAAGGGAGGGAGTACGCCACTGGCTCTGGCTACCTGAACGGCTGGGTTGGGTGCGCTCACTGTGGTCTCCCACTCTAGCAACACCCTTCCCTTTGACCTGGCATTTGAGAGCTTCCATCTCTGCCGCCATTCTCTGGATGAGGGTGTCTTGGTCCCTTAACTTATGCTCCAGACGTCGAGCATGCGATTCTCTTCGCTGCCGATGTCCCTCTGGGCTCCGTGAGCGACCAAAACTTCTGGAGCACTTATCTCGTGCATCTCTCGACAGTCCTCCTGGGGAAGTTTCTAGGCCCGCCATGTTCTGAACAGCGAGGAGTCCGTCTCTCCGTCTGGCTGATTCCGGGGTAACACAGTCAATGGCAGACAACGGTATTTCGTCGTTGTTCGCCGTTGAAAACAATCGGATGAGCTTGGAAGACAAGGTTTTGTCTGTTGAATGTTCCCACAGACGGCGCCAATTGTACGGGGAGCAAATATCCGTCGCTGTCCGTACTTCTTTCGTCTGAGCTCCGTGTCAATCCGATCAACCTGAGAATACAACGGCGGTGAACTACCCGGCGGTGTATTGCCGGAAAACCCCTCCGACGGTCAAGTTAGCACACACTCAGAGAGAGAGAGAGAGAGAGAGAGAAATTCAATCAATGTCCAATTGTATCTCACCAAATGATGTTCCATCTCCGTATGGGGGGGCGCAGTCATGCTTATATACTTTCTGCACTCAACTCTGCACCCATTTGTCTCTTGACACATGGAGCTGCTCTCCCATCTGTCAGCACAAATCCAGCGAATACAACCTAACCAAACCGCCAGACAACATTAGTGGGAACTCGGCAGCCCGGCGGCATCACCTCGGCCTTCCACCACCGTGCTGCATAACGAGTCCGAGTGCCCCACTCGCCGAGCTCCATAACAGCCGAGCTCGGTAGCATTCCGGCAGAGCCGAGTTCGAGACATGGCGAACCGGTGAGCAGAAGGACTTCCCCGCCGAGTTGCACGTGCAAACAATGGAATCCGGGTTGGCAGGAGATCATCTCGGCCAAGTAAGCTCGGTCCAAACATGGGACCTGGACCTCGGCCCTGGGCCTCGACCGAGCAAGACCAACTCTAGGGAAGACCTAGTTAGCTCGGCCTAAACAAAGGGCCTGAGCCTCGACCGAGTAAAACCCACTCTGAACAGGCCCAAGTTAGCTTGGCCCTATCCTGTCCGGCTTCTACCACGGCCCAAAGCTAGATTATAAATCTCCCTCTCACTTAGTATGGATCGTTACCGTTAAACTAAGGTTGATGCACGACCCGTTTTACTAGGTATGACTCGTCTAACAATTTTATTACACAAGCATGAAAATCATTTGTATAATATGTATTCATGAACACATAATTTGATAAAACAACATTTGCATAAAAATCTAAGTTATACAATAGTATCCAAATCAATTAAAATTCTACAAAGCTAAATACAAATTACCCTAATCACTTGATTACGGTTTCTTGTTAACCCTAAGATTAGGAAATATGTGAACTATCACTCTCCAAAAAAAAAAAAAAAACACTCTCTACACTCTCACTGATTTTTCTTCCCAACTCTCTTGCTGTCCTCTCCCTCTCTGTGTCGGTATCTCACTCGAGCTCCTCAATTTATAAACCTACAAAATAAAAGCCAATAATAAAATAAACAATCATTAGATGAAAGTTGGCGGACCAACTTTCTTTCTCCTTTCTCTTTTTCTTTTTATTATTAGGTATATAATGATGATGTTGGATGGAAATGATGGTGGGATAAATCATCGAAAGATTTTTATTTTATTATTATTATTATTTTTTATTCTATTTTATAATATAACATTAAAATATATTATTTATAATAATTTATGTACAAACATTCAAAACATATATAAATACACAAAATTATAAAATAATACAAATAAATAGATTAATAAAATGTATATTAGCGGATTAAATGTGTAACATTTAGGTATCGATTAAAAAATTTGGAGATCAAATTGAAAATGCATGAAAGATTGGGTTAAAATGATATTTGCTCAAACTAAAAACTAAAACTGATTCAGACAAGTGAGGGCTGCAAAAGGAAAAATTATTAATTGGTTTTGAGGAGTCACATGGCGGTGATGGTCATCAATTACAAACCAATATGCTTCCTTATGTTTCTCAACAAACAACGGGAAAAAAAAAATCATCAATTCTATTTTCTCCACCAATTACAATACATGTAAAGCCTCCCGTGAAGCTGATCCTGCACTCCAATAAACTTCTCAAAAGATAACTAGACTTCCCCAAGTCAGCAATGTCCCGCTCTGCAATGTGGACCCTAAAGCCATATGAATGCTACTTTTCCCATTTTGATTCTTAATTTTCTTTCATTTTCTTTTAAAAGAAAAATCATTTGGATCAGAATTAAGTCCTTGTTTGTGTATGTTGTTGGCTGAAGTAAGAGGAGACCCATCTCTGATTACCTAATTCTCCTTCACCCACCACCCATTTTCCTTCAGAAACATACAAATTATAACCGAAATTCCAGTGGCTTTTGTTTCCGATTCCAGTTGCTTTGCATTCAACGCATAGATAAGGTATATTCGCTCTTCTGTTTTTTTTTTTTGGTTCCTTCAGTGTTGCTTTCTCTTTTTTCTGATCTAGATAATAGGCATCAATTAATTACTAGGATTCTAAAATTCATACGTTTATTATATGCGTCACGAATTGATGCTTTCGATTGATTCATTTGATATTTGAATATCAATGTTCTGGTTTAGAGTTTAACAGAATTTGATGCCTTTACGACTATTTTGTAGTTCTAAAAAATAATAATAATTGAAAATTATAATCTAACAAAATTTTTGGATTTTCACCATTTTTTTAAGGGGGAATTATTGCTCAGTATGGTTTTTAAAAAATTATTATATATTAATGAAGAAGTTTATGATATTAATTATTAATATTTGTGATGTTTTCTAGATACTTTTCACTTACACCATGTCAGTGTAATTCCCGCCTTTTTTTTTTTAATCCAAATCCTTATTTTCTTTTTTGAATTTATTAGGGATAAGCCTATTCTATGGGATCATGCATTGGGTCTTAGAAATGATTTTTTTATGGAGATAAGAACATGACTAATGAAATTATTTGGTAAGAAAGATAAATTATTGTTTTGAAGAAATTTTTTTTCCCCCCCTATTTTTATCTCACTATTGCTGGATCATTGCCTTGCCGGCTGGTGGTGGTGGTGGTGGTGGTGATATGAATCAGGATCCCCTCCTTGCATTTCCTCCTTGATATCAGAAAGTATGTGTTCGGAAAACTCGAACTAAAAACTATTTTTTTAAAGAATTTAATAAACAGTTTTCCGAGCACATGCTTTCTGATATCCGGTTAACTTGATTTTTTACAGGTATGATATACTGAACAAATTTTAAAATATGAACAGTTCGGATTATAAAAATTGGGCCTAAAAGTGGACCCAATAGACTTGCAAGTAGGAAATGCAAGGAGAAAATGCAAGCTCGTTGTGATATGGGTAGATGGATAGATTAGGGGACAAATAGGGGACATGTAGACAAATAAAGGGATGACACGTGGATAAATGGTTGACACTTGGAGAGTTAGTTGGACAGTGGACAAATAGACAGATAAGTAGGGTAATATGATCTTTCAAATTATTTTGTTCTTTTGGCCCAAAAAAATAGAATTTGGAACTATTATTCCAAAAATTTTAAAATTAAACTTATGACTTGTGTGCCTTTTATTTTTCTTCATTTTATGTATTTATTTAATTATGGTTGTTCCTCTCAAACCTTTTTTCCCCTAACAAATCTTGAACTAAAAGGCGGAACCTTTGATCTTTTGATTTTTGGAACAGGAGATTACGTGGAAAGCCTCCAGCGAGTCTTGATGGATTTTTCTACATTGATCTTGAAGTGATTTTACGGAAGATTGAGATTTAATTTTACAAAAGTTGAAGGTACAATAATTATTTTACTTTTCAACTCTCAAACTCTTAATCCTATCACTTTAAAGTAGTGTTTGGTTCGTTTGAATGGAATAGAATAGAATAATTATTCAGTCAAAATATATATTGTTATATTTGGTTGATTTAAAAAAATAATAAAAAATAGGAATTTTTTTTAAAGATTCATGATATTAAGATCTTATAAGATAAATGCCATATAATATTTTCATAGTAGTTATGGGTTCTCAACATTTTCACAAAAAAAATTTGACTCTAAAAAATTTCGGCCCCAACATAGAGAAATTTCAGTTTTCACATAGAGAAATTTTATCGAGGGACCTTAGCTAATAAAAAAAATATTTTGGACCTCTCTCCTAATACACAAAGTTGGAGAGGGATGTTTCCCTAATTTTTTCTAAAATTACAAATCATTTCACTATTTTCTTTGTTTTTAAATAGTGAAATTTCTATCTTCTGATCAGATAGTCAAATTTCACTAAATTTGGATAATGACAAAATATGAATTTGCTCTCTCTCTCTCTCTTCATATATATATATATATATATATGTGTGTGTGTGTGAGAGAGAGAGAGAGAGAGAGAGAGCATGTCACATAAATTTATTATAATTGCCAATGTGGTTGACCACCCTGCATTTTTAGAGGATTATTTTTTATTATATATATTTTTTTTCAATCAAGGGAGCAAACTTACTTTACCCATATCTACAAAAATAAAAATAGGAAAGAAAAGGAAAAATAACCAAACTAAACCAAATCAAATCAAACCTTAAATCCCACTATAAGAATTTACACAATTGCCGATCACTTTTACCGACTAAAAAAATTTTGGTCGCAAAAAAATGACATTTGGTGACCAAATATTAATTAGTCGCGAATGATCATTATTTTTGGCGACCAAATATTATTGGTCGCAGAATGTTATATTTTGGCGACTAAAAAATGAGTTGGTCGCAGAAAGTGGTATACTTTTGCCGACCAACTACAAATTTGGTCGCGGAAGGTGACATTTTTTTTGGCGACCAAAAATTTGGTCGCCAAAAACTTATTTTCAGCAACCAAAAAAAATTAGTCGCCAAATTAGCACTTTTAACGACTAATATTTTAGTCGCCGTTGATTGAGATTTGGCAACTAAAAAAATTTGTCGGCAAATGGTACCTTTTCTGCGACTAATCTGGTATTTTGGTCGCCAAAAATTTGAGAGGAAAATTTGAAACTGAAGAGGTGGGAATTGAAAGCCCTGCCTCCCAAGATCAAAAAAATAAAAAAAATCAAAAGCCCTGACTCTCAAGATCAATCTATAGCCAATGGTTATAATCATAAAGGAAGAACAAAGAACGCCATTAGTGGCATGGGTTAGTGAGAGAAGCTCTTCCATTCTCTGGAATTCCTAAAATTCTACGGTTTCAATATCTCATTGATGTCGATGGAGTCTCCACAGTTTACCAAAGGGGTTTCGTCTAGGGCTAAGGATGTAGTCAGGGATTCGAAATCACCAGCGTTATTTGGTTTGGGGCAAACTGAATCGGGGTTTGAGCTTAGAGCAAGGGGAATCGAAAATTTCCTCTGACGAGGTTCCTTCGATAGTGTTAACAGATTGACGATTGGGGGAGGGGGGGGGTGAAGGGAGTCTTAGCCCTAGTTCGAGGTCGTTCGCTGCTTCTATGGAGGGCCTTCGATCAGAAATTGTTGCGATGGATGCTCTTGGTCCTGATGAGCGAGGTTCAACTAGAGGTAGGGTTTTAAATCGGGGTTCGGATGTGGTAATTTCTCAGTCAAACAGACAGATACTCTCTCTATATAGCTTTTATTGAGATCTTCTAGGGTTTCATTTTTTTCAACCCGCGAATCAGCTAGGGATCTCTGTGCTCAAGAATCCCTAGTTCTGTTCAGCTTCCATACCATTCCGCCATGGACTCGTCCGATTCAATTCAATTTGATATTTATGAGATTTATAGACGATATCGTGGTAAGTTACTGATTCTATTTCAACCCATTTCATGTTTTTTTTAAAATTTTATTTTTATTTTATTTGTTTGATTTAATTGTTCGGTGACAATCAATGTTTGTTTTGAATTAAAGCTCAAGCTTCAGAGCTTATACATGTAATCTTTGATGATGATTGAATAATAAATATTCGAATGTATCTTATCCGAGATTAGCACTTAGTTATTGCCATAGTGAAACAATTCTTTTGTTGGGTCGGTGTGATTGTTGAAAACAAGATACGATTTTGAGCAATAAAGACCATCTAATTAGAAGGAAGGATGTATTGGGTTTAAGTAAAACACACTAATGATTTAACAAAACGATTAAGAAGAATGTTGGTTCTGTTTATAGGAAAATCAATGGAATTCTTTTTTTTATGATTTAATAAATTTGTACAAATCTAGCCATAGATGGAGATGATTAATGAGAAATGATTTTTGTTGTCAACCCTTAGTAATTGTGATAATAGGCTTTCTTAGATTGAATTGTTTAAGTTGATCAAGAAATTAGTCAAATATTTAGAGCTTGACTGTACATTTAAGAAGTTTGAATGGTGTGCATGTTTGTTGTTTCCTTTTATATGTAGGACAAATTCACATTCATCATTATGTGTAGGGAATGTTTATCCTGAATTGGCTATATTGATGCCTATGACACTTAGTATTCTTTGGCTCAATAAGAATTTATAATTCTATGCAGTGAAATGGGTGCACTAAAGACAATAAATTAATAATATAGCATGTACATGTAGTAGTTTATAAGAAATAATGATGTTTGACGCATAAGTTTTTCTGAACACTGCATCTTACATGATTACTGTGTCACTCAATCAATCCTATTTAGTTTATGTGCACCTGTCGTCCATGGGTATCTCTTTTGATTGATTCAATTTATGAGCCGTCTTTTGCAGACATTACATCAGGTGCACATGCTTGTGGAGAGGAAGGCCACAGACCATGTGATGAATCACAGAAAGGCAATTTATCAAGAGAGGCATTGAGTCATCTCTTGAAATTGGTGGAGTCAAGGGTGCATACAAGGTATGTCTGTGCAACATTGTGGAAACATGGAGGCTGATGAAGCTCAAAATTTAAAGTTGGACAGTTTAGGTGTGGTTTGACCAACTCAAGTTTCAAATGAGTTTTACAGGTTCAATTACTTTGGATTCATGATAGTTGATTTGAGTTCTCTGGTTAGGCTTGCAATAATAACTTCGAGATTACTATTTTTGAAAACCATTTAATTTAATTTTTATTTTTTTGCCCCGATGGGAGAGGTTTATTGAAATTAGTGTTGATAAGGTGGTGGATGGGGACAAATATTTGAAGTTTGATGGAATTTTTTGAATATTTATTTTTCTTTTCTTTTTGGCAGTAGGGAAAATTTTAGCTTCAGCGTGAAGAAAATTTATAGCTTTTATTGTACAATTCAAGATGTTTAGATTTTTTTTTTTCAATCCAGAGGGGGAAAGAAAATGAACAAATGGATTTTATTTCATTCCCACAACTCACAATTATACTTCACATTGTCTATGCATCATATACTTAGATATTGATTACAAAGCAACTAAATTGATGGCTATATTTTTTAATTATGCAGGTGTGTAATTGGCTCTTCGCATTTATTATGTAAATGTTGGTAATTATGTCTTCTCTGCATGTATGTATGTTAGTAATTTTACAGGCGTGTTCAATTGTTTTTGAATCTGAATCAAATCTTTTCAGCTGAATGAGTCGGCTAGGATAGACTTGGATATGGCGAAGGTTCTATATACTTGAGTGATAAATTTTTGTGTTTAGAATGGAATTTTTGTGATATACTTGAGTGATAAATCTTTTTATGTCCATTTTTGTCGTTTCAGCTAAATTTTTGAGGTTCTATATACTTGAGTGATAAATTTTTGTTAAGGCACACAATTGAGATGAGTTGGTCATAATTTAATTGTTTATACCGCAGATGAGGAGTTCTAAGGAACATCCTGTTTACAATTTAATCTCTTGTTGGTCAACTGTATATATGGAATTTTCTCATGTTTTGTAGCTCAGGTTTGACAGATTTCAAATCCATCATGTTCTTTTTAAGAGGTTTGAAGAGGTTTGACAGATTGATTGTATATACAGGTTTGAAGAGGTTCAAATAAGTCCATCATGTTTTTTTTAAGAGGTTTGACAGAATGAAACAAATTGAGTGTCTTATCATTCCTAAGATTAGTGTCATCTTTCCAGGTATCAATTGTCACTCATTCTTATTGCTATAGCCTATATGTTGATATTATAAACATGATTCTAAAATGTGTACTGAATTAAATTTCAAATTCACATGAAACTAACAAACTGAAAAGAAAAAGACATGATCTTGGTTTTGTTTTAGAGTTTTTAACTGATTTGAGTATATACAGATGGCAGGAATTTCTGTTGTAGGTCGAAATTATTATGGTGTGTTCCCGTTCAGAGCATCAAGCAGATTCTTGGACTTCATCATGGAAAACAGTATGACAGTGTGAAGACTTTGAGATATGGTCATTTGATGATCATGACTGATCAGGTTTAAAACATTTAACTTCTTGTTTTGTTTTTTCTTTTGGTTTTATCTATATGCAATGGACAATGGTGAAATTTTATATGTTACAAAAATCTGTTTAGAATGTTTAGAATCTGTTACCAAAAATCTGTTACTAAAATGTGGGACCTCTAGTGATGTTTAGAATGTCTCATGTCATTTGTAAAGCTATGGTTATAATTTTTGTATGATGGGTATATTGTGGCTACAAAAATTATATTAAGCTGGGTATATTGTATGATGAAATTATTATAGTTAACTACTAATGTAAAGATGATCAACAGTTTTACAGGGAGGATGTTATAAACATCATATAATTAGATAAAGTGGTGAGTTTGATTGAGTTGTGATAAACTTTTTGAATCTTTTGGTGAGTTTTGGGTGTCCTTAATTAGTATTTTTTTTTCAGCATTTTTATAGTTTCTCTTAAAGTAGGTAGTTTCAAAGAGACATTTTTACTTTCAGTTGTCCCCAAGTTCAAAATATTTCAGTTCTTTTGGTGTCAGATCCTTGGTGTGTGGTGGAGGGCTTGTACGGAAGAGGATTTGTAGGTGTTTTAATGCTATTCTTAAGATGATACATTGCTAAAGTACGAGATGTGTTCAAGTTTTGTGGATGAGTGCCATAATATCCTTTATTATGAGAATTTTCAGTGTTCCAAAGGCTTGTGATTTTGACTAAATTTTGGACATTGAATGGTTCAATGTCCAAAATTTAACTGAAACAATTTATAATCTCATGGTTATTTGGTGAGTATTATACCATGAACTTTTCTTTTTCTATTGCTTTTGCATCATTGATGAATTTGTGATCAAGTAATGTTTGCCATTCCTGTAATATTTTTTTCTGGCTGTCATACACCTCTCTTATGTATTGTACCTATGTATACTACCATGGGCTTTTTTCTTTGGCGTGGTGATTTACTTTTATTGATCTTATTATTCCTTTCATACCATTATGGGTTTTAAGATCAATGGGAAGTGCTTCAAAAAAGTACTCTTACTGTGTTCTGCAATGATTGTGGACGCCTCTAGCATAGATATCATGCCATAATATGTCCAACTACTGTTGGTAATCCTTATTGTTTTTAAAGATCCAAACTGCACCAGGTGGTTGATTTGTTTGGGTAAGAACTGTTGCTTTATCTGGCTAGGTTGATTGTTGATGGCAGCTCTTGAGACCAGCAGTGTTCAATATAAAATTATAGCATAAACCATGTACTGCAAACCCCTTAATCTAATTGATTTTTAATAGGGTTAGCACAATACAATTCCAACTTACTCAAGATCAAAGTCCTCCCCCCCCGGAATTTATATCAAGAAATTTCCCTTTTCCTATGCTTTTGGTGTCATGGGCCCACATATTAACCGTTGTATTGAATCTGATCCCCATGAAGTTCAGTTAATTTGGTCTCTTAGAATAACTTCTTTCTAGTTCAAGTAAATTTGATAGGGTTGCACATTTTAGAAAATCCAAGAACCTATATGTCTTACATACAGGTAAACATCGACTTAAGGACTTTCATATGACAACATCTGACGTGAAGAACAGGTAAACACTGACTTAAAAGACTTCGACTATCTTCTGTCTTCTCTTTCCTGTGTGTTGAACAGATATTAGTTCTTTTTTCCAGTAGCTAGGAAATGCCTCCAAGGCTGGTTTAGGAGTGAATGAGCTAAGCTATCTTATTCAGTTTCTGATAGTTTTTGTGACATTTGGGCGGATGTTCATGATTATGCACATCCACTGATCATTCTCATCATCCATGGTTTTACTATTGATATTATCAGTTTGCTAGAAGGGTGTAACGTGAATTTGGATGATATGAAAGTTGACTACAATAGAACCTATATGCCAACTGGAATGTAAATGTTCTTATCATTTGGTTGACCTTTGTTGAATTATTGAAATATATTAGTTTCATTTGTTACTTGATTGTATATTTGAATTGGTATTTTTTGTCTACACATAAGTGGATTCAGGAGGGTATTGTTTAAATGATTAATTTGTTGATATTTTATTTGGTTGTTGTGAACAGGATGATTCAGTTTCCTTCTTGGTATGCCTATGATGCTGCTGTTAGGGCAATTAATGTTAATTCTTGCTTACATAAACTGGAGAGGGTAATATCGATATAAATGCATTTTCCACTACAAGGTTGTTCATCTTGTAGTCTGCAAAAGTTCCATGCTTTGGTAACCATGGTTTCATCGATTTCAGACTGATCGGTCCCAGTGGGATTTTATTACACCCTATGGTGGAAAATCTGTAAGTAGAAGTTTTTCTATTGACACTTTAACTTACTAGCTATTTTTATTGATGATTGTCAGATTGAATTACTTAGCAATATAAATCACTTGCTTAGATATTGCAGTTTAATAGGACTAAGCCACTGGATAAAGTATTTTGCGCATTATATATGGGCAAAGTTAAGCAAACAATATTTGAAAAATGGCATATTAATTGTGCTCAATGTGGTATTTGTTGAAACAAGGATTAGAATAAGCCATATTTGGTTTTGTGTCAGTTTATATGCCAAATTGTTTGTATTACAACCCTTCGCTTCTGAGTCCTGACCTGATGACATCCTTTTATATGCATGAATTATTAAGAGAGGATCTTTTTCCATGAAAGCAAATATCGCTTCTGAGTCCTGTCCTGACTCTATGTCAACTTCCTCTCCCATCTCTTCTATGTTTTTGACAGCCTATCATTGTCTCACTTGGGCCTATTAGTGTCATGTTTTGGTCCTATAATCTATTACCAGTTACTTGGAGAAGGTGAGCCACCAGATTAGGTGTAAGATGTTATTAAGATGTTATCATTACGCCCTGGACAATTAGGCACCAACCATAATTGTGACAACTGAATTATATAGAGGTTCAATCCTTCATCTACTTTTCAGGTTGGGAGTCGTGTAATTGAATTACTGTTGCAAACTGCCTATATACAGCCTCGGGCTGATCAGTTAGCTGATGGTCCACCTGATATTTGACCTGCGTTTGTACACTCATTAAAAACTGTAGTGAAAGAAAAGTAAATATCCATTTTTCATTGTTTTATTGATATACAAACTTCCTGCTAGTCTTCAACACTTCATATTGTGGTTTTTGTGTTTTTTATTCAACAGGAACATCGGCAGAAGATATGGTGTCATTGAATGTGACCCACTAGTTCGCAAGGGCCTCGAAAGAACTGTAAGTAAATCCATGAGTTTATTTTCTTCTTCTTTAAGATCTTCATTCTAAAGAAGCCTGATTACTCATAAGCTACTTGTGTATGAGTTTGTGGGTTTCCATGTCATTTGCCAATTATTTCTATCCACTTATTTGGTACTACTCCATCATAACTTCTTGAGTAACCAAACCCAATCCATTTATTAGTACCACCTGTTCCCTGACTACCTGAAGTGACAGTCCAGAGATATTAAGTACTTGAAAACTTAGGAAAAGAAGGCTCATATGCTATGTTCACACTTTAAATTTGGGGTGTTGCGAACACGTTCGCTTTGCTATGATAGGACTTGAACCCACTCTCTTATGCTTGATAGGTTGTTTTGTTCACTTCACCAATCAATCAACAATCCCATAAGCTTTTAATAACTGTATAAGAAGCTTTTAATAACTTTAAATTTAGCAACAGTTAGAAACAAAGTAAATGGAGAAATATAGCCAGAGAAATGTCATCTTTCATTTCATTGGAGCTAAGAAAAAATGTAAACTTTTTATCCATTCATGACCCCAAAAGAAAAATTTGTTTCCTGTTTTGTTGCCTATCTCTGGCTTCTCTGATGGATTTTTTTCTTTCAGTTGGGAGCAACTGCTGTCAATTTGGTTGCTGGAGAAAAACCTGCTGATGTTTACTCAGGAATAGCTGCTAGGTAAGTAGCTTTTTCACAATGCAAGAAGCTTATATGTTTTCATTCAGGTTTTATAGATATTAACAGAGTTAAATCACCTCAGTTGACAATTGCATGTTAAAAAATGCCATATTTGCCACGCAGAGTTCTAGATATAATGAGGAAAGATGCTCAGAAAGATCCTGAAGTATTTCCAGATGCACTGCGTGCAAGGCTTTTAATCAATCAGGTTGGTACCACTACCACGTCTACTATGACTACTAATCATTATTAGTGAAGTAAATTACATTGACCTCCTTGAGGTTTCCAGCCATTTCCTTGTGTTTTTGAAATATGCCCTCTCTTACTTACATCTAACATAACATTATGTATATACCTCCCCCCTGTTGACGTACCATCAATGAGAATGATGGAAAAAGATAATGTCATAACTTTGTTAATTTGTAATGCCAATTTTACCGTTATTTAGTCAATGCAAGCAGACATTGTCAGTTATACCCACACCACTTGTCAAAGGAAAATATGATACTACTACCAAATTCATTTATGCCACATACCATGAGAAAAAGAAAAAGAAATTTAATTTAATTGAGCATCTCTCCCTCTCTCTCTGTCGTTTGTACAGGAAGTACTCTCTAAACCAAAAGAACAAAGATCTCAGCATTGATTTCTTTGACTTTGTGAGTGGGAAGCACCACCCATTCCTTTCCCTCAACCACATAAGACAAATAGATGCCACATCCCAAACAGCTTGAACTCTTCTTTGGGAGCAATCCTTACTCCGAATGCCCAACATATTAGACACTGTCATTTACTTAGTATGCTATTTTTATTTACTTGAATAAAACCGGTAATATTCTTCACTGTGCTTTTCTCGCTGCACATTGACATCTTTCTTAATTATCCCAATAGTTAGTTATTTTCTATGAGTGACGTTGGACTGATAAGTGGCAATAATCTAGGTGGACAGGAAATTAGTGAAGCAAACTGATAAGTGGCCTTACATCACTACTGCTTTGATGGATGCGAAGCTTGGCACGGAAGGGCGTAAGGATCTTTTTGATTGGCTATCAAGGCAACTTAGTGGATTAAGCAATTTTCCTGATGCTGTAAATCTGAATTATGTATTGTTTCAAATTGTTATGCTAGATGGATGTGACTTGTGAATGAAAACTTAGAATAGTTGTATTGTGTCGAATGTTAATGAATTATGTATTGTGTCGAATGTTAATGATTCAGTTAATTTGAATGATACTTTAAAATTATAGGTTTGTTATGGATTGAATGAATTATTAGGACTTACAGGTGTATTGTTTTCCTGCTTTGGCGACCAATTTATTAGTCGCGACAAATAAATAATTTTTTTCTCAAAAAATGACAATTGCTGACCGAGACTTTTGGTCGCAAAAAATACATCTATTGCCGACCAAAACAGTTTTTGGTCGTGGAAACTCACTTTTGCCGACCAAAAGTTTTGGTCGCAAAAAGTAACAAATGGCGACCAAATTTTTTGGTCGCGAAATGTGATAATTGGCGACCAAACTTTTTGGTCGCGAAATGTGACAATTGGCGACTAAGAAATTTGGTTGGGAAAATATCACTTTTCGCGACCAAAGTATTTTGGCGACAAAATAAATTAGTCGTGGTAATTAAATTATTAGCGACCAAAAATTTAGTCGGCAAAATCCAACTTTTGCCGACCAATCACAATTTTGGTCGCGAATTACTTTTGCCGACCCTTAATTGGCGACCAAAGTAGCGACTAAAAAAATTGGTCGCGGATAACTTTTGCCGACCAAAAATTGACTTTTAGCGACCAATTTTTTCGTTGCCAAAAGTGTTAATTCTTGTAGTGTCCTATCAAATGGGATCAGCTAAAGAAAGGCAAAAATGATTGGAAAAATTTACTTTACCCCCCTTACATTCTAAGGCTCAAGCACTTTACCATCTATAGTTTATTTTGATAAAAAAACCCTCATGTAATTTTGAACTAAAGTTCAAATGTTAATTTTTCTATCCAAATTGGATAGGAAAAACAAATGAAGTCAAAGTTGAATTCAAATGAGAAAATATTATGTTGCTCTTCACTTCATCTTCTTTATTTAACCTATGTCAAAACCGTAATCCTAACTTAACAACCCCCTCTTACCGCCCTCTTGTCACTGTCCACCACCTCCCAAGCCTTAGTGCCACGTGCTGCAGTTGTGTGTAAAAAATTGACTTTGTGATAGTTACCATCATTTTATAGCAATAGCTAACTACTGATATGATGCATAACTACATTTGTTTTTTTGTTTTTTTAATAATCTTATTTCTAGCTTAACAAACTATTATTAGTAATATACTCTTTAGCTGCTTTTTTTTTGTAGTGGTTAGTGAAAAGTCAAAAGCATTGAAGTATATATAACTTAAAATATAGAGTACAAATATGAGGCCTCCTCTAATTGGGGTCTTAAGCAATGTTCAATGGCCATAATGGTCCTTGGCGTGTAAGTTATGAAGTACTGATATAGATACGAGATACTGATAATATGTGATATGATATGGATAAGGAGATATAACAAAATCTAAGAAAATAAGATAGGGGTATGGCTAAGATACATTTGCAAAAAAAAAAAAAAATATGTTTATAATTTTTACTACTGTATTATACATAAACTCAAAGAATGGTAAGAATCTATTTTTAAGAAATTAGGTATTTGTTTAAGATCCCGCAACAACTACTTTACTTTTTTTAGTAGGTCCTATATAAGTTTCATTTTAATATCATCAAGTACAAACAATTTATATTGTCCTTATATTTTTCCTCTTTCACACTTGTACGCAAATTTACTTGTTTAATTATTGAAATATGATTTAATGTGATTATTATTTGCTTTCTAAAAAGTATAGATATAGATATGGGACACATATATGACTCATTAAGGATATAGTAATTAGATAGATTCTGAGAAAGTATGGTAGTACTTTAATTTCACTGTTTTTTTCTTCTCTAGAAAGTAACCAAAGCATTGAAATTTTTTTTCTTGTATTTGTCTTAACAATTATACTCTAATGCTATGCAAAAATGGAAATGCCTCCTGTCTAGAAGTATCCGTGATTTATAGCATCTAGAAGTATCCGTGATTTATAGCATCTAAATTCTACGTGATAGCATCTACAAGAATAGTACTATTAATTGTTGTATAATAAACAAATTGAATAGAATTATAGGCAGGACGCTTTCTTTAAGATTGTAAATTCCCCTCTGTTATACAGAAAAGATTATTGGAAATTTTATCTCCAAGATAATATGCCTAATCAAGAAACAATACTAAGGTTGTGTTCCTTAGATGTTTTTCCAACCAAAACCTTAACCCATAAAAATATGAAAGAAAACGAAAGAAAATAATACTAAGGCAGATTCCTTAGGTGTTTTTCCAACAAGAACCTTACCCAGAAATCCGAAAGAAAACAAACAGAAAAGAAGAGAGCCTACATCTAAGCTGTTTTCAAGAACCCATTATAAAGAACTAGAAGCTCCATCTCATGGATATTCTCAAAGGACATCCAATAGATAGAAGCTTGAAGAAATAAAGAAAGCTCTCCTCTATTTGTAGAAGGTGAGAGCTTCAATAAATACTCAAGATTTCGATGTGGGGAACAAACAAATAATTTGAACCTAATTGCTTTTAGGGAAAGTGAAAAATTGGATTTCATCCAAAAGTGAAAAGTATTGAGACGCTTTAAGATTCCAATGTGGGAACAAAGCAAGAGAAGTGTAGAGATTATTGTTATTAGTAAATAATATACAACATAAAAACATAATATAAAATTGTGTGACACTTCGTGGTTTTATCATTTCAACAACAACAACAAAGAAAAACCCTCTAAGTTGGCTTAAACATTAAAAACAATTCCACTTCCATGTCATTATAGAAGAGATCCTATATATTTCCAATCTATAGTAGAATGCATTTCCTATAAATACATTTAACTTGTATTTTGTAATTGGTGACAACAAACTTTGGTGAATGAATGTAAAAGTAAGGTGCACAAATGGGGAACAATGGTATAAACATTGAAAAATCAAATATGGTTGCCCAACAATCTGGCTGACTATAGGTTTACCCTTTTCAAATGAAAGATCCATTACTAGTATATGGGAATTCAATTAAAAAATAAAAATGTAAATGATATATTTCCTGTACATGGCTGACTGTTTTAATCCATCCTTGCTGATACTGTTTCTTTTTCTTATTCGAACTTCTCTGGTACAAGTTCAGTGTTTCTCAATGACGGCTGAAGTTGCAGCAGCAGCAGCTGCAATGGAGGCACTGACCCAAGCCAAGACAGCATTCTGGGCTCCAATTGTGGACACAATTGCCTCTTCAAATGACATGGAGGAGATTTACACAGCATTAAAGGAGGCAATTGCAATGTTAGGTGCTAAAAGGGATGATCATCAAAATGCAATCCAAAGACAAAAGATAAAGATGCCTTCTAAAACTTATGATCAATGGATTCACAGAGTTATTAAGACTGAAGAAGAAGTGAAGAAACTACTAGCCAGATATGACAAACAAAGTGAAAGCTCACAAATAATTTGCTTTCTTCCACGTTCAAATTTCAGCAATGAGATGAAAAAAAATGGTGAGAAAGTAATCGAACTTTTGGAGGATAGCAATCAACTTGGAAGTATTTTGGTTGATCAACCACTGGAACCTGTTATCAAGCTGATAGCACCAAATATAAAAAAGTTTTCAACACTTCAAATGCCACTAGAAGAGACATTGGATTTGCTGAAAAAAGACAAAGTTAAAGGAATTGCAATCTCCGGAATGATGGGGACTGGGAAAACAGCCATTATGAAGAACTTGAACAATCATGAAGAAGTAGCCAAAAGATTTGATATGGTCATGTGGATAAAGGTTTCAGCAGGGGAGGGCAACTAGAATTTGGACATGAGCCAGTTGCAAAAAGCTATTGCTAAAAGGTTGAAAGTGGATATGGAAGGCAGTGATTCTGATGACATTGCCGAGAGAATATCAAATGAGTTGAATGGAAAAAGGTATTTGCTACTTCTGGACGATGCTAAAGCAGACCTTGATATACATCAAATGGGAATCCCTCCTTGTGAGAAAGGGAGCGAGATAGTATTGACAACTAGAGAGAGCCATATTCGTTTCCCAAGAGTGCATAGGGTGGTCAAGGTTGTCACACCCCAAATCCGGGCATGACCGGCCGTGGCCCACAGGGACTTAGCCCAAGGCACACGTAAGCCTAACCACTAATCTATAATCACATTGAGCAACTATACAAAAGTCCAGTAATAAATAACCAAACTCAATCTAGTGACATGCCACAAGTATAAATGGAAAAACCAACCGTAATCAATACCATTCAAACTTATGGGATACAAGCAGCTCACAAAATAAAATCATTCTAAATAAAACCCAACCACAATGTATGCACAAAACTCGACAAGCAGGCTAAAACAAATTAAACAAATGCCCTAGAGGTCCATGCAATTGAGTTCTCGCTACGCCATGAGTCCACTCTAAGTCCTTCTAACACCTGGAAATGGTAAACAACTAAGTCAGTTGATAGCTCAGTGAGTAGCAACATGGATAGTAAATACAGTTTTGAAAACAGGGTTCAATTCCAAAATAAGATATATATCACAGAAACTAGATTGACATACAGTTTGGTAAATACAATCTGTTTCAAAAAGAAGGTTTCACAGTTCAACACTTAAAATACTCATGTCTCGCAAGAACATGATAAACGACATTTTCCACTTAAAACAGATTACAACATGAACACCAACAATTTTCTAGGTACCAAGAAAAACAAATAATATGCCACACATTTCTCAGGCTATAAGCCCCGTTGGATCCAATACCGAACTAAGAGTCATCCTCAGGATGGCACCTGGGCCTTTTCTCAAAGACGATCCAATTGAAGGTCACCTAGTTGTTTTTAAAGGTCTTTTCCTTACAATCTTTGAGCACTAGAGTCATCACGGCCCAACCCGGATCTGTTCCCTAGTGGCCAGAGTCACCACACACAGTGGAATAATTTCCCTGGACTAAATACACACATGGTCCCAATAATCAATACACATCAGTTTCGCAAAACATGGTAGTTCATCATTATAAACATGGGACCAAAACAAATAGTTTACAGTATGCCAAGTTCACACATGTTTCAGAAATAATTTGATTCAATTGATAATATAATAATTTATCAAAACAGTTTAGTCTTGAAACAACAATTTAATTTTCCAACAGTTCAGGGTAGGGGAACATTTATAAAAATATGTAACATGAAACGACTCACCTGAAACGAAATAATATAATCCTCGAATAGAGTATAAAAGTCCAACTAGTGCCCTGAACCAAGTATAAAAACTACACATCACAACTAATTTAAAAATACTAAAAAAAATAGGAACAAAGTAACCTCAACTAAAGCGCACTAACACGGCTCAACCCAACTCACCGTTACTCTTAAATATTACCTAAGTTCATGTTCTTCAAGGTTTAAAATCACCCAAGACATGGGTTCTGGTCAAAACTTAATTAATTGTGACTTTAAGATAAAACAGAATTTCAAACAAGCCTTCCCAACCTATTCGCTAACTTTGAAAATTACAAAACCCACTCCACACTATTCGAAAAATTCCAATAACCTCCAGATATGATCTAATATATCCTAAGTTTCAAACCCAATTGGTTTCACTTGATTTGCTTCTCAAAATAATTATCTACAATTTATTATATCCAAACAGATTGTTTTCTGCAGCACTTTAAAGAAATTGACGGTTCTCTTAATATACACGAGCAATCAATGCAAGGCCAAAAATGCAAGAAAGTAGACTCGTAACCGGTTCTAATGACGCTGATTTGATAATTTTTGGATTTATACCCAAAGAGAACAACACTTCCAAAGTTACTGTTTCGGACTGGTTTCCTGGACAGATTTGAATACTTCAATTTATATGGATTTTGACTCCCAAAAATTATGAAAAAATTCAGATATGCAATTCAATATGTAATTGATCTACTATAAAAATTTCAGTTCAAAATTCATCCGTTTGATATGGTTTCTTGATTTTTAAAGTTTGTGATTATGCGCAGAATTTTTTTTAACTAAGAATAATACCCATTCTTTATACATGAATTAAACTCCTCAAATTTCTTAACAGTATATATATATACAAAATATATAAACCTACAACCTCCATGAATGAATAAACTAATAATGGAATAAGGATAAAAACAAAACCAAAAGAAAGAAGAAAGATAAAGACCTACCACACCCAAAAATTACTCCTTGTTTGCAACCCTTTCTTTTTCTTCTTCTTATTTTCTCTCAACCCTTCTCTCCCGTGGCTGCTGTGTTTGCTGCTGCTATAGTGTAGATTAGGAACCCTAGGGTTGTTATATATTGTATTAGGCAACTTAGGGTTACTATATATATATCTAACCAAAAGGCTCAAGTGAATTATCTTTTGTTTTATTTAATTTTCTCTCTTAATTAATTTAAATAACATACAAATATTATTGGATTAAAATATGCTTACTAATTTGCCACTCTTTTTTTTTTTTTTTTTTATATAATAAGTCTTGCCTTTAAATTGAAGACTTTCACCATAAATTTATTTTAGGTTTAAAAATTAACTAAAAGACCTTCCAAATATTTAATTTGCACTTTAGGATTCACCACCAAAATATTTGAGATTGTAATATTATTATTTAATTATTTACTTTATTTGTATATTCGGGTTCTCACATTCTCCCCCCCTAAAAGAAAAGTTTCGTCCTCGAAACTAACATGATTAAATCATAAGAATAGATGTGGGTACTTCTCGCGCATCTCGTCCTCGCGTTCCCAAGTCGCCTCTTCAACTAGATGATTACGCCACAGTACCTTAACCAATTTAATGACCTTTGTACGCAACCTTTTCTCTTTCCAATCCTAAATCTGAACAGGCATCTCCTCATACGAAAAATCCTCTCTAATCTGAAGTGGCTCATAATCTATCAAATGCGACGGACTGTGCACATATTTCCTCAATATAGACACGTGAAACACATTATGCACTCCTGCCAACCTAGGGAGTAGAGCAACACGGTACGCAACCTCACCAACTTTCTCTAATACCTCAAATGGACCAATGTATCTAGGACTCAACTTTCCTTTCTTTCCAACCCTGATGACTAATTTCCATGGTGATACTTTCAAGAATACCATATCCCCCACATGAAACTCTAAGTCTCTCCTACGATGATCGGCATAACTTTTTTGTCTACTTTGAACAGTCAATAATCTCTCTCTAATGGTGATAATTTTCTATATAGCATCTTCTACCAAATTAGATCCCAACATTTGCCTCTCACCAACCTCATACCAACACAAAGGAGACCTATACTTCCTCTCATACAAAACCTCATAAGGAGCTACTCCCAAACTAGAATAATAACTATTATTATACACAAACTCCATGAGTGGCAAATTATCATCCCAATTACCTCTCCACTCTAAAGCACAAGCCCTCAACATATCCTAAAGGGTTTGAATAGTCCTCTCCGATTGCCCATTTGTCTGAGGGTGATAAGCTGAACTAAAATTTAACCGAGTACCCATAGCTGACTGTAATGCACCCCAAAACTTAGACACAAAACGAGGGTTCCGATTTGACACTATTGACACAGGTGTGTAGACGTCCCCGAACGCCCCGGGAGGGTTAAGTCCCGTTCCGTTCATGTTGGGGTCACTACAGTTCAAGGACTCAAATGTCACGGTTCTTAATCTTGAACCAAAGAGTCCAAATCCGGCAAATCGATTTTGAAAACAGATTTGTTTGAAAAGAAGTGCCAAACATGGACTGCTTTGCTAGATACAGAGTCGCCACCTAAATGTTTTTTTTTTTTATGGGAAATTTAGGAAACCCTGACTCAATGCCAAAGGCCACGTGTCCGTCATCACCAAAGTTGCCTCGGCTCGGGAACTTGGGTACGATTGGGGAAGGTCACTTCGTGAGCACCCCCGCTCGCCCGGTCAAAGACCGGCCTCTACTAACCATGATATCTGATTTTGAAAACATTGTGCGTTCTTATTCCGGTTATTAGCCTAGGTTACTATGTGATGCGCACAGCATACAAGTATAGACTGGATCACCTGAATTGGAACAAAACACTTCATGTTTGTTTGTTTGAAAAATGGTTTGATGGTGCTACCCGCAGGTAGGCTAAGACGTGAATTTGCCACCCTCGGGTGGGCTTAGAAAACATGATTTTGCCACTGTCTAGTGGGCTTAAAACAAACATTTGATGAATTGTTCCAATTCAAATAACCCAACCTTCACCCACAGGCATCCAAGGCAGTTATATCACATAAGCAGTTAGCCTCATGGTAAGCATGCTATTCATGGCAATACTCACACGCATGCAAGGATGCTAAAGCATAAAACTCACCGAGTACTCCAAGCCAAAAAAGAAGCTAATTAGAAATCCATGCATGATCCTAAGTATACAGAAATGCCTAATGCAACACATGCAAAAATGCAACTATAGCAGGCTCGGCTATTCTAAACATGGCATATGGAATGCTACAGCTAACACGTATTCAACTTAGAATTGAAATACAAATGCAGTTAGTATGATGCGCCGAGCCCGGTGCATGTAAAACAGATGAATGGATGCAAACATGCTATCATACTGTATGCTAATTGAAACATGCCCTAATCTAACCATCATAAGCAGGTAAATAAAAGGGAAGAAAGACGTGGGGTTGGAGGACATACATCACACTCACGCACACTTATTACAATTGTGCCCTCGCACGGAGGGTCCGAATAAATATACAGTCCCGAATAAAAGAATAGTACAGTCCAAATAATACAGTCCAAATAATACAAATTCCTAATTAATTTACAAATTAACTAAGAAAATAATAAAACTGGCATGCAAGCCAGGGACTGCCTTGATTCCGCTCCGGGTGATGAATGATGCATGTTTAGGCTGCCTTGCGCGGAAATCCACTGGGATGCCCCAATTATCCTCTGTTTGCACCTGTTCTTGAAATGCGTGCCAAGCCTCAGAAGACTGCTGATTCTTGATTTTGCTGCAACAGAGAGCAGGAAAGGGGCATAGCAATGTATTTTCACAAATGTATGCATGCCTCGATCCTCGTGCCACCAATCACGCATCTCGATGCATGATGGTCGAGGAGCGGAATTGCACAACTCGATATGAAATGAATGCATATGAAAATACAACAAAACCTAACTCCATCATGGGTAATCCGGAGTGTCGGTGACTGGGGGATTGAGATACGCTCCGTCACTCGGAGTACGGAACATACCTCGTTTCCCGTGCCCGGGCTAACTCCTATCCCGAACACGATGCAATATGCATGATATGCATGAAATGCAACTAAGATACAACCTAACATGCAAAATGTTATGAAATGACATACACAATGCTCGATGCGACATGGCATACACAATGCTCTAATGTGCAACCTAGCATACACAATGCTATGGAATGAAATGGCATACACAATGCATAATGGACTTACACTGACATGAGTGGACCTCAGCCACACTCACATAGGAGGCCATAATGATGAAAATGAGACAACTCGGGATACGTGCACATGTGCACGCAAACCGAGGACCGACCTTCAGGCACCGAAATGCCACTCTAATGAGACATGGCAAAGACATGGAATATGTTATGCAAACATGCAAAATCAGTAGCAAGATGAGGTGCAAAACAGCCCCGAATCAAGGCGAAATGACACCCGATGCATGGAATCACTTCCGAAACATGAAATTAGGCATACGGAATGGCCTACAGCTATACAAAGCATGCATAATTGATACATGAAGTGTAAAGTAAGAAGCTAGGCAGCCCCAAAAAAGCATTTTTACAGTTTAAAGCATGGCCAAACAGTGAGCAAAAGTGGGACTAAATTAGCATGCAAAAATGGCTCCGCAAGGGAGGTAATGAAGCAAGTCACAAATGATGGCCCCAAACAGGAAATGGGCCTTCTACAGAATTGAAGAGGGACTAAAAATATGACTTTTTTCAGTTTATAGCAAGCCCCAAAAACAGATACAAGTATGCTAAAGATCTCATGCAAAAATGAGGCCACCAAGAGGGCTATAACATGAAGTATACAAAATATGCATCAAACAGCCAAAGACCCTCAATGAAACATGGAGAGGGGGTCAAAATAAGACCCTTTTCAGTTCTCATTAGGGTCGAAAAACAGAAGCTCAATGTGCTAACAAATCATGCAAAAGTGGGGACCAAAGAGGGGTTCAATGGCAAGTGACACATGGAGGTCCCAAACAAGGATGAGCCCTTCTTAAATGTTGAAGAAGGGCTCAAAATAAGCCTATTCACAGTTTACATCAGAGCTCGAAACAAACTACACATAGGCCAAAAAAATCATGCAAGATTATGGCATAAAGGAGGGTAATGAAGCAAGTGCAACAAGGGGGTCCCAAACAGTGAAGGACCCTTAATGGAAGATGAAAAGGAGCTCAAAAAAATGACATTTTCAGTTATGGCCGGAGCTCAAAACAGTAAGCAAAGAGGGCTAAGAAATGGTGCAAAAATGAGCTAGAAAGAGGGAGAAATCAACTCACCCTTGTAGACCAATCTTTGGTTGCTTCTTGGACTGAGAAATGGTGCCTCTTTGCCTCTGAAAAACTCCCCAAGCTTCTGGAAATGGAGTGGTGGTGGTGGTGCTAGGTGGTGGTATAGAAAGGGATAGGAACTTGGATGATTTTGGTCTTGAAATGGAAGAAAAAGGGAGGGGTGTGTATGCAAGCTCCAAGGATCAATCTTCCAACCCTAAAACCAGAGTTGGGCAGCTGGTTATGTAGACAAATGAGAGGGAGAAAGAGGGGGAAAAAAGGGAGGAAAAATCCCTCCAAGTTTCCCTCCAAAAAGTGTCCCCCCGGATACAGAATCTGGGGGGAAAAAGAGGGTGTATCTGCACTGTACTCCCTGTAAGGAAGCTGGCCGGCCAACTTTTGGACTTGCAGGTGGCCGACTGGCCACCCCCCATGGCCGGCCGGCCAAGGGTCAAACAGGTCAATTGGAATTAATGGCCGGCCACCACAGATTGGTGGCCTCCCATGTGTCCTCAACAAAACCTTGTGGTTGAAAATTGGCAACTGTGAACCAGGAGAGAGAACAACCCACTTTTCAAAGGGGTTCAAAAGGGTCAACTGGAATTACTGGCCGGCCACCACATATTGGTGGCCTCCCAGATGTGTACATCACAAATATGTGGTTTGGAGCTGAAGAAAGTGGCCTTAAGGTGGTCAACATTGACTCTGAAGTGAGAAAAACAGGCGTCGGAGGGCGATAATGGAATATAACTGGTTGCTGGAACAATTACTAGCCTCCCACCCTTCTACGACCTTCCTGGTGATAAAACTGACGTCCCTGCCAAAAATGAACGAAAACCGATGCAAAATGAAGGTTCGGGGGCCGAAACGCGCAGTCCGAGGCCCCGAAAACTGACTGTTAAGCACCGGGAGTGGTATTCGACCACGAAGTGGATCTCTCAGACCACAGTGTCCCTCAAAAGGGAGTAAATAAGATGCATGCCAAGAACCGGGGTAGACGGAGGTGGTTAGGCGGTCCCGAGCCGAGGCACTCGGCCTGACGGCTCCGAAAACCGGGAACCGGGCTCCGAAATGGCCAAAATGGCCTACGACCATGAAATGTAGCCCACGGCCACTGAGAGATAGTCTACGAGACCTCTCCCTCCCTCTGGGAAAAGAAACAGAGAAAACTGAGTCTGGTTCGCAAACCGAGGCAAGGCACATAAGAGGGTTCGGAAGTCCGGAGGCAGGGCTCACGGCCGAGACTCTGAGACTTCTGAACGAGCACAATATGCAATATCACCGAGCGCTCAATCGGTGACGTCTGAGTCTTAAGGTCGGTCAAAAATGGGGTGTCTACAAGGTGCACCATGCAATCTAACAATCTCCTTCACATACAACTGTGCAAATCAAGCTAGAGAATAGGTCATCCGTACTGCAATAAAATATGCTGACTTGGTTAATCTATCAACAACTATCCAAACTACATTGTGATTACTACTAGTACGAGGTAAACCACACACAAAGTCCATGGTAATATGATCCCACTTCCACTCTGGTATAGGTAAGGGTTGTAGTTTCCCCGTAGGTTTCTGATGTTCTACTTTAACCTGTTGACACACCAAACACTGAGCCACAAATTCTGCAATATCTCCCTTCATACCATTCCACCCAAAATGTTCATGAAGATCCCGATACATCTTAGTGCTTCCTGGATGAATGCTGTAACTAGAACTATGTGCCTCTGCCATAATCTCCTTCCTCAAATCACCACCAGCAGGAATACAAATTCAGTTATGGAATTTAAGCAACCCATTATCACTAACCAAAAAGTCTACATGCTTACCCTCTGCCATCTCTCCTTTAATACGCTCACACTGGGGGTCAATCTCCTGAGCTAAACGAATCCGTTCTCTCAAGGTCAGCTGAACTTTCAATTGACTACAATAAGCCCTATTACCAGGCATAACAACCTCAAGCCTCAAACGTCTCATGTCTTCCACCAAACAACTCTCAATAGACAAAGCAGCTACATCGCCAACTGCGACCTTCCTACTCAAGGCATCTGCAACCACATTTGCCTTCCCCGGATGATATAAAATATTCACATCATAATCTTTTAGTTACTCAAGCCATCTTCTTTGCCTCAAATTAAGTTCCTTCTGTGTGAAAATATACTTCAAACTCTTATGATCAATGTAAATCTCACATGACTCTCCATAAATAATGTCGCCAAATCTTAAGAGCGAAAATCACTGCTACTAACTCCAAGTCGTGCGTAGGATAATTTCTCTCATGTACTTTCAACTGTCGTGACGCATAAGTAATCTCCTTCCTATGCTGCATGAGCACACATCCTAAACCCTGCCGTGAAGCATCACTATAAATCACAAAACCATCCTCATCTGCTGGTAAGGCAAGGATTAGAGTTGATGTCAATCTCTATTTAAACTCTTGGAAGCTACGCTCACAATCATCATTCCACTCAAACTTACCTCTTTCCTAGTGAGATTTATAAATGGCAAAGCAATACGGGAAAATCCTTCCACAAACTGTCTGTAATACCCAGTAAGCCCTAAAAAGCTACGTACTTCTGTCACAGAAGTAGGTCGTGGCCAATCAACAATTGCTGCCACCTTCGTGCTATCCACAAATACCCCATCTTTACTTACCACATGACCCAAAAAGGATACACTGCTCAACCAGAATTCACACTTCTTAAATGTTGCATACAGTCTTTTCTCCCTAAGGATCTGCAGTACTACCCTCAAATGCTGCTCATGCTCCTCCTTACTCCTCGAATAAATTAGGATGTCATCAATAAACATTACCACAAATTTATCCAGTTGGGGTTTAAATACTCTGTTCATTAAATCCATGAATGCGACTGTTGCATTTGTGAGACCAAAAGGCATCGCCAAAAACTCATAATGCCCATCGGGTTCTAAAAGTAGTATTAGAAACATCCTCATCCCTTACTTTCAACTAGTGATAGCCTAACCTCAAGTTAATCTTAGAGAATACCTAAGCTCCCTGTAATTGGTCAAATAGGTCATCAATACGTGGCAAAAGATACATATTCTTCACTGTGACTTTGTTTGGTTCTCTATAATCAATACACAACCTCATAGACCCATCATTCTTCTTCACAAACAACAAAGGTGCTCTCCAAGGTGAAACACCAGGCTTAATAAAACATTTGTCTAACAACTCTTATAACTGAGTTTGTAACACCCCTAACTCCAATGGTGCCATTATATAGGGCACTTTAGAAATAAGTGTTGTGTTGGGGACCAAGTTAATGGAAAATTCTACCCCACGATCTAGAGGAAGTCCAAGTAGATCCTTTGGAAAAACATCAACACAATCACTCACTACAGGCAACTCCTCTAACTTCTATTTTGGCAGCTCAATACTCACCACACAAGCTAAATAATCATGACACCCTTTACTTAACATTCGATTAGCCTAAAGGGAAGAAGTAAAACAGATAGAAGACCCTTTCCTATCTCCCTGAAAGAGAAACTCAAGTTGTCCCAGAATAGCAAAAACTACCCCCGTTCTAAAACAATCAATAGAAGCATGATGCTTCGTCAACAAATCCATCTCCAAAATCACATCAAAACCCTTCATCTCTAAAGAAATCAAATCCACTGGAAAAATCCTACCATCCATCTTTATCTCACAAGATCTACAAACATCTCCCAATACTACTGATTCTCGTAATGAAGTAGACAAGGTAATACATGCATCCAAAGGCGCAAAAGGAATAGGCAATCCACGTAGAAATCTAGATGCTAACTCTTAACCTTCAAACTGAAATCAATAAAGATTCAACATAAGTTCAAACAAAACTAACTCAACCACACACTACTAAGGACTATAAGGACTCGGACCTCGTCTAAATGATGAAATGCAAGATATGTAACTCGATAATCTACAGCTCTGATACCACAATTGTCACACCCCAAATCCGGGCATGACCGGCCGTGGCCCACAGGGACTTAGCCCAAGGCACACGTAAGCCTAACCACTAATCCATAATCACATTGAGCAACTATACAAAAGTCCAGTAATAAATAACCAAACTCAATCCAGTCACATGCCACAAGTATAAATGGCAAAACCAACCGTAATCAATACCATTCAAACTTATGGGATACAAACAGCCCACAAAATAAAATAATTCTAAATAAAGCCCAACCACAATGTATGCACAAAACTCGACAAGCAGCCTAAAACAAATTAAATAAATGCCCTAGAGGTCCATGCAATTGAGTCCTCGCTACGCCATGAATCCACTCTAAGTCCTTCTAACACCTGGAAATGGTAAACAACTAAGTCAGCTGATAGCTCAGTGAGTAGCAACATGGATAGTAAATACAGTTTTGAAAACAGGGTTCAATTCCAAAATAAGATATATATCACAGAAACTAGATTGGTATACAGTTTGGTAAATACAATCTGTTTCAAAAAGAAGGTTTCACAGTTCAACATTTAAAATACTCATGTCTCGCAAGAACATGATAAACGACATTTTCCACTTAAAACAGATTATAACATGAACACCAATAATTTTCTGGGTACCAAGAAAAACAAATAATATGCCACACATTTCTCAGGCTATAAGCCCCGTTGGATCCAATACCGAACTAAGAGTCATCCTCAGGGTGGCACTTGGGCCTTTTCTCAAAGACGATCCGATTGAAGGTCACCTAGTTATTTTTAAAGGTCTTTTCCTTACAATCGTTGAGCACTAGAGTCATCACGGCCCAACCCGGATCTGTTCCCTAGTGGCCAGAGTCACCACACACAGTGGAATAATTTCCCTAGACTAAATACACACATGGTCCCAATAATCAATACACATCAGTTTCGCAAAACATGGTAGTTCATCATTATAAACATGAGACCAAAACAAATAGTTTACAGTATGCCAAGTTCACACATGTTTCAGAAATAATTTGATTCAATTGATAATATAATAATTTATCAAAACAGTTTAGTCTTGAAACAACAATTTAATTTTCTAACAGTTCAGGGTAGGGGAACATTTATAAAAATATGTAGCATGAAACTACTCACCTGAAAAGAAATAATATAATCCTCGAATAGAGTATAAAAGTTCAACTAGTGCCCTGAACCAAGTATAAAAACTACACATCACAACTAATTTAAAAATACTAAAAAAAATAGGAACAAAGTAACCTCAACTAAAGCGCACTAACACAGCTCAACCCAACTCACCGTTACTCTTAAATATTACCTAAGTTCATGTTCTTCAAGGTTTAAAATCACCCAAGACATGGGTTCTGGTCAAAACTTAATTAATTGTGACTTTAAGATAAAACAGAATTTCAAACAAGCCTTCCCAACCTATTCGCTAACTTTGAAAATTACAAAACCCACTCCACACTATTCGAAAAATTCCAATAACCTCCAGATATGATCTAATATATCCTAAGTTTCAAACCCAATTGGTTTCACTTGATTTGCTTCTCAAAATAATTATCTACAATTTATTATATCCAAATAGATTGTTTTCTGCAGCACTTTAAAGAAATTGACGGTTCTCTTAATATACACGAGCAATCAATGCAAGGCCAAAAATGCAAGAAAGTAGACTCGTAACCGGTTCTAATGACGCTGATTTTATAATTTTTGGATTTATACCCAAAGAGAACAACACTTCCAAAGTTACTGTTTCGGACTGGTTTCCTGGGCAGATTTGAATACTTCAATTTATATGGATTTTGACTCCCAAAAATTATGAAAAAATTCAGATATGCAATTCAATATGTAATTGATCTACTATAAAAATTTCAGTTCAAAATTCATCCGTTTGATATGGTTTCTTGATTTTTAAAGTTTGTGATTATGCACAGAATTTTTTTTAACTAAGAATAATACCCATTCTTTATACATGAATTAAACTCCTCAAATTTCTTAACAGTATATATATATACAAAATATATAAACCTACAACCTCCATGAATGAATAAACTAATAATGGAATAAGGATAAAAACAAAACCAAAAGAAAGAAGAAAGATAAAGACCTACCACACCCAAAAATTACTCCTTGTTTGCAACCCTTTCTTTTTCTTCTTCTTATTTTCTCTCAACCCTTCTCTCCCGTGGCTGCTGTGTTTGCTGCTGCTATAGTGTAGATTAGGAACCCTAGGGTTGTTATATATTGTATTAGGCAACTTAGGGTTACTATATATATATATCTAACCAAAAGGCTCAAGTTAATTATCTTTTGTTTTATTTAATTTTCTCTCTTAATTAATTTAAATAACATACAAATATTATTGGATTAAAATATGCTTACTAATTTGCCACTTTTTTTTTTTTTTATATATAATAAATCTTGCCTTTAAATTGAAGACTTTCACCATAAATTTATTTTAGGTTTAAAAATTAACTAAAAGACCTTCCAAATATTTAATTTGCACTTTAGGATTCACCACCAAAATATTTGAGATTGTAATATTATTATTTAATTATTTACTTTATTTGTATATTCGGGTTCTCACAAAGGTGACATATTTATCTCCTAAGGAATCATTCAGAATGTTTCAAGATGTAGCAAATTGCCCAAAACTTAAAGATGATCGTGAAGCAGAGGCATGTGCATGGAAAATAATCAGAGAGTGCGGTGGTCATCCACTTTTAATAAATATAATAGCGAGTATGTTCCAAAAGAAAGACTTGAAATTATGGAGTGAAGGATTTAAAAGCTTGAAAAGATTTTCAGAAAAAGGTCAACATGAATTGAAAGAATTGAGGAATGTGATAAAATTCTGTCACGATGATCTGGAAGATACTCAAAGGAAATGCTTACTATATAGTGTGTTATATCCTGAAGAAATTGGCATTTACATAGATTGTTTGTTGGAATGTTGGGAAGCTGAAGATTTCCTTGGAAATGGTGGTGATTCAAGAAAGGCATCTATCAATGGAATTCATATATTGAATAGCCTTAAGGACAAGTCATTACTCGAGGAAGATGAGAGTCGAAAGTATGTTATGATGCACAAATGTATCAGACAGGTACTCTTATATATCTTGTCAGATGATCCTAACTATAAACTTTTGGTGCAACAAACGCCCCCAGATGCAAAATGTTGGAGTGAAAAGATATGGATCTCTTTGATTGAAAACAAGTTTGACAAGTTACCGGATTGCCCAAATTGTGGCTCGCTCTCCACACTCTTCCTACAGGAAAATTTGGCTTTGAAGAGTATTCTTGCATCATTCTTTGAGCAAATGACAAGTCTCAAAGTTTTGGACTTGTGTCATACAGGAATTGAGTTATTACCATCATCTCTATCAAAAGTGATTGGTCTCAAAGTGCTTTATGTAAGCTATTGTGAATATTTGAAGGAACTCCCATCTAGTTTCGGAAAACTTGAACATCTTGAAGTGATTGATATCCGGGGCAGTGGGTTCAATAATATACCGTCTTATATTGGAAATTTGAATGGTCTAAGGCATTTTCGAGTTTCCTTTGCCAAATGCAAAGGTGCAAATGATACTACAGAGGTGGAGTTTAATTGCAATGTGATTTCCAAGCTTTCTAAATTGGAAGAATTGGTCATTGATGTGAAATCACCGAGACACAAATCCAATAAGTTGGTAGTGAATATCATAAAAAATGTGGTTACTTTGAAAAAGTTGACAAAACTTCAGTTTTGCTTTTTAGATGAGGTTGTAGATGTCATTGAGGTGGAGACTCCTACTACTCATCTCCGAATCAATGTTCCTGAAGCAAACATTCTTTACACTTTTATTGAGGAAACCCGCTCATGGAGAAACATCAGACACATCCGGCCATTCCAATTTTTCATTGATTGCCCAGACTCAAAATACCCTTGTATTCCTAAATTTTATGAATACAAAAGGTATGTTAGATATTGCAATGGTGAAGGCATCAATTATCCAATTTTTGAGGTCCTCGCTAATGTTGATGCATTTGATTTGGTGAACAAGAAGGACATCAAGCAACTATCAGACTTGGGAATTCCAAGCATGAAAGAGGTACAAGGTTGTCAAATTGAAAGTTGTAGTGCACTTGAAACAGTTGTGGACACTGTAATATTGCCCAACGTGAAGCATTTATACATGAAGAATTTACCAAAGTTGCAAAGCATTTGGAATGATCGAGTCGATCCTGCTAGTCTAACCAAACTGAAGACTCTGGTTTTGAGTAGCTGTCAAATGTTGAGAATTATTTTTCCTTTGGTTGTGATTCAATATATTCGTGAAATTGAAGGTTTAAAGATTGATAATTGCCCAGAAATTGTGGAAGTAGTCGAGCAATCTGGAACCACTGGAAATCAGGAACTTTTGCCAAAACTGAGGAAAACAGTACTTTGTGGCCTGCCAAAGTTGGGAAGTATTTGCACAGATGAGTCATTGAAGTGGCCAGCCTTAGAGAAGCTCAAGATTCATAGTTGTCCAGCCTTTCTCAAACTACCATTTAGCAAAGATAACGCGGAGAATCTGAAACTTATCCAAGTAGAGCAACAGTGGTGGGAGAATTTGCAGAATCGAGAGGTCAAAGAGCAACTTTAGCAATTTTGCACCTTCAGGTTATAGTGTTTTTGTCAAAATAATTTGCAGAGTTTCTTGCCTAATTCTAAGCTTAACATGAAGATCCTAGATTATACAACCGTGGTGTTCATGAGTTAGTCCAACGAGCTTTCCGAGAGATCATGTTCTTAGAAGTTTGGGTTTCTTTGCATCCTCCCTCTGTTTGTTGATACATTCTAGTGGTTGTGGAGTTCTCCTGCTTGGTTTGGTTTCCTTCTTATTTTTGTTCTGGTTGTTCTCTCATTCTGTTTGGCAAGACATATATAAGAAATTAAAAACCTAAATATGATGATGAAGGCTTAAGCTTGTTGTATCATATTATTATTTATAATTTGAATCACTATTTTGTGTTTGTTTGTGAAAAATCTAGAAATCCCTTAGATATTGATTTGTGATTATGTATCAATTTTAAGCAATAAACAACAATCCCAATCAAACAATCAAGACAAATCGACACAACGATTTTACGTGGAAAAACCACAATTGAAGCACCTCCAATTGTGATAAAAAAAAAACCACGGGCAACAGTTACAAAACAATCCACTAAGAAGATATAAATGAATTACACAGGTATACTCTCAATTACCTAGCGAATCCATGCCCAAATTGAACCAACCCCTATGTGTCTCTTCCAACCTCGTCTTCACCTCGGAATTGTCTTGACGATGAGCCACTCCAGAAGCCACCAAAGCTTCAGGCTCAAATTCTTCAGAATCTATCGAAGAACAACTCTTTCTTTTGTATAGAATGAACAAACGAACCTTTGATGTATTCTTCTTAACCCATGAGTTGAATACTTAATTAAACATCAAAGAAAACTAGCAAAATATCCCTGGATATAAACCTTAATATTCAAAAAGAAGATCTGGAGCAGTAATCCTAAAATCTGACAGAAACACGTACTTATAGAAGTTTGGGACTGCGAAGCTCGCTCGAGCGAAGACTCTCTCGCTCGAGCGAGGAACCAAAAACGCGTGTTTTCCATAAGTGGCTTCACTCGAGCCACGAAACCTGCGCTCGAGCGTACATTCATCATTCTCAGGTTTTTTGCCTTCGCTCGAGCGAGAACCCCTTCGCTCGAGCGAGCAAGGGCGGACATGCAATTTCGAATGCAATTTTGCATTTTGCTTCGGGGGCGCTGCCCCTCGACCCCGCCTGGGTGCTGCCTTGGATCCTGTTAGGGAAAATATGTGATTCCCCACAAGTAAATCAATCAAAGGGAATAAAAACTAATGCAGAAAAATTAAATCAGAAGCAACACAAAAATTTTTGCGTGGTTCCCTCAATGTTAGGTATGTCCACGGGATCGAAATTCGATTCCACTATCAACCAAATAAGTTCCAAACGATTACAAACGAGACACTAATGGTCTCACAAAACCACTCTTAGGTGAATTCCAAATAATCACAAATAAACAAGAGGAAAGACCTCACCAAATAGATGAACAAAAATCTTCAGAACCAGAGTTGTAGAAGATCCAAAATAACGAACCAAATCAACACCGAAAACGAAGCAAAGAACCACCCAAATTAATTCCACTGTTCACACACCCAAAATGATTGATTTCACCAAAGTGGAGTATGTGTAGCAACCGTTCCCTTCACCTTGGGATGAGCAAAAAAACAAAACCCTAAAATATTGTGAATCTAGGGTTTATTATCAAACCTTAGTTGTTTCCAAATTGGATTGGGTCTCCACAAATTAAATATAATATATAAAAATATATTATAATTAATACTAAACCAAATTAAACTCTTTTTCCAAAACCAATTGGGTCCCACACTCCAATAAGGAGGTATACCCAACAATTCTCCCCCTACCGACTTAGGTGGAGAAATCAACCATACTCTCCAAAGTTCGACACTTTAAATGTTTGTCCATCGACAAAGTCTTTGTCAATATATCTGAAATATTATCATCTGTGTGAACCTTTTCGAGTTGTAACAATTTCGAATCTAACACATCACGAATCCAATGGTATCTCACATCAATGTGTTTCGATCTCGAATGAAAAGTAGAATTTTTACTCAAGTGAATAGCACTTTGACTATCACAATAAAGCACATACTTTTCTTGCTTTAAACCCAACTCTTGCAAAAATTTCTTCAACCATAACTCTTCTTTGCAAGCTTCTATAATGGCAATAAATTCAGCTTCGGCAGTTAAGAGAGCAACACATTTTTGTAATTTAGATTGCCATGCCACAGCTCCCTCTGCAAAAGTCATCAAATACCCCGAAGTAGATTTTCTAGAATCAATATCACCAGCTATGTCAAAATCTATGAACCCATCAAGCATCGGCTTACCATCCCCAAAACACAAGCACACCTTCGAAGTCCTTCGAAGATATCTTAGAATCCATTTTACCGCTGCCCAATGTTCTTTACCCGAATTAGAGAAAAAACGACTCACCACACCAACGGCGTGAGCAATATCCGGCCTTGTCCAAACCATGGCGTACATCAAAGAGCCAACTGCTGAAGCATAAGGAACTTTCAACATCTCTTCTTTGTTTTTCTTGCTTGTAGGACATTGATTCGAACTAAGCTTGAAGTGACCCGCAAGTGAACAACTAACTGGCTTTGCTTTATTCATGTTGAACCTCTCAAGAACTTTCTCAATGTAGCTTTCTTGAGACAACCAAATCAGCCCCTCTTTGCGATCACGAACAATTTTCATACCAAGAATTTGTTTTGCCGGCCCCAAATCTTTCATAGCAAAAGACTTGCTCAACTCCAATTTCAACCTGTTTATCATGGTAGAATCTTGACTAACAATTAACATGTCATCAACGTAAAGCAAAAGAATAATAAATTTGCCATTCGGGAAATTTTTCACAAACACACAATGGTCCGAAGTGGTTTTAGAAAAACCATTATTCATCATGAAAGAGTCAAATTTTTTGTACCATTGCCGTGGGGCTTGCTTGAGACCATACAAACTTTTCTTCGATTTGCAAACAAATTTCTCTTTCCATTTTTCCACAAAACCTTCCGGTTGCTCCATGTAAATTTCTTCTTCCAGATCACCATGAAGAAATGCGGTCTTCACATCAAGTTGCTCAACTTCAAGGTTCATACTTGCAGCCATGCCAAGTACAACCCGAATAGAAGACATCTTTACAACCGGCGAGAAAATCTCATCAAAGTCATTACTTTTCTTTTGCCCAAAGCCTTTCACAACAAGACGTGCCTTGTATCTCAGATTCTTGCCATCATTCTTCAATTTGAAAACCCACTTATTTTTTAGAATTTTCCTCCCTTTAGGCAACTTCACTAAATCATAAGTCTGGTTTTCAAGCAAGGAATTCATCTCCTCGTCCATGGCCTTTTTCCAATCACCTTTCTTTGTATGCTCAATTGTTTCTTGGTAGCTCTCGGGCTCCCCTTGATCGGAAATCAACACAAATTTATTGGGAGGATACTTTCTTGAAGGTTGTCGGTCCCTTGTAGATTTCCTCAACTCAAGTTGTGGTGACGGTACTTGAGTTGGATGTTCTTCCTCAATTTCTGGCTCAACTTCATTAGGATTAGCATCATCATCCACATCTTCAATAGGTGGCTGCACATCTCTCCCATTTTCATCATCAACTGGAGATAAAGGAGATGGATCTATGTCAATGAGATCACTAGTTTTTGGCTCCGGTTGATCACCTTTGCCAAAGTCTTCAATTGTTTGGTCTTCAAGAAACACAACATCACGGCTTCGAATGACTTTCTTGTCGACCGGATCCCACAATCTATACCCAAATTCATCACGCCCATAGCCAAGAAAAATACATTGTCTTGACTTACTATCAAGCTTAGACCTCTCATCTTTTGAAATGTGAACAAAAGCTCGGCAACCAAACACTCTCAAGTGATCATAAGACACATCTTTGCCAGTCCAAACTCTTTCAGAAACATCACCATTCAAAGGATAGCAAGGAGACAAATTGATCACGTCAACCGCTGTACTCAATGCCTCACCCCAAAAGGATCTTGGCAATTTAGCTTGTGAAAGCAAACACATTGTTCTTTCCACAATGGTGCAGTTCATCCCTTGGCAACTCCATTTTGTTGAGGAGTTTTCTTAACTGTCTTTTGATGCCGAATACCTTGGCTACGACAATACTCATCAAATGGCCCAATGTATTCACCACCATTGTCTGATCGGATGCACTTCAATTTCTGCTCTGTTTCTCTTTCAACCATGGCCTGAAAATGCTTAAATACTTCTAGAACTTGATATTTAGTTTTTAGTAAAAAAGCCCAAACTTTCCTTGAATAATCATCAATGAAAGTAACAAAATAAAGTGCACCACCATGTGTTCTAACTTTTAAAGGACCATAAACATCCGAATGAATCAACTCCAAAACATTTTCTTTTCTAGAAGCAACATTTTTATGAAAAGAAACTCTATGTTGTTTACCCGCCAAACAATGAACACAAGTTTTGAGATGTGTACCTTTCAAACCGGGTAGAAGCTCTTTCTTGAACAAAACTTGCAGCCCCTTTTCACTCATGTGGCCAAGCCTCTTGTGCCACAATTCGGTAGAAGTATCATCTTCAAGTGCATTGACAACACTTTTACAAATTTTCCCTTGCATCGAATAAAGTGTATGAGTCTTCTTGCACTTAGCCACCACCAAAGAACCCTTTGTGAGCTTCCATATTCCATCACCAAATTTGTTGTTGAAACCTTCATCATCTAGCTTCCCAGTAGAGATCAAATTGAGGCGAATGTCGGGAACATGCCTCACATCTTTAAGCAACAACTTGCAGCCCAAATTTGTTTCCAAGCAAACATCACCCATGCCAATAATCTTGGACAAACCTTCATTACCCATTCGAACAGAACCATAATCTCCTTTGGTGTAGGTAGTGAAGAAATCAACTCGAGAAGTCAGATGAAAAGAAGCACCGGAATCAATCACCTAATTGCTCTCTTGGCCCACAAAATTGATACAATCATCTTCACAAACGACCATGAGATCATCGGTAGTAACTGCCGTTGTGTTTTCTTGCTTCTTATCTACACTTTTGTCACGCCTTTTCTCCTTGTTCTTGAGCTTTCGGCATTCTCGCTTTATGTGCCCTTTCTCATGGCAATAATAGCACTCAATGTCTTTCTTTGAAAAAGAACCATCTCTTGATTTGTCACGGCTTTGATCACGACCATGAGGAGTCTTACTCCTCCCCCTTGTTTTGCTTCGACCTTTCACAACAAATGCTTCCGAATGAGAGGAACCCGCTGATTTTCTTCTAGTTTCTTCATTCAACAAGCTACTAGTGACTTGGCCCATTGTGACAACTCCATCAGGTGCCGAATTACTAACTGTCACAACCAAAGTCTCCCAACTTTCGGGCAAAGAACTAAGTAGCATCAAAGCCTGCAACTCATCATCAAAAACAATTTTCATAGAAGCAAGTTGGTTAACAATACTCTTTATTTCATTCAGATGTTCTGGAATAGGGCTGCCCTCTTTATATTTTAAATTAACCAACTTACGAAACAGAAAAGCTTTATTTGTGGCTGATTTCCTATCATAAAGGCCTTCTAATTTTTTCCATAAATCATGCGCTGAAGTTTCAGTAGCAACATGATGAAACACACTGTCATCAATCTATTGACGGATAACACCAACGGTTTTTCGATTAAGCCTATTCCATTCATTATCTTTCATACCATCGGGTTTGCCACTATCACCCTCAATGGGTCCATACAAATCTTTACAAAATAATAGGTCCTCCATTTTAGTTTTGCAAGTTACCCAATTGCTTCCATTGAAGCTAGACATACGACCCCCATTCCCCTCCATTGATTTACACAAATAAATAAACCCAAATAGACCGTAAGCTCTGATACTAGTTGTTAGGGAAAATCTGTGATTCCCCACAAGTAAATCAATCAAAGGGAATAAAAACTAATGCAGAAAAATTAAATCAGAAGCAACACAAGAATTTTTACGTGGTTCCCTCAGTGTGAGGTACGTCTACGGGATCGAAATCCGATTCCACTATCAACCAAATAAGTTCCAAACGATTACAAACGAGACACTAATGGTCTCACAAAACCACCCTTAGGTGAATTCCAAATAATCACAAATAAACAAGAGTAAAGACCTCACCAAATAGATGAACAAAAATCTTCAGAACTAGAGTTGTAGAATATCCAAAATAACGAACCAAATCAACATTGAAAACGAAGCAAAGAGCCACCCAAATTAATTCCACTGTTCACACACCCAAAATGATTGATTTCACCAAAGTGGAGTATGTGTAGCAGCCGTTCTCTTCACCTTGGGATGAGCAAAAAAACAAAACCCTAAAATATTGTGAATCTAGGGTTTATTATCAAACCTTAGTTGTTTCCAAATTGGATTGGGTCTCCACAAATTAAATATAATTTATAAAAATATATTATAATTAATACTAAACCAAATTAAACTCTTTTTCCAAAACCAATTGGGTCCCACACTCCAATAAGGAGGTATATCCAACAGACCCGCCAAGGGGTGTTGCCCCTTGGACCCCCGCGAGCTGACGGGGCAGCTCGATCCCCGTCATAATCAGCGAAGTGGCAATCTTGAAAGTATTAACATCACAAACTTCTCTGCACGGCACAATTCGGGTTGGATTCGCATCTAAAAACTCATAACCTCACTGAAATAAAAGTGCGAAAATAAGTACAACTGAAAGGAGTTTTATCAAATGAGATTGCCAATAGTAAAAACCTAACAGTTTGAGACATTTAAAAGTTCATAATACTATTGCTCTCTCTCCATAATTATATCATACCATGATATTTTGTTATTGTTGTCCTTGACAATGAAAAAAAACCCTGGAAGTTAATTTTAGCCCAAGGGGAAAAGGAACAGGATGTTGGGGATCATTTCCAGGAATTTATCATTTGGTTGACTCAGTTTAACACATTATGATTTGAAAATCTCATTTAGTGAATGCATAATTCAGCCGAAAGTTGTGATATTTCATTCAATTTAATTACATCAAACATGGTGCAACATTATTGTGCAAATCAAGTGCAATTAAGGTACCATTTTTTTATATTTATTTTTTCTTAGTTCTTTATATTTTTGGTCTTAATAAGATTACGTCTAGATTAAACAATTCTTTTAGAATAACTATTGTTCACATGATTCATATTATATAATTTTAGTAGTGGCCATTTTTTAAATAAGTTGGTAATTTTTCTACCATAATATTTGAATTTCTTCTAGCTTGCTCTGTGTATGCAACATAACAGGGACTAGCTTGCACTAGCTAGATATTAATATATATATATATATATATTTATATTTGAGTTTTAGGTAATTCACAAAGCTTAATTTGGTTTGGTTGTAAAGTTTAATACTTTTGATTATTTTGAGCATTTGTAAGGTTTACATTTGTGATGATTTGCACCATCACTATCACTTTACTTCATATCTTACCTGTATTTGATACATTTGACCATTTTATTTTACATAGCACATGTAGTCACCTAATAAATGTTTGTGTTGGGTAGGACTTATCATATTTAAAAAATTAGCAGTCTGCACATGCGATGCATGTGCAACTTGAAAAATAATAATATTATAAGAATAATAACAAAGAAATATGTTCATATTGTGTGTGTCACTCAAATAGTAAGAGTCTTTATTATTAAACTCATAGTCATGGGTTTGAGTCTTACCCTCCTCTTTGTATAATATTTTTACAAAAACTCGGTATTTTGGGAAAATTCAAAATATGACACTAAAGTGTCAACACGCAGACCTTTCCTATCAACACCATCATAGACCTTCTTTTTATATAATAGAGTAGATAATGGGATTCACTGTCACCATACCTTATAAAAGGTCGATGAAAAATGTTTGGACCCCCACAAAAGAGGACCCCCATGACCCCCACTGATGTATTGACCATTGATGTGTTTGAATTTTTTTTTAGAATTGTGTTTGACAGTGACATAAATAGTTTAAATCTTGAGGGTTGTGTTTTGTGGGGGTCTCTATCATTACTGAAGGTCAAGAGTTTTCACCTACCACTAAAACATTATGTAATATTTAACCTTTTATTTTAAAGGTTTCTATACTTAGATAGTTTCTAATCATATGCAAGAGTGCCACATAATTTAATTGGTCAGATTATATTTTCTGACATGAATTAGTTCAGTTTTGAGGTTTTAAGCCTTTTCCATCCCACATAATATGTAACTCAACAATACGAGTCATTTTGTTTGGCAAACTTTCCAAGTCTCTTTTGCTATGTTCAAATTTTAAAATTTTGAATTTTTGCAAATGAAAATAATACATAGGAAAAAGAAAATGAAGTGAATATCTATTTTTCTTAAATAAATCCAATATCTAAATATAGTCTTAATTTTGTTGTCTTGGTCCGTTTTGAACGATTTATTTTTTTTATTCCATGTATTTCTTTGAGACAGCAGTTTTTTTTTTTCCGATATGCATGTACTTTCCAAATAGATAATTTCAACCAAGGATATAGTGAATCCACCTCCCCTCGTTTAAATCTAAAACCCAAGCATACTCGTGCAACAAATAGACTCGCATTTAAATGATATTGCTTTCATATCATGCCTTAATTTTCTTTAATATAACATAATCTACACTTCCTATTGTCTTGGTTGAATTTTCTTATTAAATTTTTATTTACCTCTAAAATAAATAAGAGCAGATGTCAAGTCTGTGATTTGAAATTCAAATGAATATATCCAAAGTCCAAAATCAAAAAACCATCATCGCGTAACAATGGTGACAAAAAACCAGCAGATGTCAAGTCTGTGTATTACCACTATGCTTGTGCCTATTTTTAGCCGATGTTGCAATTTGACTTTTTCTTTTGTAACAAAAAATGTTGCCATTAGTTTAAAGACACAAAGTTCTTGATGCATGAAAGATAAAAGAAATAGAGAGAGAGAGAGAGAGAGAGAGAGAGAGAGAGAGAGAGAGTTGTAGTATCTTTGTAAGTCACTCATCAAGAGTAATGAAAGAGGTATGGTGCAGAAGAAGCAGTGGACGCCCATCCAACCTATGATTGGAATCAAAGGTAAGTCATATGCGGAAGTAGTTCAAACTAGAGGTAAAAATGGTGGAGAATATGGAAAACAAAATGTCTCAGTTACAGCTGTTGAGGCTGGGAATGGGTGGTTATATAATAGTGTTCTGGTCAAGCTCAAGACATTTTTTTCCTTCCATGACTTTCGTAAGGAGATCGATAAGAGGACTGTTAAGGAAGTAGTAGTTAGACAAGCAGAAGGAAAGTTAGCAGTTGTATCCTTCAGCTCCAACCATCAGATGAAGGAAGAAAGAGCGAAAATGGAGGAGTGGATTCATGAATGGAGTGATGAAGTATTTGAATGGGAAGACGGGAAGGTTTTGGACTGTGATAGATGTATATGGCTCATTTGTGTGGGAGTTCCTCTCAATCTCTGGAGTAACAAAACTTTTGAAGCCATTGGCAAGGTATGGGGAGAAGTGGTTCAGCATGAAGAAGATACAGTGGGAGGCAATCACTTTATGTTCGGCAAAGTCAGGATCATTACAAACAGGATGGAGCCCATCAATACGGTACTGAATCTAGTAGGAAATGCAAAGGAGTATCAAGTGCGAGTGTTTGAGGAGCCCGTAGTCAGTATCTGTCAATGCATGGGGGACAATAGCTGCCATAAAGACGAAGTGATGGAATCCAATATGCACATTGAGAGTGAACACTTGTCCAAACGCAGGCGTCAAGTTGATCATGTTCAACCAGAGGTAGCTGTTAATGGTGTTGAAAGTGGGGAAGAAGGTGAAGTCGGTTCAGTTGCAGAGGAGGACGATGATGATGATGTGGCACAAACTGATGACGTGTCAATTAAGGGAACACACACAGCCGATACAGCTTTGGTAGCTGTGGATGGAGGCCATCATGGTATGTCTGGAGCAGCGGTTAAAGTAAATGAGCGTGCTCTAGGGATGGGAAATGGGACAAAGCAACGTGCTAAAGTAACTACCCAGCAGCATCAACTACCGGCGGTCTGCTCAAGGTCTGTGGAAAATGGGACCAAGCAACGTGTTGAAGAGCTGGAATATAATACTGGTATTATGAATAGTTCCACTGGGTTGGACGGTGGAAGGCCCAACATAAATTTAGAAGTTGTGCTACATGGAGCCCAAGTGCAGCTTGTAAATAATGGGCCAAGATGGGAAGTTAATTCTAATTTAAGTGATTGCATAGCCCAGTCACAGTTTATGGCTGTAGGGGAAGATGTAGCCCAGAAAATTAATCACGAGAAGGGGGGCCCATTTCAGCAAGTTCAGGATAGATCAAAAAGGAAGTCTGATCTGAAGAGGAAAGGTAGTGAAGAGGGGAAAGATAGAGTAAAGCAGGGTGGCCAACCAAAACAGAAGGGGATCCTATTCAGCAATGGTCTTAGAAGTGGAGTGGTCCTTCGAGCGGCAGCAGCTGCTAAGTCCCTTCAAGCTTCACAAACCAGCAGTTCCCAAAGGAGAAGAAACATACTTAAAGAGGCCCACGACACGATTGAGGTCGGGAAGGCATTAGGGCTAAATTGTGAAGGGAAGGAAGAGGAAGTGGTGGCCAAAATAATGGAGCTGGAGGAGAAAGATTTGGACAGAATTGAAGGAATGACAGAGGCTGACTAAGCTGCTGGAAAAATGAAGGAGAATAGATGCTGCGTTGAAGGTTTTTATGAAGATCATGACATGGAATGTTAGGGGTCTTGGCCGACCTGAAAAAAGGAGTAGAATTAAGGCTTTGGTGAGAACAAAATTAGTAGATGTTTTGATGCTGCAGGAGACTAAGAGAGAAGCTGTTGATGGTAATTTTGTTAAGTCCTTATGGCCTGTGGATGACATGGGTTTTATGGAGGTGGGTTCAGAATGAAGTGCAGGTGGTCTCCTTTGCATTTGGAACACCCGAAGTTTTCAATTGATAGACTATTGCAGTTCCAGGAACTTCATTCTTCTTTCAGGTATCTTATCTCAATCATTTCATTGTGTTATTTGCAATATTTATGCCCCGACTGATGCATTGAAGAGGAGGAAACTGTGGGAGAGTCTTCAAAATCTTAAACTCTCTTATCCTAACCCTTGGTGCCTGGGTGGTGATTTGAATGAGATTAGAGTTCTGAGTGAGAGAAGAGGTTGCTCAAGAAGGGAAACGGGTATGAAAGACTTTAATAATTTTATAGAGAGCTTGGAATTAATTGATCTGAATATGCATGGGAGATTATTCACATGGTGCAATGCATTGGATGGGGAGAGGTGGAGTAGGATTGATAGGTTTTTGCTTGATCCTGTGTGGCTAGAGAGGTATAAACTTAAACAATGGGGATTGCCTAGAGTCATTTCAGATCATTGTCCAGTTTTGCTCATGGAGGATGGAAGGGATTGGGGGCCAAAACCTTTCCGGTTTATTAATGCTTGGACATCCCATCCTCAGTTTAAGAAGGAAGTGGAAAAGGTTTGGGAGGAGGTTCAGATTCAGGGATGGGCTAGTTTTAGAATCATGACTAAGCTCAAAAGTCTGAGAGCATACCTGCGTAGGTGGAATATGGAGGTCTTTGGTAATATTGATGATCTACTTAAACAAGCTGAAGATGAACTTCATGAGTGGGACTTGAAGGCGGAATCTAGGTCCTTGTTGGAATCAGAGGTCAATAGAAGACGTGAGATTAGAAGTAAAGTTTGGCAGCTAAGTAGAACTAAGGAGAGGATGTGGTTACAAAAATCTAGAATGTCATGGGCACAAAATGGGGATAAAAATACTAGACTATTTCACTTGATGGCAAGTAACAGGCAGAGGAAAAATTTATTGGACTCAGTTCAGGTAAATGGTGTTGTGGTGGAAGACCCAAGCATAGTGAAGCAAGAAGTGGAGAATTATTTTAGAAGGATTTTTGCTGAAAGCTGGGAGAGTCGCCCTAAGTTGGCAGGGTCTTTTCTGTCCATTACTGATGTAGATTCAAAGGAAGTGCTGGAGGCTGATTTTAGTGAAGTAGAAATTTGGGCAGCCATTCTAGATTGTGATGGGAATAAAGCCCCTGGACCTGATGGTTTCAATCTGTACTGCATTCAAAAGTGCTGGTCTATAATGAAAGGTGAGTTCATGCAGTTGTTCCAAGAGTTTCACCGTAATGGGAAGTTGGCTAAAGGGGTAAATAGCTCTTTCATTACCTTGATTCCTAAAAAGAAGAACCCAATAGACTTGAGTGAATTTAGGCCTATAAGCTTGGTTAGCTCAATCTATAAAGTGTTGGCTAAAGTGTTATCCAGAAGAATAAGACTAGTGCTCCCAAAACTCATAGGAGAGGTTCAAACGGCTTTTCTTTCTGGCAGATGCATCCTTGATGGGGTCTTAATTGCAAATGAAGTGGTGGATTGGTGGAAAAAGTCCAAGAAAAAAGGAATCATTCTTAAATTGGATTTTGAGAAGGCCTATGATTCAGTCAATTGGGAGTTCTTGCTGTCAATGATGAAAAATTTTGGGTTTGGAGATAAATGGGTGGGTTGGATAAGGTCCTGCATTGCTACGTCAAGGATCTCAGTGCTTGTGAATGGGTCACCCACAGCAGAGTTTTCTCCTCAAAGGGGTTTAAGGCAAGGAGATCCTCTATCGCCTTTCCTCTTTACCATAGTTGCAGAAGGACTAAATATTCTGTTAATGAGAGCCAAACAAAAGGGGATGATCAAAGGAGCTTCAGTTGGTCACCAAGAATTGAAAATCTCCCATCTACAATTTGCAGATGACACTATTATTTTTTGTGAAGCCAATTGGGATGAAATCAGGGTGATTAAAAGAATTTTGAGGTGTTTTGAAGTCATGTCAGGCCTCAAGATTAATTTTCATAAAAGTATTGTTTGTGGAATTGGAGTGGAAGAGGAGTTAGTTAAGGAGTTTGCTAACAACCTGAATTGCCTCAGCCAGAGTCTACCTTTGTCATATCTTGGCCTACCTTTAGGGGCCAATCCAAGGAAAAAGAGTACTTGGAAACCAGTGGTGGATAAGTTTAAAAAGAAATTAGCATCTTGGAAGAGGAGATTCTTGTCCTTTGCCGGCAGAGTGACCCTAATTAAGTCTGCATTGTCAAATCTTCCAGTATATTTCCTATCTATCTTCAAATTGCCTGTTGGTGTTGCTAAATCAATTGATAGGATTCAATCAAACTTCTTGTGGGGCGGTTCTGATCTTCAAAGGAAAATTCACTTAGTTCAATGGAAGGAGGTGTGTAAAAGTAAAGCCCAAGGGGGGTTGGGTGTGAGAAGTCTCAGTGAAGTTAACGTCTGCTTAATGTTAAAATGGTGGTGGAGGTATGTTTATCAACAACAGGCACTATGGAAAATGGTGGTTTGTAGCAGATATGGTGGGATTGGGGGCCGGTGGAAACCAGAACCAGTGTCAGCTGCAATGGTATCTACAGTGTGGAAGGACATTGCATCATTAACTTCAGCAAACAGTGTAGTGGCAGAGTTTTACTCACAAAACTTCAGGATTATTGTGGGAAATGGGGAAAGGATACACTTTTGGACGGATAGTTGGTTCAATGATATGAGTCTTAGGAATGAATTTCCTAGACTGTTTAGTCTATCAGTGGAGAAGGAAGGCTCCTTGCAGTCTTTTTACCACCGGAAAGGGTCGGGCAGTGATTGGAAGTTGGCATTTAGAAGATCACTTTTAGCGTGGGAGGAGGAGGAAGTTCATAGGCTTAATGTATTACTAGCAGAGGTACCTAATCTAAATCCTCTAACTGAGGATAACTGTTTGTGGAGAGCTAGTAATACTGGAGTATTCTCTGTGGCCTCAGTGTGGAAAAGGTTAGAAGTAGCTAATGGATCCATGGTTCCCATTTCAAAGTTCCTGTGGAAAAATGCAGCCCCCCCGAAGGCTCAGTTCTTTAGCTGGTTAGCTTGGAAAGGGAGACTCAAAACAGCAGATTTTATGCAAAGGATTGGAGCTATTCCTATCAATGTCAGCCCCCTATGTGTATTTTGCAAAGCAGAGGTAGAAACCATAAATCATGTGTTGCTTTTATGCCCATTGGTATGGAAGTTATGGTCTGAGTTGGTAAACTGGTGGGAAGTGCAGTGGGTAACACCAGGATCTGTGGTTATTTTGCTTAACTGGTGGTCAGGTATGAAATTAAGGAAGAAGGAGTTCAATATTTGGAAGGTGGTCCCTGTGGCCATGCTTTGGTCATTATGGAAACTTAGGAATGAATGCTTATTTAACAATGGTAATGCAGATTTTGCAAAGGTAGTAGAGCTATTGAAATTAAGAATTGCATTATGGATCAAGGCATATGTTAAAGGGGCGCATTACACAGTGCATGATATTGTCGCAAATTTGAATCATGTTAGATTTTGTCTGAGGGGTTGATTGGGGCTGGTTGAATTGGTTGTGCCTCTGGTCTGTTTTTGTCTGAGGGGTTGATTGGGTCTGGTTGAAATGGCTGTGCCTCTGCTCTCAACTGTATGCTTCTACATGTGTGAATCTGCTATGTTCTGTTTGTAGATGGGTGGAGTGTATGCTTGGGTGTTCTGTCATGCTCTGGCATCCAAGGGTGTTTATGCTGGGGGGGGTAAACCTGAGGGCTGCTTAACTCTATCATGCTAGTTGGTTAGTCCTGGGGAAGGTCTGCTGCTGCTGTTATCAGCTACAGAGGTGTTTGGCCTGTGAGTCACAATTCTAATTTAAAGATATATTCTCATTAAGTGGGTATGGGTAGTTGTTATGCAGCAGAAATTGCTGGGTAGTTGATGCTGCTGGTTCATTTGCTGTTTGTTAAGTTTGTGCTGCTGGGTTCAACATGGGTGGAGTGTTTTGCTTTGGTTTGGGTGGCTACAGAGTCCAGTCTAAGGATGCCAATCAGTTTGTGGGTATGCTGCACACATTTGCACTTTTGGAGGCTCTAAAAGTGCAGCAGAGTAGTGGCTGGTTGCAGTTTGCAGTGCTTAACCTTTGCTCTGGTTGGTCTGCATACAAGCCTGTCTCTTTCAACCTCACTCCACACATATTATGTGAGGGTCATCTCTACCAAGCAACTGTGTTCTTGTTATGATTGGGCAAACTACCAGGGGGCTGCTATGTTGGTTGCTGCTGCTGTCCAGCAGATGGTGTCTAGCAGCATAGCAGCATTGTTCTGTTTTTTAGGTCTCTCTCTCGTTGGTTCCTCACCAACTTCGGGGTGCTAGCAAATGATAGAATGGGCTCAAATAGGTCATTGTGATGCTCCTGCACTCCTCTTCTCTTTATTGGTGTAATTTCTTTCGTACCTTGTACTAGTTTTTTACATCAATAAAGTTTTCCTTTTGCTGATCAAAAAAAAAAAAAGAGTAATGAAAGAGGTACATTTTTCATAATGCATGAACAAAAAGTGAAAGAAACAACATCAGCAACATCAATGACGACAAAAATAAGCAAGATCACATTCATATCAAAGCGTAGGCATATAGTTTCAGTCTCAAGCTTTAGCAAATCAAAAAGAAGCTAACCTCTTGTAAGAATACAAAAGAGCAGAGCACACAGCAAGCCAGCCTATTCAAAGACATCAAGACTCACAAGCCATTATATTCTACTTGAGGATATATAATTAATGTTAGGGAAATATATGATTTTTTCACTAGTGTAAATCAATTGAAAGGAAATAAAATAAAGCGAAAAAATTAAATCAACAACGGCACAGATTTTTATGTGATTCCCTCAATATAAGGTACATTCATGAGACCGTAGTCCGATTCCAATATCAACAGAGAGTTTGAAACCAACTACAATGGAGACAGTGTAGAAGACCCAAGATAATGGACCAAAACAGCTCCCACCAAAACTGCAGAGTGCAGCCCAAAAAAAAGTCCTTCGAAGCAGAACCAAACAAAGCTTTGAACCTCACGGCAGAGACAACAACAAAACGGATCACCAAGACTTGGGCTGTCTTTACCACACAACACCGCTTCAATGAACCCACCGAAAAATAGATATAATATATATATATATATATATACTTGCCAATAAACAATACAAAGTGTATTGTTGTCCCTTGGACTTCCAATGAGACAAATAAATATACTTGCCACCAAAGCATGCCAAAGGCTTATAACGAAACTCAAACGTAAAGCTGTCAACAAAGTTCAACTACTACCAAACTTAATTAAATATTTTTTGGGTAAACTAATTGAGTCCCACACTTCACCAAGGATGTACACCCAACAATTAATTTATAATGCATGCCACCAATACCACTAGTATCTCTCAGCTTCTTCTCTTCAATGAACAATTCATTCTTCTGTCACAAGGATCTTCAAAGAGTTTCCACCACCTGTGACTCCCACACAAATGACAAACAATAACAAGGAATGTCACATTCTCTCCATCGATGAGTAATAAAATGCACTGCAGAAATGAAGAGAGAGAGAGTAAATTTTGGTAAACACTTTGAATATCATCCACAAGCTTGTGGGAGATAACCGCTTCGGTGATCACTAATCTCATAGTTAGGTCATTGGAAGGTTTGACACTATAGTTCTGTAAGATTGTGTTTGAATCATTGATTTGTAAAGAGATTTAAAAAGGAAAAGGGAAAAGGTGAGACGAAATATATAAGTAAAAAAATTTCCTTTTCCTTTTCCCTTTCATTTTCCAAATCTATGATCCAAACACATCAGAAATGTTGTCGGAGAAATTACTAATTCTATAATCTCTGAAGATATTAATGAATGAGAAATTACCAGGCCACTGAGATAGCTTTCAACCTTGCCTCAATAGTTGGAGTTAGTCTAATCTTTTGTGAATTGAGCCATCAAATCCCCATCCCTTCCAAGTGGGACGAACACAGAAGCCAAATAATCTTGATGATCACTGCTCAAGTCTGATTCATGCCACTTTAGTGCACCCCACCATTCATTCTCTCCTTTGAGTACCTTCAAATCTTTATTGGAAACTTCCATGGTAGAGAGCTTTACGAGTTTCGGGCAAAAAAAGATGACCATCCCTTCTAATTTTAGAGCAATGCATAGACCATTGGAGATGCTGACCAGTTTTGGTAGCTCAAGAAGTAAAATCTTCTTCAAGTTTGGGAGAAAATGACCAGAGATTTCGAGTCAGAATATTTAAGATCTACAAGGCTGCTGATCTTGGTGCAATCTTCAACTATGAGCTCTTCCAAATTAGCAAGATTTCGAAGCATGCCTACAGTGAAAATAGTAATCAAACCGAGACATGTATGCAAGGCCAAAAACTTCAGATTGGACAAACAACCCTTCCCAACTGACCCTTGACAAATGCTCTCCATATTCTTCATGTAATGAATACTCAAGTATTGAAGTGACCCAAGTACCATTTTTTCCTCATTGAAATATGAGTACTGTTCAGATTCATTATTATCATCTCCTTCACAATCTCCTTCTTGATAAAACTGTTTAGCATCAATGATGGTCCGCAACTCATTACATTCCACCAAGAAACAAAATTTCAACTTATCCATATTTTGGAGCCCAAACTCAGATAGATTGTTAACAGTCCAATGGTGTTCTAGGGAAAAGGCATTGGCATGTTTGAGTACCTCAATAATTTCGATTGGAATCCCTTCACCATTTACATACTTCAAGCCTTTCTCTGATTTCTCCAAATTATTGAATTCCTCTTCAACCTTACGTGGTAGACGAGACAGGAAGCATTCAACCTGACGACCAACTATAAATCTGAAGTGCGTTAAAGCTGGACATATCAATGACGGGCTGTCCCGAATGAGTTCCTCCAATAATTCAATAGTGGGCAAATACAATTTAAGAGTTCGCAACTCTCGTAAGCTACACAAGTCATGTATAATAGTTTTTACTTCAACATCCCACCAATCCCCATCTGGATTCACATCGATGCGCAGTTCATTCAATCGTGAGAGATTTGACAAGGACGCACTTGGAATTATTGTGTCTATATGCTTACTCTCTGGGTAGTTATTTGCATATCTATAGAATGACACTTTCAGACAGCTCAATTTAATTAGTTTCGCAATCTCCTTGGGTAGATATATAATCTCAGTCCCTTCAAGATCAATCACCTCAAGATTTGTAAGTTCTCCAATTTCAGGTGGCAGTTCCATTAAGAAATCACAACCTCTCAAAATTAATTTCTGGAGTGCATTTAATCTGGAAATAGATTGTGGCAAAGAGTTTACGCTAGTATATGACAAATCCAAAACGTGGAGGGCAGACATGTCATGAAAGAATAGGAGAGAAGCATCCTCCAATTCTTTTCCTGCTGGCAAAATGATCTCCGAGGATTCCTTTCCACGTGAGTGTGGGAGCTTGTTTATCATTTTAGTAATGAATTCCTTTCTTGAAAAAAGTGTTATGATGAGCCCCACTCCCAGTCCTAGTCCAACTATCTTTCTTTTGCTGTTCAACTGGTCTAAGTCCATAGATAATCCTCCTCGTCGGCCAGCGGCTATAATACTCTCATCCTTTTCAAGTAGGTCGGATATACCTAATGTTGCCTCATATTGAGGCAGTTGCATTGGCAACTTAGTTGCAGAAACATTCAAATTTTTCCTCCCAAAATGATTTTGCATCTGATACATATAAATTTTGTATTCCTGGGGCAGATTTTCTTATTTTCCTTAATTCATGGGAGTGCAATTTTTTTGGGGTTCTGGATTCCCAATAGGCCGGTTTTCTTGAGTCCGGATCCTCTACCGTGATTGTCTGCGGTGGCCCAAAACGACGTCGTTTTAGACCTTTTTTTTTTTTCCTTCCTCTTTAGCTTTTCAGCCTCTCTTACTTCATCATTTTCAAAACACTACAGAATAGAGAAGTTGTTCAGGATGTTCGATCGGGATGGAAACAGGTACATCACAACGGCAGAGTTCTTCCTCTGACCTGCTCCAATGGTCTCAGATCTGTTCCGATCTGCATTGCCGTGTGAGTGAGTGAGTGAGAGAGAGAGAGAGAGATGGATAACAGATGCCATCCATCCACTTTGTGTGTTCCAAGGATTCACTTCATGGATTTGATTCATGGATTCATGGATTGATTAATGGATTCAACTGAGCACCATGGATTCATCTCAGCACCATGGAATCAAAGTGGGTTTGATTCATGGATTCAACTCAGCACCATCTCACTCACTCTCTCTCTCAGCATAAAATGTGTTTGATTCATGAAGTGTGATCTGTTGAGAAGAAGGGAAAAAAAAAATGGTCGGAATTATCTCAATTTGTCATCAAACAATTTTACAGGTGGGTTTCCCATTGGTATCAAGAATCTTCAGCAACTGAAGGTGTTTGATTTGCATTCAAATGGTTTTTTTTGGGGACATTCAGGACTTGTTTTCGAAGCTTCGAAATGTTGAGTTTGTTGATACATCTTCTTCTTCCCCTCTTTTCGCTTCTCTGTTTTGTCTTTTTTTTTTTTTAATTGAAATTTTGTCCCAAAACGACATTGTTTTGAGGTACTGCAGGGTCAACTGCAAGAAAATACGGCAGACGATCCGGACTCGGTTTTCTTATGATAAGCTTAGTGATTTTAAAGTTTCCTTTGTTTATTGTATTCCCTTCATGAGAGTGCAAATTTTTGGGGTACAGGATTCCCAATAGGCCGGTTTTCTTATGATAAGCTCGGTGATTTTCAAGTTTTCTTTATTTATTGTATTGCCTTTTTCAATACTTGCAAAATTTTAATAAATCCCAAACAAGTTTTTCCACACCTCACAAAAATAATAATAACTAAAAGACCAAGCTTCTCCCCAATCCAAGGGTGCAGTTCGGGCCTGTGACCCATTCATGTAGAGTATTGTAGGGGAATATCAATTAAAAATGGTCAACTAAAATAGAGAAAGCACTTTTTTCGTAGTCCTTTGCCTAAAAGTGTTAGTGTTGCTCAAAGAAGTAATTATATATTTGGGCATGTATCAATAGCCCTTTACCTGTTTTTTAAAAATAACCACATACTTTTTATGTGATTTTTGACTAAAATGTTACAATTACATTTTCTATCCAAACTAATGACAAGTGTCTCCCATGCCTATTTTGAGAGTGGGAAAGAAAAAAGAAATATTTAGTCAAAGTTCAATGTAGAAGACAAATTAGCCTTGTTTTACCTTTTTTTATCTTCTACCTACGTTGAAACCGTATTCCAAACCCACCCCAATGGGCGTGACAACATTTGATTTCATTGAATCCTCTCTCTAGAATGAGAGTCTTTCTACCTTAGGGTTTCCTGGGTATCTCCTCTGGGTCTTTCCCAGTTTTTTAGGCATTTTGCTTTTTTACTTTCCCTTCTGCTAATCCTTTTCTCTCAATTGCATCCCCTGTTTTGTGTAAAACATTGTGGCTAGTCTTCACCTCCACTCTTGGGTTTGTATAGCTTCTACTCTTTAATGGCGAATGATGCTTATAGACGTCCATTGGAGCTGGAGCTGGAGCTGGAGGAAGGCACTGATGAATGTTTGGATTCTTCTTATCTTTGCCTGATAGGGAAGATTTTGACCTCTAAAGCCCTTAATAAGCAAGCAGTAACCCGCGTCATTTTGGGGGCGTGGAAAACAAGAGCAAAGAACACCATTTCTTCATGGCCAGAGAATGTATTCCTATTTAGATTTGGAAGTGAAGAAGATCGGGCTCTGGTTCTGCGAAACGCACCATGGTCGGTGATGGGCAACTTGCTGGTGCTCCAACCATTGTCTGTGGGGAAAGTGATCTCTGAAATGGATTTTTCCTATTGTCCATTTTGGGTCCAAGTCAATGGTTTACCAATGGACAAAATGACTCGTCGTAATGGGCAAATCATAGCTAATAGCATTGGGAAACTGATTGGAGTGGAAGCTCCCACTGAGGGTCTACTTCTAGCTAGAAGTTTTCTTCAACTCCGAGTGAACATTAACATATCCCAGCCCCTACCCAGAGGATTCATGTTGAAGAGACCTTCAAGCAACTCGCCGGAGAAGAGAGAGATCTGGGTTAATTCAAGTTTGAACGTCTATCAGTTTTTCGTTATGATTGCGGGAGGATAGGCCATGACAGTAACTCATGTAAATTCGTGTCCCACGAGGCAAGTAGGCAAGATTGCCGTATCAGGATCCTCTGGAGTTTGTTTCCTGAAGTGATCCCTGAAGTGGGGTGATCCAATGGCTCAAAATGAAACTAACCAAAACGACATCGTTTTGGTTGGTAATTTTAAAATAAATTTTTTTTTTTTTTGCTTTAATTCAAAATGTAAATTATTTCCTCCAGGTATAGCAGAGCTGTGCATCAGAAGGCAGGAGTGCGAGAAAGAGTGAAGAAGAGAGAGAGAGAGAGAGAGAGAGAAGAGAGGCGGGAGTGTTGTCCAGCCGTTGCCGCCGTCCAGTGGTCGGCCGAATATCGATTTATCAAAAAAATCAGCTGAAAAAGACACCAAGAAAATTCAACACTAGGGGCAAAGATGAAATTTTTTTTGATGTTTACCTTCTGCAAGATCTTGAGTTCTTCACAAGCATTCCAATTCATCTTCTTGATAGCATAGATCACTCCATCAATACAACCTTTATACACAGACCCTTGAATCACCCACCTCTCATCAAACCCATCAGTTGCTTGTCTCAGTTCTTCAATCCCAAACACTTTATACTTATCCAAACAATCTGACATATCAGCCACAAATTTCACATCCAAAGCCTTTCCTCCCCTAACCATTTTCTCTCCCTCTCCAACTCTCTCCACCATCCCTTTCCTCTTATTCCATGTATTTTCTCTGTAACCAAACAACCTACAAACCAAAACCAGCAAAATCCCACAAACCCCTAACCCAATTCCCAATCCAACCACAACCCCTTTTTTCCCATTCTCCCCAGAGGTTGAATTAACAAAAACACCACTAGGTTGTGTCAAATTAGGAAGTTTTGAAACAGGTACAAAGATAGTTTCAAAGGGTTGAATCTGATGATTACCATTGACATCAATTATTAACTGTGTTGTTGAGCCAAACATTGAAGCAATGGAAGTGAGGTTATCAGAGGGCTGGAAAACATAACTGATGAGAAAATTGGCTCTGTTCTGCAATTGGGTTGTGTTTGGACACTTGCAAAACATCGGGAAAATTACAGTGACACCGATTGTAAGGTTGGTTGGGATTAGATTTGGGTTGACAATTTGGACAGATTGGTAGGTTGTGAGGTTTTGAAAATTGTTTGTGGAGACTAAGTAGAAAGTGTCGCCTTTCTTGATTGTGTAAGTGAGATTTGCATAGGAAAAACTTGTGGTGGTGTTGATGGTACCGCATGAACAAGTTAGGGGGATAAAGAGGGGTTGGGAGGGGAGGAGAGGGGTCGCGTGTTGGAGATGTTGCTGGGGTTGGAGATCATGAGGCGGCTGAGAGAGAAGGTTCTTTCTCTCTCTCTCTCTCTCTCTCTCTTCGTCGTTTTGCTTCATATCAGATCTGCAGGAAGGAATTTTGAATTAAAGCAAATTTTTTTTTTTGGAAATTACTAACCAAAACAACGTCATTTTGGTTAGTTTCATTTTGAGCCGTTGGATTACCCCACTTCAGGGATCACTTCAGAAACAAACTCTAGAGGATCCTGATACATCTGTGTGACAACCCGAATATACAAGTCAAATAAATAATTAAGTAATAATTATTTTACAATCTTAAATATTTTGCTTGTGAATCTATAAGTGTAAACTAAATATTATTGGAGAGTCTTTTAATTAATTTTAAAATCTAAAATAAATTTATGGTGAAAGTTTTTAATTTAGGGGCAAGATTTATTGTTAAAAAAAAATTAGTAATAATAATAATAAAGAACAAATTATTAAGTATATTTTGATCTAATAGTTATATTTAATTTAATTAGTGAAAAGATAATAAAAAAAATAGAATTCAATATTATGAAGAAACATGGAAGTGGTTGTTTGTGAGGAAGCTTAGTAGGGTTTTTATGTTCACTATAGGAGACCCTAACTCTCCATAACTGTGAGAGAAACAAAAATAATGTGCCCATGTATAGTGTATGGTTTGTGTGCAGAGGTTATTTGGAGGCTAGCATGTATGGCTTTGGTAAGGTGAAGGCTGAAGGTGTGTTTGGGTGGTAATGGGTTGGATTGTGAGAGTGCAACGTGGAGGGTGTAAATTGTAGGTTAAAAATTATGTTCACAGATTCAAAATTTAAAAATCAAGAAACCGTATTAAACGGATGAATTTTGAACTGAAATTTTTATAGTAAATTAATTACATATTGAATTGCATATAAGAAGTTTCTCATAATTTTTGGGAGTCAAAATCTATATAAACTGATGTATTCAAATCTATCCAGACAACTAGTGTAAAACAGTAAATTCGAAAGTGTCGTTCTCTTTGGGTATAAATCCGAAAATTGTCAAATCAGCGTTATTAGAACCGGTTACGAGTCTAGTTTCCTACATTTTTGGCCTTGCGTTGATTGCTCGTGTATACTAAGAGAACCATTAATTTCTTTAAAGTGCTGCAGGAAACAATCTGTTTGGATATAATTAATTGTAAATAATTATTTTGATAAGCAAATCAAGTGAAACCAATTGGGTTTGAAACTTAGGATATATTAGTTGATATCTGGAGAGTTTTGAAATTTTTCGAATAGCATGGAGTGAGTTTTTAATTTTCGAAGTTAGCAAATAGATTGAGAAAATTTGTTTCAAATTCTGTTTTATCTTAAAGTTACTTTTAATTAAGTTTCGATTTGAACCCATGTCTTGGGTGATTTTAGACCTTGAAGAACATGAGCTTAGGTAAATTTAAGAGTAATGGTGAGTTAGGTTGAGCCATGTTAGTGCGTTTTAGCCTGGAGTTACTTAGTTCTTATTCTTTAGTATTTTTAAATTAGTAGTGACGTGTAGTTTTCATACTTGGTTCAGGGCACTAGTTGGACTTTTATACTCTATTCGAGGATTACATTATTCCGTTTTCAGGTGAGTAGTTGCATGTTATATATTTTTATAAATGTTCCCCCTACCCTGAACTGTTGGAAAATTAAATTGTTGTTTTAGGACTAAACTGTTTTGATAAACTATTATATTATCAATGGAATTAAATTATTTCTAAAACATGTGTGAACTTTACTGTAAACTATTTGTTGTGGTCTCATGTTTATAATGGTGAACTACCATGTTTTGCGAAACTGAATTGTATTGATTATTGGGACCATCTGTATATTTTAGTCCAGGGAAATTATTCTACTGTGTGTGGTGACTCTAGCCACTAGGGAACAGACTTGGGTTGGGCCGTGATGACTCTAGTGCTCAACGATTGTAAGAAAAAGACCTAGGTGACCTTTAATCGGATCGTCTTAGAGAAAAGGCCCGGGTTGCCACCCCGAGGATGACTCTTGGTTCGATATTGGATCCAACAGGCTTATTGTCTTGAGAACTGTGTGGCATGTTACTTGTTATTCCTGGTACCCAGAAAATTATTGGTGTTCATGTTGTAATCTGTTTTAAATGAAAAATGTCATTTATTATGTTCTTGAGAGATATGAATATTTTAACTATTGAACTGTGGAACCTTCTTTTTGAAACAGATTATCTTTATGAAAACTATATGCCAATCTAGTTTCTGTGATATATATTTTATTTTGGAATTGGTCTTTGTTTTCAAAATTGTATATACTATCCATGTTGCTACTCACTGAGCTATCAGCTGACTTAGTTGTTTATCATTTCCAGGTGTTAGAAGGACTTAAAGTGGACTCATGGCGTAACAGGGACTCAATTGCATGGACCTCTAGGACATTCATTTATTTTGTTTTAGGTTGTTATGTCAAGTTTGTGCATATTTCTTTTTATTTTTTATTGAGGTTCATTTAGGATTATTTTGATATGTGGGCTATTTATATCCCAAAAGTTTGGATGGTATTGATTACGGTTGGTTTTGCCGTTTATACTTGTGGCACGTCATTGGATTGAGTTTGGTTATTTATTACTGGACTATTGTATAGTTGTTCAATATGATTATGGATTCGGGTTTGGGCTTATGTGTGCCTTGGGCTAAGACCCTATGGGCCACGGTCGATTATACCCGGGTTTGGGGTGTGATAATCTGGGTATGGCCTTGAGCTTAGAACAAGGGTGGCTAGAAATTTGGGGTTGGCAGTGGAATACTACCACAATCAGATTAATGAGATAGAAGAGAGCCTTCGACCTATTCTCCGGTAGCAGAACTCTCAGGCATTAGCTAGTGGGGAAAAGATGCAAGGTACAACAGATGAGGCTCAACCCTATACGACCACTACAGAGGCATCATGTCCACAGCCGCCACCACTACTCCACTCTCATAAGACAAAGACACCTATCATGCAACAGTATACCACATGTGGCCTTCAAGCAGGAAATGAAACAAATATGGTACGTCAGTCTCCCACCCCTCCTATAAGCATTAACGCCCCTCCTACTAGTTTAAACCCATTTGGGCCTCCTCTCACGATTGTTACAACTTTTGGGCCTAGTATTGTACACAGTAAGATGTAAAGCCCAACTAATTCTGGGCCAGCATATTATGTTACTGAACCGACTGATAGCCCCGCTTCTCAATCTAGCCCACAATCATTTTTATCCAACCACCCTTTCCTCCCTAACTGGTGTGACACACCAAGCATGTCCCCTAAGCCCTATGATATGCCACTGTGTATGGAGATCACAGAAGTACCAGAAGTTTTATTATCCTCAGCTTTTAATGGACTCTCTCTGAAAAGGAAAGCTCGTGAGGACTCTTCCTTACTACCCCACCCTTCTGAGGTTCTGAAGTTGGAGCACAGGCCTACGTCTGACCAGTCCTTAAGCATAGCTTCATCTCCTGCTCTTGCTAAGGGGATTGGAATAAAAAAGAAAGGTAATAGGGGAAGACTAGCTAAGAAGAAAGCAGATTTGAAACTAATTGATCAACAAAACACTTTGTTTAAAATAAAAGTACGCGGGGAAGTGCCTGAATCCCTTAATGATGATGATCTTTTTTCGCAAATTCCTTACACTTATCCAATGGCCTCTCAGACTTAGTGTCTCGAAAGGGTGGTGGTGGCTGACCCAGAAAAGCCACAAGATCCTTGTTTATAATCAGCTAGAACTGTCAGGGGATTGGGTGACCCCTGATAGTCCAGATCCTCCGAGAGTTGTGTTCAACCCATCACCCAGGGATGGTTTTCTTGATGGAAACAAAGAATCGAAGATCTGTTCTGGAAAGAATAATGAGAAGTCTGCATTTTCCAAATTACTGTTATGTGGATCCAAATGGTTCGGCAGGTGGTCTAGCTCTTTGGTGAACACAAGAGATGATATTGATGTCAGACAGAAGAATTGCAACCTCATAAGGTGTATTATTGCAGGCCTATGTATGGACTGGTTGGTTATCTCAAGCTAAAGAAGAAAGGAGATGTACATGAAATGACACTCAAGCTGAATTTTAATAAAGCATATGATCGAGTGCAATGGGACTTTTTGTGGACACTAATGGTAAGAATGGGTTTTGACAGGGTGTGGGCCCAATGGATTATGGAAATTGTTTCAACGGTATCATTTTCTGTGTTTGCAAATAGGTTGAAAAGAGCTACCTTCATTCCAATGTGGGGCCTGTGACAAGGAAATCCCCTCTCCCCCTACCTCTTTGTTCTAGTTACCAAAGGTCTTTCTCTCTTATTGCTAAAGGGAGTGCGTCACAATCAGCTATCGGGGATTAAGCTGAAAAAGGGTTGCCCCATTTTCACTTATCTTTTCTTTAAGGACGACACTCTGCTTTTTGCTAAAGTTAATAGGAGTGATTGCCAAGCCCTTAAGTCTATTTTTGGAGGAGTACAACTTTGCTTCAGGGCAACTCATTAACTTTGAAAAGTCGGGTATCATCTTTTCGGCTACACTTCAAAATCCAATGCATGTTGGCTCGAAGTATTTGGGTCTCCCTTCCTTTTGGGGCACGTCAAAGTCTAAAGCATTTGGATTTTTGATTGAAAAAGCTGTGGGTAAAATGCAAGGATAGAAACAAAAGTTGTTGTCCCAACCAGGGAAGGAGGTTCTTGTGAAATCAGTGGTGCAGACAATTCCCACCAATGCCATGGCATGTTTTGTTTTTCAAAAGAAGTTCTATGATAGGTTAAATTCCTATACGATCAATTTTTGGTGGGCTGGGGATCCTTTGGATAGCGGGTTACATTGGGCGAGCTGGGACAGCTTGGTTATGGCCAAATCCCAAGAAGGGATGGGATTCAGAGATTTTAAAGTGTTTAATCTAGCCCTTCTAGCAAAGCAGGGGTGGAGACTTGTCACACGCCCTCACTCATTCTGTGCTCAGATTTTGAAAGGAGTGTACCATCCACATACTGATTTCTTAACAGCCTATAGGGGTAGAACTCCTTCTTTGTCCGGGACCAATATCCTTCAAGGTCAAGAGCTTCTAAAAAAGGGGTTACGGTGGCAGGTGGGCAATGGCAACTCAATCAAATTTTGGGATGATTAGTGGGTTCCTCAGTCCTGGAATTACAAAGTCCAAATGCCTAAACCGAGGGGGTGTCAAGCTCATTTGGTGAGGGATGTGTTCAACACAACCCTTAAAGATTGGGATCTTCACAAATTACAAGGGTTGGTGGGGCCCGCAGAGTCTAAGATTATTGTTGCTATCCCAATCTCTTTGGAAGGCCACGATGATTCTTTGGTCTAGCGCTATACGTCAAGAGCCTATGAAGTCCGGAGTGGTTATCCAGTCACTCTTGAGGAACAACAATCCAAAGGTAACTCTGGAGCCTCTTCTTCGATCCCACTCCCGATGACCTTCTGGAAATTAATTTGGACGCTCCATGTCCCACCAAAAATTCGTAATTTCTGGTGGCGGTTTTTTTGCAACAAATTAGCTACCATGGAAAACCTTTTTTTGCCGCAGATGTGCCCCATCTCAAAGTTGTCCCATTTGCAGATTTGGCGTGGAGTCGATTGAACATCTTTTTCATTGTAGTTGGACCAGAGCGGTCTGGTTTGGGTCTAACCTAGGCTTCTTATCGGGCTATGGAATCATCTCCTCAGCTAAAGAATGGACTCTATCTATCATGGAACATTGTGTGAATGATATAGAGAGAAAGGAAAGAGTGGGAATTGCAGCTGTTGTGGGTTGCTTTATCTGGAAGGCTCAAAATGAATGGGTATTCAATCATTTTCCAGTAGACCCATTACAAGTTCTTCGTCAAGCTTCATCCCTTTGGAGGAAAGTTAGCCTCTCTTGCTCTTAGGAGGTTCTCTCCTCCCCAGCGTGTACCCCACTTGTTCAACCCCATTCTAAATAGACAGCCCTCCAAGGCTGTCTTAAGGTTAATTGTGATGCGAGTTTCACCCCAAATGGGAGGAAAGCCTCTATTGTTGTGGTTGTAAGGAATTACGAAGGAAATTTGGTTGATGGTAGTCTCTTTGGTCCAACCTTCCTCAGTCAATCAAGGAGAAGCCAGGGCTCTTAGACTGGCGTGTGTATTCCTTCAAGCTCTTGGTCTCATAAACGTCCAAGTGGAAAGAGACAATAAATCGGTCATTGAGCTAAGCACATCAGAGTTGGTTCCCCCTTGGGACTGTCGTGCATGCATTCTGGACATTCATTCGTTGAGTCTGAGCTCCTCCATCTCCTTTTCTTGGGTGCCTAGAGAAGCAAATAGTGTGGTCCATGGGATTGCCTCAGCTCACTTGAAGGGTGCTCTAACTTTAGGGTGGGTTGGGTCTCCTACTACTCCTTTGAAGGAGTTGTTGTTGCTTGATGTTTCGCTGTAGCTTCCAATATTTCACCAGTTCAAAAAAAAAAAAAAAAAACCTACCCCTTCTCAGCACACATTGTATATATAAAAGTATATACACACTATTATTTATTATCATAAAATTATTTTAATCTAATTTTAAATTCCAACCCAATTTCTTATTTAATAAAATTTTAAATTAAACATACATAATTTATATATATATATATATATAACAAATTAAACCATAAATTAACCTAAATACCAATTTATTATCAAAAAATTAAATCATCAAACTACTTTAATCTAATTTTTAATTTTTAATCCAATTTTTTATTTAATAAAATTTTAAAATAAACATAAACATACATATATATAACAAATTAAATCATAAATTAAACTAAACACCATAATTTATTACCATAAAATTACCTTATTTAATAACATTTTAAATTAAACATGTACATATATATATATATATATATTTAACAAATTAAATAAAAAATTAATTACAGTGTCTATATATACACAGTGTTGAGTATACATGTATATCATAAAATCTAATTAAAATTAAAAATTAGGTTTGTTAAAAAAAATATTTGGAAAACTCTAGTTTCTTAAATGATTCTCGTGTTATGTTTTTAATTTTTTTTGCTTAGTCATGGAAGTAAATTTTTTTTATATTTTTTTACAACGAGAGCCAAAAATAGAAGAAGACGAGAAAAACATATATGGTATAATTGTCTTTTTATTGTTAGCATTAACGAAGTTAAAATTACATTTTAGTCTAAAATCACATGAGGTATAGGATTATTTTTAAAAGACATGGGCTAAAGCACTATCGAACCATACCATAGGGAGTAAAATGGATGTTGCCCTATATTTTTCAACTCAAAGAGGGTTACTTTTTATTGCTTGGTTGCTGATGGGGAGTATTTTCAAGGAATCAATCATAAATAAGAAGAAGTGATAATGTTTTTACACTACACTTTAATTTCTTTTCCTTTTCAATGCTTCTCTTTCTTTATCTTTTGTTCTTTTCCTTCTAATTTGCTATGTGTTAGTCAACTTATCAGAAAACCTTTACCGTTTTGTTTCTTTTTTTCCCCTAGTTCGGTTCTTATTCAGGATTTGGTGACAAGGAAGACAATTGGCAGCGGACGTGAGTCAGATGGTCTCTATTACTTAGATGACACAATACCTACAGTTTCTCCTCATGCATATCCAGCGGTTGCCTCTCCTTTTCAGATTCATTGTTGGCTTGGTCATCCATCCTTGGCCAATTTAAAACTTTCAGTTCCTAATTTGAGTCGTGTTAGTTTTAGAATGTGAGTCATGTCAGTTGGAAAGCATCATGATGTTCATTTTTGCTTCCAGAGTCAACAATCATGCATCTAGTCCCTTTATTATTATTATTTTTTGATAACTCAGGGTGTCCAGGCCAGCTTGCGCGCACCTCGACTAATCCCTGGGGGACCAATCTCACCGTCCACTAGCGCGGGAGGGGGGGGGCATTTAAAGCCAGAGCAAAACTTCGTATGGATTGGCCCAACACAAGAGTTGATAGCACCTAAGAGGTTTTGAACCTGAGACCTAGAGAGGAGCAAACTCCTAAGTCCCAAGCCTCCACCACTAGGCCAACCCTTGAGGGTTGCATCTAGTCCCTTTATGTTAGTTTATTAAGGTATTTGGGGTCCGAGTCGTGTGACTAAAAAATTGGGATTTCGGTATTTTGTTACCTTTGTGGATGATTTTTCCAGGTTACCATGTTATATTTGATGAAAGATCGTTCTGAATTGTTCTCTGTTTTTTGTGTTTTTAGTGTCGAAATTCAGATTGATTTTAATGTGCATGTGTGTATTCTTTGCCAAAAAGTACTTTTCTCATCCTTTTAGTACTTTTATGACTCGATCTGGTATGCTCCATCAGTCATCCACTCCACAACAAACTGGAGTTGTCAAATTCAAATATTAGCATTTGATTGAGGTTCTCGCACTATGTTAATTCAAATAAATGTCCTAAATTTTTTGGAGTGATGCTGCTCTTACTGCTTATTATTTAATTAATCGGATGCTGTCTTCCATTCTTCATAGTAACGTTGTGTTTGGTTGGAAGATTTGGAAAAGAATTTGGAAAGAAAAAGGAAAAAGATGCGTGAAACTAGGTGAAATGTAGAGATATTTTATTCACATTTCACCTACATTTTTCATTTTCCTTTTTAAATTTCTTCCCAAATCCCTCAACCAAACACAGCGTAAGAGTCCCCAACATGTCCATTTCCCTCATGATCCTATTTTTTGTTTTAAGCCCTTGTATTTTGGGTTGTGTGAGTTTTGTACATCAACTTTCCCCGAGTGGTGAGAAGTTTCATCATTGGGCTATTAAGTATTGTTAGCCAATTTTTGGATGCTCCAAAAACATGTTATTAGCCTACTATTGTCTGCATATTGAGATATCTCAAAATTGTGCCTTGTCGTAGTTTTCTTTTATCAGAGTCATGGTTATGTTCGAATTAAGGGGCATATTGATGCAAATCGAGGTGGATCACCATCTGATAGGAGATCCACTACTGGCAATTTTGTATTTGTTGGAGGTAATTTGGTATCATGGAAGAGTAAGAAAAAAACCGTGGAGGCCTCGCTCCAGTGTTGAGTTTGAATATAGAGTTATAGCATATACTATTTGTGAGTTAATTTTGGTTAAACCAAGTTATAAGAACTTGGGTCTGAGCAACATCATCCTATGAATCTATTATATGATAGCCAAGCAGCAGTTCACATTGCCTCCAATCCAGTATTCCATGAGAGAACAAAACACATTGAATGATGTCACATTATATGATTCATACGAGTCGTGCAAAATTAGTGGATCAACTAGCAAATTTATTTACCAAACTTTTGTGTGGGTCTCCAGTGAGATATATTTGTAACAAGCTAGGTACATATGATATATATGCACCAGCTTGAGTGAGAATGTTAAGGGTATTTGTGCCATTGTAACATCACTGTTTTATATATGTAGTGGGAGCTTCAATTTGCACCCCAAAAAGTAGGTTGGGCACCCAATTTAATGATATTTTTGTATTACTATTAAGTCCCTATTTAAAATGATCAAAAAGTACTTGACTTTGAAAAAAAATGTAAATAAAAGGGTTTTGGACACCTCATTCATCATTAGTCCTAATATTTTGCATCTTCATATCCAACCCTATTTGCTTTAATCTATCATTCTTGCATTCTATTTCATATTGAAATCAACAATGAACAATAAAGAAGACGCTTCTAATCAATTTTCTCTAGAGAAAGTAAGTTTTTAATTGTTATTCATCGTTTTTTGTAAGTTAGGTTTTTGAATTGATTCGACACTGAGTATCCGAACAAATTTCACATATTTGTAATTAAGTACCCGAACAAATATATTTTGTTCGACACTGAGTATCGATATGAAACAACTGGAACCAATTTTCTTGTGTTCAACACTGAGTATCCAAACAAACTTCCCATGTTTGGAATTAAGTATCAGGACAAATATATTTTGTTCACCACTGAGTATCCATATAAAACAATTGGAACTCAGAATGGATGGATTGTGTAGAGAAGCAGAGAGCCTCTTCGTCTCGGATGAACTCAAAATCTCTCCATCACTTGGAATTTCAGAGACCCCAAATGTGATTTTTGTTCCTTTGTTTATTGGTAATGGGGTGTACAAAGTAAATTTGTATAGGGTTTCAGGATTTTTAAGGTTAGGATAGGTATTATTTAGGGTGTCCAAACAAAAAAAAAAATTCAAATTTATCATTGGGACACCCAAAGTAATGGGGCGCCCAACTTACTTTTTGGGGTGCAAATCGAAGCTATAGTGATCCCGGTTTTGACCCGACTCTTGTGGTATCCCGGACTCGGGTTTAATGCTTTCATATTGTTGTTTACTTCTTGTTTCCCTTGTATCTCTTTAGAATTGGCTTTCGGGTTGTTGTGGTTGCGTTTGGACAGGTTGGTCGCTTGTTTTTCAAACCTTGTGTTGCCTAGAATTTTGGTCCTCCGCTCAAGCGGCCATTCTTGTGCTCGAGCAAGCTTTGCAATTTTTGCTCCTCCGTTAGTGAGGCACTTCTCGCGCTCAAACAGGCTTTGCGAACTCCCAGTACTTTTGCGGGTTTGCAAAACTGCTGGGAGAGTGATTTCCACGCTCGAGCGGCGTTTCCTACGCTCGAGCGGGTGGGCGCTCGAGCGTTGGTTTGTTGTCTGCAAAACTTCTGGATGTGTGTTTTTTATGCTCGAGCGGCGATTTCTTGCGCTTGAGCGGTGAGCGTTCGTTGTGTCTTGGCGCTCGAATGGCTTTTATTGCGCTCGAGCGGAACAATTTTTTTTGTCTCTGTCGCTCGAGCGACAACTCTTCCGCTCAAGCAGACTGTGTGTATATCAAATCGCGAAAATGATTTTTTACATCACTTTTTCATATCTTTTCTTCCAAAAACCCTAAAGTGAGACTCTCTCTCTCTAGAATACAACTCTCTCTCTACATTTTCTTCTAGATCCATTAATCTCTCCGCCCTAGTGTCTTTGGAAAAAGGGTAGAGCATCTGGAGAGCTTCATTTTGATCCGATTGGAGTTTGGTTTCGGCGTCGTTGGAGTTTTGTGCTTGCTCCATTGGTCTTCTAAACTTGAGATAGGGACTTTCTACACCTTAATATGGGTTTTAACTTGGTTATAGGTCGTTTTATGAAAATGATGGGATTTGGGAATGTTTTGAGCAAACTTAGGGTTTGTGTTCAAGTTTGAAAAGAGGGGTTTCTGTGCAGGTGTTATATAAATGACCATGGGGTTTGGATATGAGGTTATCTTGTGTCAAAATAGTTGATTTTGGTCTTCGGGTTAATATTTGGAAAAATGAGGAGTTTTGTCCTAAAATGTCTTGAATAATTATTTTGTACAAATAATGAAATCGGTTATAGCGACCATGGTTTTGACCTGTCTCTTGTGGTGTTCCGGACTCGGGTTTGTATGGTTTGGAGGGTGGTTTATGTCTTGCTTCCCTTGTCTTTCCCTTAATGTTGGCTATTGGGTTGTAGTTGTGTGATTGGAACAAGTTTGTTGCTTGTTTTTCCAAAACTTTGTTGCCCAGATTTTGGCCTCTTCGCTTGAGCGAGACTTCTTGCGCTCGAGCAAGCTTTGTGTTGTGTGTCTCTTCGCTCGAGTGAGCAGTCTTGCGCTCGAGCGTGCGTCTGCATCTTTGTAAAACTTGAAGGGTGGTATTCTTGCACTCGAGCAAGCATTCTTGCGCTCGAGCGAGTCCTGTGTTTTGAGTTCCTTCGCTCGAGCGAGGCTTCTTACGCTCGAGCGTGCTTCTGCATTGCAGACCTGAAGCTTTACATTGTTCACTCGAGCGACACTTCTTTCGCTCGAGCAAGGCGACCTTTTGTGTCTAGTCGCTCGAGTGAGAACTCCTTCGCTCGAGTGAGTCTGTGTATATCAGTTCACAACAGTGATGTTTTACATCACTTTTTTATTCCCTTTCTTCCCCAAAACCCTAATCCGGCTGTCTCTCTCTCTAAAACTCACATTCTCGCTAAGATTTCATCTAAATCCATTGAGTTCTTAACCCTAGTGTCTTTGAGAATAAGGTAGAGGGCTTCAAGAGCTTCGTATTGATCTAAGTGAAAGTGGGTTTCGTCATCTTTGAAGTTCCACCTTGTTGCTTGGGTTTTCTACACTTGAGGTAGGGATTTTCTACACTTTAGAATGGTTTTTAGCTTAGTTATTTGCTATTGTGTATAGATGATGAGATTTGGTTGTGGTTTGGACAAATCTAAGATTTGGGTGTAAAATGAAAAGAGGGGTTTTTGATGTATAAGGGATAAATGAGTATGAGGTTTGAATATAAGACCTTGGTGTACCAAAATAGTTGATTTTGGGTGTTTGGAGTCGATATTGGAAAAAGGGGGATTTTGCCCTAATTTGATAAAATGATTATTTTGTATAAATAATTGAAATCAACATTGAATACGTTAAATTGAATGGTTATTGATATAGATGGTGATATTGGATATGTATTATCTCACCTATGGAAGTTTTGAATAAACTATTTAATCCGATATTGAATATATCTTGGAAATAATTGTATTGACTATCGGTAGAGGATAGCTATGATTGTTGTAGAAATTATATGAGGATTAGGTGATTTAATGCTAATCTATTGTTGGTGTCATTGAATATGATCATGTTGTAAATACGTTGTATATGTATGTATATTGGGAAGAGAAATGGGATGTACTCCATATATGACCATGTTATAAATACATTGTATATGTATGTTTATTGGGAGGAGAAAGGGGATGTACTCCATATATGATTATGTTTATAAATACATTGCAAATGTATATTTGTTTGATGAGGAGAAAGGGGATGGACTCCATTTAAAGCAAGTTGGCCGGAGTGTCCTGGGTGAAAGACCCAAAAATATATATAAATGGGTGCCGGTTCCTTCAGACGAAATATCCGTAAAATGGTAAGTTTGAAGTGTTTATGTGTGTGTGTTTTGCACAATTGGAGTACCATTGAGTTGTAGTCTCATTTTTGGTTGTTGAAAGATAATGAATTTAACTCATGAATTAAGTAGCATCTAATAATTGGAAATGAACCGAAGGAAAATGGGATAAGGTTGGCCTTAGTGGCATATGGATATGTAGGCCTTGTGGATGCTTCCATGTCGGTATTGTTTATATACGTGGTATTTATACCTTTGTTAAACTTCATAAATTGTGTTAGATTATTTCTACTGGGCTGTTGGCTCACCCTATATGGAAATATCATTTTCAGGTGCAGATGAGGTGTTTCCTCCAAGGCAATAGCGTGGATGGATTTTCGAGAAAGAAGAGCTTCTTAATTATGTTTTGTTGTGTGTATGTTGGTATTTGTAAAGCCAAGGACTTAAGATGTAATGGGCGAGACTCAATTTGTGTAACCAAGCAATGACTTGGAAAGATGTAAGCCTACATGGCATTTAACTGTTTGTTAAACAATAGACTATGATGTATGAAAGTATGTTATTTTTCATATTTATTCCACATATGAGTTATCTTTGTTGTATTATTTTGGGGGTGTTACAGGTATGAAGGGTATGAAATTGGGAGGATGTATACATGAATGGTGTTGTTGGATTTGTTTGATCACTCACCTATGGGAATTTGATGAATTATCTGTTATAAAGATTGTATATTTGTTTAGAAATATCTATTTTGGGCTATCGGTGGAGGATAGCCATGATTGCTGTAGACATTGCATGTGGATTAAGCGAATTGAAATTAATTCCTTAATCATTATCATTGAATATGATTATGAATGATATACATTGTTTATGTATGATATTTGAGAGAAGAAAGATGATGTACTCCATGTTTTGAGGAGAAGAAGGGGGATGGACTCCATTAAACTAAGTTGGCCTGTGTATCCAAGATGAAAGTCCCGAAAAACATTTGTATACATGGGTGTCGATTCCCGCGAACGAAATTTTCGTGAAATGGCAAATAGAAGTGAATGTATTGTGATGATTTTAACTTGTTGGAAACCCGTGAGGTGTATCCTCTGTTGGGTGGATTAAATGCAATGGATTTGTCTATTGAACCAAAATGAATGAAATGAAATGTAAGTTTGGCATACCATGGTCTTGAAGAGAGTTATAAAGATTTTGTTATAGGACAATGAAAATGTGCATCATACTTATATCTTGTTAATTCTCATATACTGTGTTAGATTGTTTCAACTGGGCTTTGGCTCACCCTACTTTGGGAAACCATTTTTATATACCGGTGACATGCCTCCTCCAAGGACGTAGCTTGGGAGGACCTTGGAGCCGAAGGCTATTTTTATGTTATTTTATATTTAATGTTCATTCAAGCCTAAGGCTTTATATGTACAGAGCTTATGACTCTCTTTTATTGTAACCAAGCAATGACTTGGAAAGATGTAAGCCCGTAGGGCATTCATTTTGTTGAGCATTAACTGGTATTACATGCTATAGATTCAGGATGTACATTTATGAATGTATATTGCACGTGTTATCTTTTGTAATATGAACTCTAATGAATGAAAGCATATCGTTTCTGTTGTTACTTCTTTTATGAGTGAGATTTATAGTATTTTTTTTGTGGCGTTACAACTTGGTATCAGAGCGTACCGAGTTTGAATATTTTGGGTACGTGGGAAGTGGTTAGTACCATAATGGGTTCGTCTCGCTTGTTAGAGACTTAAGTATGGACGGCATGTGCTTATATGATAACATGCTTATGTGATTAAATGGGTATGAGATTAAATTTCTAAGATGTTGATTGAGTCCACGGGTTCCTAGAAGTCTTGTTAGAAGAGCACTTGATCACTGCTATTTGTAATTGCAACTCTGGCAACGTTGTGGGACGGTCATTATCCGGAAACGAAATTCGTATGTGTTTATGTGAATATGTGCTTACGTGGAGTGAATTACTGTTGTCCATCGTATTAGGATGCGAGTGAGTTAGATTCAGCACATTTGTAAATGTGCTAATTTCTTTTGTTACCTTTATTAGTATGTTAGGACGTGGACGTGGCGGTAGCCGTGGTAGGCCTAGACAGCAGGAGATGCCGGTACCGGATGATATTCCGGCACAAGAGGAGGGTGCTGGTCAGGCCAACGTAGCCGAACCAGTTGGTCAGCAGGCCATGGGCGCCTTAGCCCGCGAAATGGCCGGAGCTTTGAGGGAATCTATGGACATTCTTAGGGCTGAGAATCAAGTCCAAGCCCAAGTAACTGAGGCAGGGCCATCCTTTCTGAAGCGGGAGTTCTTTCGGTCAAATCCGGAAGAGTTTTTGGGGGATCCCAAAGAACCATTGAAAGCGGACGAGTGGCTAGAGTAGATGGTGAAGACATTTGAGATGCTCGGCATCGAAGATGGAGGTTTGAGAATGACCTTGGCGTCCTTCCAGTTGAAGGGAGACACGAGTCGATGGTGGATATGCGCAGGGGCGCATTGAAGGGACTTGGGAGGCCTTCGTCAACGCCTTGTAGGAAAAGTTTTTGCCTCCCATAGTTAGGGAGAAGTTGAGAGATCAGTTCTCTAAGTTGGTGCAATTGAACACACCTGTGGCAGAGTTCGAAGCCACCTTCACCAGCTTGTCTAGGTTTGCACCCGAGCTAGTGGCGACTGAGGAACACCGTTGCTTGGAGTTTGAGAAGAGGTTGAGGACTAAGCTAATGTTTAAGGTGGCCGATTCGATGATTACGGATTATAGACGCCTTATGGAGATGACGGTTCATCTGGAGACTGTGATACAGTTGGAAGAAGAGAAGATGAGAGGATGAGAGGCTCTAGAAGAAGCCAGGATGCCCAAGGGGACAATAAGAGGCAGAGAGGTTCTAATCCCTAGCAATTCCAGGGAATGCAGTCGAGGTCTACTTTTCCAATACCGAGTTCGGGTTCTGTGAGAGGTGGTCAAGGGGATTTCACTTGTTTTAAGTGTGGTTAGTTGGGCCACATGTCTCCGGCTTGCCTGCAGAGAGGAGGAGGGCAGCGATCTGTACAGTCTTCGGCTCATTATCAGAGCCAGAGTTAGGGGAGAGGCCAGCCACTCACTTGCTATTAGTATGGGTAGGTGGGGCACATGAAGAGGTTTTGTCCACAGTTGGATGGCACACCTGGTCCATCTGGTTCGAGGCAAACACAGAGCCACCAGCCAGCACAGTCCTCGAGGGCCAATCAGGGAGCCTCTTCGGCTTCAGTCAGTGCATCAGTCCTATGCTCCGAGGGTGAGCAGGTAGATCAGAGGCCTACAGGGTGTGTGTATGCTGTTACCGTGCCAGATCTAGTACCAGCACCTTCTGTTGTGAGAGGTACTTTCTTGTTTTGCAATTCAGTTGCCAATGTGTTAATTGATACGAGTGCATCCCATTCATTTATTTCGTCTGCATTTGCATCGGTTTTGGGGTTAGAGTTGGCTCAGTTAGCATCTCCTATTTGTGTAGTGTCGCCTATTGGGGGTGAGATGGTTCTTAAGCAAGAGTGTCAGGGTTGTGATATAGAGGTTGCCGATTGCCGATTTCCCTTTTTATTTGTATTGATTGATATGTCTTGTTTCGATGTTATATTGGGTATGGACTGTTGTCTTCATACCGGGCTGTCATAGATTACTACCGTCAGAGGGTTACTGTATTTACTTTGAACGGGGATTATTTTCATTTCTTGGGGGATCGGGTTGGTAGAGTCTTATCACCAGTGTATGATCCACGTGAGTAGAGTGAACTTAGTTGTCTTCTTGCTAGCTTTGTGAGTAGTGAGTGTGATGAAGCCCAGGTTGAGCTGCTAAGGGTAGTTTGCGAATACCCAGATGTCTTTCCTGAGGATCTTACTAGTTTACCACCTCATTGGGAGATCGAGTTCTCTATTCATCTAGTGTTTGGCACGGTACCGATTTCTATGGCACCATATCGGTTTGCACCTGCTAAGTTGAGTGAGTTTAAGGTTAAACTCCAGGAATTGTTAGATAAGGGTTTCATCTGCCCTAGTATTTAGCCTTGGGGAGCATCAACTCTCTTTGCTAAAAAGAAAGATGGGGCGTTGCGACTTTGTATTGATTATCAGAAGTTGAATTGGGTAACTGTTAAGAACAAGTACCTAATGCCTCGTATAGATGATCTGTTTGATCAGTTGAAGGGGTCTTGTTGTTTCTCTAACATAAACCTGAGATCGGGTTATCATCAGTTAAGAGTGAGGGAGGAGGACATCCCAAAGACGGCATTCCGTACGCGGTATGGCCATTACGAGTTCCTAATGATGCCTTTTGGGCTGACTAATGCATTGACCGTGTTTATAGATTTGATGAATTGGATTTTCTTTGAGTTCCTAGACCGTTTTGTAGTAGTTTTTGTGGATGACATCTTGATTTATTCACCCTCTAAGGAGGAACACGAGGAACACTTGCAGGTAGTACTTGAGTTACTTAGAGCCCACAAGTTGTCTGCTAAGTTTTGAAAATGTGAGTTCTGGCTGAAAAAGGTTAAGTTCTGAGGCCATGTAGTATCTGGGGAAGGGGTGACAGTAGACTTATCCAAGATAGATGCAGTTCAAGATTGGGAACAACCTAAGAATGCTTTCGAGATCCATAGTTTCTTGGGGTTGGCTGGGTATTACCGCCGATTTGTAAAGAATTTTTCTAGACTAGCCTCACCTTTGACTGGATTAACGAGGAAATGGATCAAATTTGTGTGGAGTGAGACTTGTGAGAAGTCATTCCAAGAACTTAAAGTTAAACTGACTACCGCTCCAATTTTGATTATTCCGGAGAGGGGTTTAGGTCATTCAGTATATTGCGATGCCTCACGGGAAGACTTGGGTTGCGTTTTGATGCAAGAGGGGAAGGTAGTAGCCTATAGCTGACGGCAGTTGAAAATACATGAGAGGAATTACCTTACTCACGATTTAGAGTTAGCGGCGCTGATCTTTGCCTTAAAAATTTGGAGGCAGTACCTTTATGGTGAGAGGTTCGAGGTGTTTTCCGATTACAAGAGCCTGAAATATCTGTTTACACAGAAGGATTTGAATTTGAGGCAGATGAGGTGGATGGAGTTCATTGAGTATTATGATTTCGAGTTACATTATCATCCCGGGAAGGCCAACGTTGTAGCCAACGCCTTGAGTAGAAAATCCGTTAGCAGTTTGGCTAGTATTGCCATATGGAAGTGGGAGATGTTAGGTGCTCTTGGGGAGTTTGACTTACATCTTGGTGAGTCCGTTGAGTCTGCACTTGTACCGAGAGACGTGCAGAACACCCAGACAGTTGTGTTAGGTATACTCTTAATTTGTGCCCAAAATGCTTATATTCTGATTGATTCGGGGTCTACACATTCGTTTGTCTCGCATGCTTTTTCACAAAAATTAAATAGACCACTGGAACCCCTGGACTATTTGTTAGCTGTATCTTCACCTGCTGGGGGATCTATGACTTGTGCTTATGTGTATCCTGCGTGTGAGATTGTTATTGGGGATGTCCTTTTGTATGTTGATTTACTGCCTTTGAATCTTGATCATTTTGACATAATTTTGGGAATGGACTGGTTAACAAAATATCATGCTTCCATTGACTATGTAACGAAACAAGTTGTTTTTCGTCCACCTGGATTGCCTGAATTTATATTTAACGGAGTTGGTGTAGTACCTCCCCCATATCTAATTTCGTCTATGAAAGCATTCAAGTTAGTTAAAAAGGGGTGTAAAGGGTATTTATGTTGCATATTGACTGTACCTGCCGATACTAAAACTAATGTGGACAGTATTCCTATAGTCAGATAATTCCCAGATGTTTTTCCAGATGATTTGCCAGGGGATTTGATTGATAGGGAGATTGAGTTCACCATTGAGGTGTTACCCGGTACACAACCAATTTCCAAAGCTTCGTACAGAATGGCACCTACTGAATTGAAAGAATTGAAAATTCAACTGCAAGAATTGTTGAATAAGAAGTTTATTAGACCCAGTACTTTATTGTGGGGCGCGCCAGTTTTATTCATGAAAAAGAAAGACGGCTCATTAAAGCTTTGTATTGATTACCGTGAACTGAACAAGGTGACAGTGAAAAACAAATACCCATTGCCTCGTATTGATGACTTATTTGACCAATTGCAAGGTGCTCAGGTTTTCTCCAAAATTGACCTTAGATCCGGATATCACCAGTTGAAAGTCAAAGCAGAGGACATTGAGAAGACTGCCTTCCGAACAAGGTACGGACATTACGAATTTCTTGTTATGCCTTTCGGAGTTACAAATGCGCCTGCTGCATTTATGGATCTTATGAACAGAATTTTCAAACCATTCCTCGATGAATTTGTGGTTGTGTTTATAGATGACATTTTGATTTATTCCAAGAGTAAGGAGGAACATGAACATTATTTGAGAATTGCCTTACAGACCTTAAGAAAACAAAAACTATATGCAAAACTAACAAAGTGTGAATTTTGGCTTAATAATGTCATGTTTTTGGGGCATGTGATTAGTAAGGATGGCATTTCAGTTGATCCACAGAAGATCGAAGCAGTGGTGAATTGGCCTCGACCAACTAATGTTACTGAAGTTCGGAGTTTCTTGGGTTTGGCCGGATATTATCGAAGATTCGTGAAAGATTTTTCTAAAATTGCCCTACCATTGACTCAGTTAACTCAAAAGAGAATACCATATGACTGGACCAACCAAGAATTAAAGAGACTTGTGACTGCATTGATTCTCACCCTACTCTCAGGTACGGATGGATTTACTATTTTTAGTGATGCTTCTTATAAGGGTCTGGGATGTGTATTAATGCAGAATGGTAAAGTTATTGCGTATGCTTCCTGACAACTGAGGCCACATGAAAAGAATTACCTAGCTCATGACTTGGAACTCGCCGCAGTAGTGTTTGCATTGAAAATTTGGCACCACTACTTATATGGGGCAACATGTGAGGTGTACACAGATCACAAGAGTTTGAAATATTTCTTTACAGAGAAAGAGTTAAACATGAGACAGCAGAGATGGTTAGAATTGATAAAAGACTATGACTTGCAAATTTTGTACCATCCGGGGAAAGCTAACACCGTTGCTGATGCACTTAGTCGGAAATCAATTGGGAATTTGGCTTGTTTACTCACCGAACAGAAAGAACTGCTATGTGATCTTGAGAAATTTGAGGTTAAGATTGTTTTGCGTGAACAAGGTGGGACATTGGCTGCTATTTCTGCTCAACCGGCACTCATTGAAGAGATCAAAGAGAAACAACAACAAGATGACTTTTTGAAGAAAATCATTGATGAACGGGAATCCAAACCGAGGTCGGATTTTAAATTCGAAAACGATGTGTTGAAATTTCAGGGAAGGTTGTGTGTACCTAATGATTCTTAATTGAAAAAGCAAGTTTTGCAGCAAGGCCACAATTCAAAACTTTCTATCCATCCGGGAAATACAAAAATGTACCAAGATTTGAAGCTTAATTTCTGGTGGCCAGGAATGAAGAAAGAAATTGCTGAGTTTGTATCAAAATGTCTACATTGCCAACAAGTCAAAGCTGAACATCAACGACTCGCGGGCTTACTTCAACCTTTTCCAATACCGAAGTGGAAATGGGAACATATTACTATGGATTTCATTGTTGGATTGCCTCGCTCTAGTAGAGGTATGGATTCAATTTGGGTTATTGTTGATCGATTGACTAAATCTGCTCATTTCTGACCCGTCAAAACAATTTACAATACGGATAAGTTGGCTACAATTTATATTAATGAGATTGTTAGACTGCATGGAGTGCCTGTGTCTATTGTTTCCGATAGGGACTCGAAATTTACATCAAAGATTTTGGCAAAGTCTGCAAACGGCATTGGGTACTGAATTGAGATTGAGTAGTGCCTACCATCCTCAGACAGATGGCCAATCAGAGAGAACGATCCAAGCCTTGGAAGACTTACTGCGTATGTGTGTGCTAGATTTCCAAGGGAACTGGGAAAGTCATTTGCTTTTAGCTGAATTTGCTTACAACAACAGTTTTCATTCGAGTATTGGTATGGCGCCTTTCGAGGTTTTATATGGCAGAAAATGCCAGTCTCCTATTTGTTGGGCAGAAGTCAGAGATGGGCCTTTGCTTGGGCCCGAGATTGTACATGAGACCACAGAAAAGGTGAAACTGATTCAACAAAGATTGAAAATCGCGCAAAGTCGACAGAAAAGCTACGCGGATGTACGAAGGCGAGACAGGGAATATGAAGTGGGTGATCATATTTTTGTTAAAGTGACACCAATGAAGGGATAGACTCGCTTTGGAGCTAAAGGTAAGCTGGCACCGAGGTATGTTGGGCCGTATGAAATCATTGAAAAGATCAATCCGGTGGCATATCAAGTAGCACTTACACCTGAAATGGAACATATGCATAATGTCTTTCACATTTCCATGTTGCGGGATTACCTTCGGGATCCTTTCCATGTTATCGAGCCTACCCATGTAGTATTGAGTGATGATTACACCTATGAAGAACGACCTATTCAGATTGTAAACGTCGAATCAAGAGGTTGAGGAATAAGGAAATTCCGTTAGTGAAAGTGGATTGGCAAAATCATGGTGGGGTTTATGCAACTTGGGAAAGGGAAGACGATATGATGAAGAGATATCCTGAATTGTTTCCTCTGGATCCAGTGTTCTTCCAAAATAAAGGTAATTCGAGTTTGGAGGACCAAACTCTGTTTAAGGGGGGAAGACTGTGACAACCCTCACCTCTGATTAGCGTTAATTCATGATTAAGCGTGGTAAGTAATTGATTAAGATGAAATCCTAAATTGATTACATGAGTATGTTATTTTAATTGCATTCTTATCTGTTTGATATAGGAAGATCTGTTCGTGTTTTGATTTTAAATTGCAAATTGGAAGCCTTATCGGCAACTGATTCAGATATTGACTTGGGTTATATGCTAATTAGGATTTATAGAATTTTATGGTAGGTTTAATTAAATTCGATTTGGAGTGATTAAATTAGAATAAATAATGCTAGATTAATTGAATGTAAGTTATTTACATAATTGCCCTTGAGTGGGCTCCCTCAAAAACTATTGTTTTGGTACTCATTACTTACATGTTTGACATCATCTATCTTTCCATCTTCTTGCCCCAAAACGTGAGAGAGAGGGAGAATAGAAAGAATTGGTTTCAATTAGAGTTTTGCTTGAAAATTTTGAGGAATTTGAAGGAACCTTGAAGAATGGTACATTTGCTCAAGAATCTTGTTTAAGTAAAGCTTACTTGAGAAGCCTAGGTAAGGACTCAACCTCTTAATCTTGAAATTGAGTCATCTAGGACTTGCATGTGGTTTAAATAGGTGAACTAATGGGAGAATTGAGCTTAAATTCATGGAAGCTAAGTTAAGTCATACATGCATGTCCATATCATGGAGTTTGAAGTTAATTTGCATGAAATTCTTCCGTGCATGTTCATATTATAGTTGTAATATAAGAATTTATCATGTTTTTGGAAAGAATGGCTTATTTGATCATGTGTTAGAAGCTATGAATTCAAATAAGCACATGCATGGCATAATTACGTCATGTTCTTTTATTTGAAGTTGAATTTGTGTTCAATTGTCATACGAAGGAGTACACGCTCTAGCGACCACCTTTGTTTTCAAAATTCCGCTCGAGCGATGGAATGCTGGCTTGAGCGTAAATTGCAAGCTCCCAGGTTTTTGCGTGTGCAGACGCACGCTCGAGCGACGAGACCTACGCTCGAGCGAAGAACTGTGTTTCACGTTCGAGCGAGCATCGAGAGGAGAATGTCAGTAACTAGTACTTTTCACATTTTTGCAGATCGCTCGAGCGAGGGAGTCTACGCTCGAGCGACCTCTCTCTTTTGGTAAGCTCGCTCGAGCGAATGAGTCTACGCTCGAGTGAGACCCCTGTTTTCAGCAAGTTTTAGAAAATGTTGTTAAGTACATTTTTGCATCCTCATTTCATCCTAGGCATTCCTAGGCCATGTTTAAGGCATCGTAATGAGGATAATGTTATAGAACCACACCAAGTCAAGTTAAGGGCTAAGTTATTAATCCCGAGTGTGTAATTTAGTGTGTGTTCGTTCTGTAACTATGTAGGGTTGGCACCCGAGGACGCTGATTAGCCTGCCTATAGCCCAGTAACCTGTGAGTAACAATGTTGTAAAGCTATGTTAAATTATAATTATTCTCTGAATGATTAACTGCACTACTTCCTGAAATGATATTGTTTACTGAATGAATGTTTGTCCTATTTTATGAATTGTACTCGTGGCATCCATAGCAATTGACTGTTACTGCTACTGTTACTGTTACTGTTACTGTTACTGTTACAGAGATCTCTGTCAGTTCCAATGTTTGGAACTACTACTGTTTACTGTTTTGATGGCCATCAACTGACTGTTCGGTCTATTAAGACCTACTGTACTGTTCTGCTATTGGATGTACCACGTATGACTAATGATTCTTAAATGGCTGTTATGACAAGAAACATGAGCCACTGATTGAATAACTGATTTACAGATGCAATTGACTGTTTTAATTACTGAAAGGACATTCATTCATAACCCCTTTACACATTTGTTATTCACTGGGCTTTAGCTCACAGTTTATATATGTATGTAGGTGGCCAGGCACCGAACCAAAGCTAGAAGCGTCGAGTTAAGCTCATGTTTTGTTAAGCCAACCATTGTGCCTCACTTCGAGGTTCTGAGTCTACTCAAGCCAAGGCTGTTTTGGGGTGTTTCAGATTCACCCTTTTTGTCTCTGTTAATGTAATGAATGTTTAAGACTTTTGACTGTACACTTATGGTGACAGGATTGAATCCCTAACCTGCATACTATGTGTATATGATATGCATATATATATGGTTATGAATGTGGATTACTCCATAAGAGTTTTTCCCATTTAGGTTTTCACAGCTCATTGGACACCTTGTGATTACTGTTTGGCTTCCGCTAGCCCCTTTTACATTGTATTACTGTTATTACTATTTTTCAGGCCTTCGGTAATCACGGATTACTGGCCGGTTGCGATGCTAAACCCTTAGGGGCGGGTTTGGATCGTGACAAAACATCAGAGGCCAGCGGGTTTGTTGCAACCCTTGCCTATAGTCGAGTGGAAATGGGAGTATGTTACGATGGATTTCGTTGTGGGTCTTCCTAGGACTCAACGGGGTAATGATGCCATTTGGGTGGTAGTTGACCGAATGACCAAGTCGGCACACTTTATACCGATACGTGTGAGTGACTCAGTAGATTCCTTACCGACTTGTATATTCGGGACATAGTGAGGTTACACGGGGTCCCAGTAACGATTGTATCGGATAGAGGTCCGCGTTTTACAGCTCGATTGTGGCAGAGTTTACAGGGTGCCTTGGGCACTAGACTGACTTTTAGCATGGGGTATCCTCCTCAGACTGACAGGTAGTTAGAGCGTACCATTCAGATTTTGGAGGATATGCTTCGGGGTTGTGTCCTCGATTTTAAGGGTTCGTGGGAGAGGCACTTGCCCTTGGTAGAGTTCGCCTATAACAATAGCTTCCAGTCGAGTATTGGCATGGCACCGTTTGAGGCCTTGTCTGGCCGACCATGTAGATCTCCAGTGTGTTGGGCCAAGATGGGTGATGCACCTATGTTGGGCCTGGAGTTGGTTTGGGAAACGACGGAGAAGGTTGCGCTTATCCGTAAGAGGTTGATTACGCCCTAGAGTCATCAGAGAAGTTATGCCAACCGTAGGAGGAGACTCTTGTCGTTGGGGGTGACGGACCATGTATTCTTGAAAATATCACCCAGAAGGGGTTTGATGAGATTCGGAAAGAGTGGGAAGTTGTCCCCTCGATTCATCAGGCCTTTTAAGATCCGTGAACAGATCGGAGAGGTAGCTTACCATTAGGCATTGCCACCACAACTTTCCGGAGTCCATGATGTGTTTCATATTAGCATGCTTTGGAAGTATGAGCCGGATCCATTGCATGTATTAGATTGGACCAAGTTAGAGGTAGACGAGGATGTTTCGTATGAGGAGAGACCGGTGAGACTCTTGGATACCCGGGACCAAGTCTTGCGAAGCAAGACAATTCCTTTGGTAAATGTATTGTGGAAACATCACGGGGTCGAGGAAGCGACTTGGGAGCATGAATTGGAAGTCCGAGAGAAATATCCAGACTTGTTTGTTGATGCCTGAGCATGTATTGAGATTTTGATTATGTTAATGAACTGTAATAACATTGTATATATCATAAATGATGAGAACATTGTATATGTTATAGGAATTTGGAATCATGAGTTCAATATAAGCATTGTACATGCTTTAAGAATATGAAATATTGTGTATGTTGTATCACTTTGGGAGCATTGTATATGCTGTATAAATTTCAAAAAGAAAAAAAAAAAAAAAAAGAACTTGAATTTTGATTAAACATTGCACATGATTTAGGAAAAGTATGAATTGTATATTCAGTATTGAGATATTGTTCAACTTGTTACTAGGAATGGTTGACCGGTGAATGGGTCATGGTGATGGAATTAAATGATTATCGTTGTCGTAATCAGTTTTAACTATGTTTCAAAACTTAATTTGAAATTTCGGGGACGAAATTCCTTAAGAGGGGAAGGTTATAGCGATCCCGGTTTTGACCCGACTCTTGTGGTATCCCGGACTCAGGTTTAATGCTTTCATATTGTTGTTTACCTCTTGTTTCCCTTGTATCTCTTTAGAATTGGCTTTCGGGTTGTTGTGGTTGCATTTAGGCAGGTTGGTCGCTTGTTTTTCAAATCTTGTGTTGTCCAGAATTTTGGTCCTCCGCTTAAGCGGCCATTCTTGAGCTCGAGTGGGCTTTGCAATTTTTGCTCCTCTACTCAAATGGCACTTCTCACGCTCGAGCAGGCTTTGCAAACTCCCAATACTTTGCGGGTCTGCAAAATTATTGGGAGAGTGATTTCCACGCTCGAGCGGCGTTTCCTACGCTCGAGTGGGTGAGTGCTCGAGCAGCCTTTTTCTGTGCTCGAGCGTTGGTTTGTTATCTGCAAAACTTCTGGATATGTGTTTTTTATGCTCGAGCAGCGATTTTTTACGCTCGAGCGGTGAGCGTTTGTTGTGTCTTGGCGCTCGAACGGCCTTTATTGCGCTCAAGCGGAATAATTTTTTTGTGTCTGACGCTCAAGCGTCAACTCTTCCACTCGAGTAAACTGTGCGTATATCAGATCGCGAAAATGACTTTTACATCACTTTTTCAGATCTTTTCTTCCAAAAACCCTAAACTGAGACTCTTTCTCTCTAGAATACACTATCTCTCTACATTTTCTCCTAGATCCATTGATCTCTCCGCCCTAGTGTCTTTGGAAAAGGGTAGAGCATCTTGAGAGCTTTATTTTGATCTGATTGGAGTTTGGTTTCGGTGGCGTCGGAGTTTTGTACTTGTTCCATTGGTCTTTTAAACTTGAGGTAGGGACTCTCTACACCTTAATATGGGTTTTAACTTGGTTATAGGTCGTGTGAAAATGGTGGGATTTCGGAAAGCTTTGAGCAAACCTAGGGTTTGGGTTCAAGTTTGAAAAGAGGGATTTCTATGTGGGTGTTATATAAATGACCATGGGGTTTGGATATGAGGTTAGCTTGTGTCAAAATAGTTGATTTTGGTCTTTGGGTTAATATTTGGAAAAATGAGGAGTTTTGCCCTAAAATGTCTTGAATAATTATTTTGTACAGATAATGAAATTGGTATGGAGGGCATGAAATTGGGAGGATGTATACATGAATGATGTTGTTGGATTTGTTTGATCACTCATGTGACGACCGAGTCTCTTTTCCTTTCCTTTCCTTCTTCCTTCACTCCATTCTCTTTACTCTTGTCGGGTTTAAAATGTTTGGAAGTCATTTCTTTTTGAATAAGTTCTTATTCTTGTTCTTGGTTCGATGATCGAATTTCATCCATTCAGGTATGAGCGCGGTCGAGTCTGGGGTGCCCGAGAATCGAGTCAGAAAATTTTGGGCTAGAAAACAGTGGCTGCACATGCGGCGGCCCAGGGCCGCACGTGTGGGAGAGGGCCGCACGTGCGGAATTCAGAGAACATCTTGGCTTGCATACTGAAAAATATGCACGAGCGGCTGAGGTGCGGGAGAGGAGCCCTGCACGTGCGGGGGTGAGGGCCGCACGTGCGGGAGGGGCACTCCGCACGTGCGGGAATGGGCGTCGCACATGCGGTCGGTCTGGACCCGAAAATCTGCATTTTTGTATCTTTTAGGCCGAGTTGTTTCTCACATTTAGGGCTTCACTCTCTCACTCCAAAACCATTTTCTCTCCTCTTTCTCTCTAGAAACCCTAAACCAAAGCACTAAAAACTCTTGAATCTTGCTATCCATGGGGCTTAGATCATCATCAACTCCTCAAATCTTGAAGCTCAAGCTAAAACTTCACTTGGTGTGGTAGAGATCAAGCTTTCGCCTCCTTGAAGTTAGGGTTTCATCTCCATTTCATCATCAACCTTTGAGGTAGGGTTCTTCTTTGAGTTATATGTACATTTATGTAAGTTTTAGTTGTTTTTGGGATCTTCTCTTACTATTTCAAAAATGGGGTTTTATGATTCAAGAAATGGATGATTTTGTGGAGTGAACTCCATCTTATTTTCTTAAAAAGATGTTTCCCTTGGAATTTTAGTTAATCATGTTTGAGATTTGGGATTTGAGAGGGGTTTTACAAAAGAGATGGGATAATGTTGGGGTTTTTGATGAAAACCTAGAAATTTGGGGAATTTTCCTAAATAAAGAGGGTTGGGCAACTATGTTGAGATTATATATATATAACTACGTATGTTTTGCTTGCATATTGATCGATGTCAAGTTGGGCAAGAAAATGAGAAATGTCTACTTACATATAAATGAGAAATGTTTATTTTACATCCTTGTGTCTTGAAATATTGGTGAAGAGTTTCCCTTGATGTATGAGAGTTACTGAGTTTGAGAGTGAACATTTATATTATGCATTGACTTAACTTGTTTCAAATGTTGAAAGAGCATGAATGTTAAATACATTGTTGAATATGATCAAGGTGGAGAACAATATGGTAGTATGGGTAATTGTTGCATTGGCATTACATTAATCTTGCATAATATGAGAAGTGTTGAGAAAGATTTTGAAACACAATGAAAATGAAACATTGTGATTGAAATTATGGAAATGATTATAGGGTAAATACGTGGTAAGTCCGGAATAGGTGGTGTAGAGGAATTTGAAAAGTTGGCTTGAGTGTCCTTGGTGAAAGACCAGAAAACCGCACGGATAGGTGTCGAGCTTTCTGGTTAATACCAGTAAAAATGACATTTTGGTAGTACTTGTATAGTCTACTTGCAGACACTAGCCTTAGGATTACCAGTGTTGTATTTACCACCCCTTGTGATTAAAATTGGAAGTTTTGGAAAATTGTTGAAATCAAAATGAACTAATGAGTCATGGTGATTTTTAAGAAATGCATAATGAGTGAGTATTTTAAATTGGCGTTGCATGACATTGCATATGAATTAACATTTGACATCTTACACAAATGTATATACTTTGTTGAGGATTCCTCTACTGGGTTTTATGTTCACCCCTATGGGATTTGGTGCAGGTAAAGATGTGGTGATCCCGCCAAACTAAGGGCGTGGATGTGTTTTGATGAAGAGTAGTTTAGCTCTTATTTTGTTGTGATATTTTTGTATGCCTAGGGCTAACGTGTATGGGTCCGAGAGGCCACTTTTGGTGTAACCGGGCTAATGCTTTGGAAGATGTAAGCCCTTAAGGGCATTTATTTGTTTTGACATTAGATGTTTTACATGCTATGGATTCATGTATTCTTTTGAGTTGTGAATGTATAACGCATGTGGGACTTTTATATTGAATCCTTTTATATATGTAAAAAGACGGAAAGGTTATTATCAATTTATAGTGAATGCTTGTTAATTTGGTGAGATCATGTTGAATTATTTTCAGGGCGTTACAACTCACCTATGGGAATTTGATGAATTATCTGTTATAAATATTGTATATTTGTTTGGAAATATCTATTTTGGGCTATCTGTGGAGGATAGCCATGATTATTGTAGACACTGCATGTGGATTAGGCGAATTGAAATTAATCCCTTAATCATTATCATTGAATATGATTATGAATGATATACATTGTATATGTATGATATTTGAGAGAAGAAATGGGATGTACTCCATGTTTTGAGGAGAAGATTAGGGATGGACTCCATTGAACTAAGTTGGCCTGTGTGTCCAAGGTGAAAGTCCCGAAAACCATTTGTATACATGGGTGCCGATTCCCGCGGATAAAATTTTCGTAAAAAGGCAAATAGAAGTGAATGTATTGTGATGATTTTAATTCGTTGGAAACCCGTGAGGTGTATCCTCTGTTGGGTGGATTAAATGTAGTGGGTTTATCTATCGAACCAAAATGAATGAAATGAAATGTAAGTTTGGCATACCATGGTCTTGGAGAGAGTTATAAAGATTTTGTTATAGGACAATGAAAATATACATCATACTTATATCTTGTTAATTCTCATATACTGTGTTAGATTGTTTCAACTGGGCTTTGGCTCACCCTACTTTGGGAAAACATTTTCAGGTATCGGTGACATGCCTCCTCCAAGGACACAGCTTGGGAGGACCTTGGAGCCGAAGGCTGTTTTTATGTTATTTTGTATTTAATGTTCGTTCAAGCCTAAGGCTTTATATGTATAGAGCTTATGACTCTCTTTTGTTATAACTAAGAAATGACTTCAAAAGATGTAAGCATGTAGGGCATTTATTTTGTTGAGCATTAACTGGTATTACATGCTATAAATTCAGGATGTACATTTATGAATGTATATTGCATGTGTTATCTTTTGTAATATGAACTCTGATGAATGAAAGCATATCGTTTCTGTTATTACTTCTCTTATGAGTGGGATTTATCGTATTTTTTTGGGGCGTTACAGAAGCTCCCATATATAGTTAGAGGAGCTACACATATTGATTAAGCTCTCTTATTCTTCTAAGCACCTTCTTTTACACCACATCACTTTCAATCTCTTTTTTTTTGCTTGAAGATCTATCTATGCTATATATTAAGCAAAAGGGGATTTTTAACCCCCAAGGCCTGTGGGAGCTTCAATATCCCAATCTGAATTTTCTATATTTTTTTATTTTTTATTTTAAAAAAAAACTTAACATTTATTGATTTGGTCAAATTCCCTTATCAGCATTTATTAAATTTTTTCAATCCACATGTCTTTCCACATGCTTACATTTATTGATTTGGTCAAAATCCCCTGATCAACATTTAAAATCCCCTCATACAAATAATTATAGATACAATCCGTGTATAGTTACTGCAGTACCCTTTTCAACTTCTCCCATACACTATGGTTAGTGATAAGATTGTTAAATTATTTTTATAAAAAATCTTTAAAAAATAATTTATATATTAAAAAAATCTAAAACAAATATAAATATCTATAATTATCCCGTGCATAGCACGGGTGATAGGCTAGTATATATTAAGCAAAAGGGGGTTTTTAACTGTAACGCCCTCAAAAATAACCCATTATACATATAACAATGACTTGCATTATTAAAAGAAAAAATTGCATTATCTCAATCATCAGAGTATTACGAAATGAAAACATTATATGTAACATCATAATAAATGCCCTACAGGCTTACATCTTGCCAAGCAAAACACTTGGACACAAAAATATGAGTTCTAACCCAAATACAAATAAAGCCCTAGGCTTGAATGTTTACATGTAATTCAAATAAAAACAGAAAACTAATCTAATCTTCAAATCCAAGTCCTTCCAAGCTAAGCCCTTGGAAGTAGGTTATCACCTGAACCTGAAAATGATGTTCCCATAAAGGGTGAGCCACAACCCAGTAGAAAAATACTAAACCAAATATAAGCATTGAATAAAGTCCTAGCATTTAATAGATGGTTAACCATGATAATCAATTATAACAACATACAGTCTTAAGACACTAATCAATTTCCATTATTATCAATATGGCTCAGAACCTGACCAAACTTACAACTGTGAACTATATAGCATATTCACATTACGTCCAATATCAACAACACAAATGAGACTCAGGCTCATATCAAAACACTTCATACTTCCAGATTGATACACATTTTAGTGCTGTATCAATAAAACACTTCAATATAAATAAGCACACATAATAGTGATGCTAATGGAGTCCATCCCCTATCTCCTCCCAAACAAAATCCGGTTTAGAGGTCCATCACCTATCTTCCCCTAAACCGTCGAGTACATCCCCTATCTCCTCCCAAACAATGCAATGCATGTAAACACATAACATATACAACACACAATCAATACATTTAATGTCTGTATTAATTCAACAGTCAATGTTAATGACTAAAACAATGTGTTTAGTTCCAGTTATCCCTAATCCACATGCAATGTCTACAACAATCATGACTATCCTCCACCGATAGCCCAAAACAGTTATCTCTAAACAGAAAATAACTAAATCAACAATTCAACAGGCATATGATTTAAATTAACCAACTACCCCATTAAATCAATAATTCCTCATATTTCGTGAATTCAACTATTATTCCCAATTTTCCTTAAATTAAACTTACAATTCAATTTAATACTACAACTAGGGTTTTCCTCAAACTTACCAAAATACCCCCAACATATTAAAATACCAAAACTTAGAACAAAACGTATACATTGGAGTAGGAAATCCCTACCTCGAAGTAAAGAACTCGAATGAAGAAGATGGAGATGATGATCCAAAATACAAAGTGCTCCAAACCAAGAATTGTTCAGATTAAAACGAAGCCCTCGACTCACTCTATCTTTTTAATAAAGGATCTAGGTTAGAAACTCACTCTAAGTAGATCAAACCTAAGAGCGAAGGTGTGTAGGGAGAGAGAAAAAACGGTTTTAGGGTTTTAGAAACAAGAAGGAGATGAAAAATGATCCTGAAAGTCGGATCTCGGACTTATGTACCAGTCGCCCCGCTCGAGCGGCCAAACCCCCGCTCGAGCGGCACTCACAGACCCCCGCTCGAGCGGCCAAACCCCCGCTCGAGCGTCGGATGCACACTCTCAGCATTTTCGCATACAGGCTCCCCGCTCGAGCGTCCAACTCCCCGCTCGAGCGGCACACACAGACTCCCGCTCGAGCGGCCAATCCCCCGCTCGAGCGTCCAACACAACACAGGAATTACTGAAAGGTTGTATTTCCCGCTCGAGCGGCCAAACCCCCGCTCGAGCGGACAAGCAAAAATCTGGGCAACTAGACTTGGTTCCTAAGCTCAACCAACCTGCTCCAAATCTGCCCAAAGACATCCTATAACTCAAAAATAAAGAATTAAAGGACAACAACAACAATACACAATGCCTGGATCCACGGAACTTAAGTCCGAATACAACAATCTAAAGGAGAAAGACCGGGGTCGCTATATTAACATCAAGGCCTGTGGGAGCTTCAATATCCTAATCTGAATTTTCTAAATTTCTTATTAAAAAAAAAAAACTCAGCATTTATTGATTTGGTCAAAATCCCCTTATCAGCATTTATTAACTTTTTTCAATCCACATGTCTTTCCACATGCCTGCATTGATTGATTTGGTCAAAATCCCCTGATCAACATTTAAATCCCCTCATATAAATAATTATAGATACAATCCGTGTATAGTTACTGTAGTACCTTTTTCAACTTCTCTCATACACTATGGTTAGTGATAAGATTGTTAAATTATTTTTATAAAAAAATCTTAAAAAACATAATTTATATATTAAAAAAGTTTAAAACAAATATAAATATCTATAATTATCCCGTGCATAGCACGGGTGATAGGCTAGTACTATATATAAGCAAATGTAGTGGGTGTGCTCATAGGCCTCCAAATCTCTATTCTTAATTTCTTATAAAATCTATTAAAATTTTAAAAAATTATGTGGCACTCAAGTTTCAAACGCACTCCTCTCCCATCACTTCCATTTAAAATAAAAATTATTTTTTAATAATTTAATAATATATACTCTTAGGGCATGTTTGATTGACAGGATTAGAGCATGACATTGGGATTATTAATCCGTAGGCCCAATAATTCTGTGTTTGTTTTGAAATTTTATTTCAAGATTATTAATTCAACAAATTTCTAGGATTATTAGTAATGGGGTAGGGGTGAGATTATATATCCTGAGTTGGGAAATAAAATAAAAAGACTATTTTACCCTTAACTAAAAATTAAAGCACTTATTATTTTTATATAATTTTATATTTTAGAAGGCTAAAAATAATTTTTAAAATTTTAAAATATTTTTTGATATTTATTTTATCAAATTAGTTTATATTTTAAAAGACAAACCAAACATGGCTTTGTATTTTTTATTTTTATTTTGCTTTTATTTATTTATTTATAAATTTTTTTTTCAAAACCACGTTTATGAAGAAATTTTGATAAAGTAAAAATTGTGAAAAAATATTGATGGAAGGTAAGATTGGAAAAGAAGATAAATATAGTTGTAATCCTACATTCATATGTTTTCTTATCCAATGCAAATCAAACAATGGATAAGGAGATAATTTATCTTACAAATTTAATTGGATAGTGAATACCATACTAATTTAATGAGATTATTAATACCTTCATTATTAGTCTTGTGAATCAAACATGGCCTTAGAATAATAGTTATCCGAATACAAACTTATCAACAAGGGAAGAAAAAAATAAAAAATAAAAAAAGCTTTCACAAAATTCAAAAATATTTGAATTGAAAATCTATATAAAGATAATCTATATCTATCAACAAAATTCAAAATAAAGATAAAGATAATTTAAATTTGAATTTGAATATATAATAAAGATAATCTATATTTATCTATCCAATTTCACATCTCTCTCCTTCCATATAAACAGTTATATTTCAATTATGTTGCTCTTTCTCTTTTTCCCTTTCTCTCTCTCTCTATATTCAATTGATTATAAACACATACAAAACTATTTTGTTGCTCTTTCTCTTTTTCCCTTTCTCTTTCTCTATATATATAATTTTATATTGTTATATGTATAGTTGAAAAGTTTCACACATTTGCATTCCCCATCTCTCTATATATAATTTTATATTGTTATAGGTATGACTGAAATGTTTCACACATTTGCATTTGTTGTCTAAATTTTAATTTTACCAAAGGCTAGAGAGTTTTTGAATTTCTTTTTATTGCATCAATGTTGAATATTATGTACCCCCCCCCCCCCCAAAAAAAAAAAAAAAAAGTGTAAGAAAATTCTTTGTGTATCATTCTCATAATGAATTTCCCACCAAACTAAAAAACTTTCCTATTTAAGAATTTCAAAGTATTTTAACTTGGCAATTGAGTATCCACTATATTCTTTTGCTTAAAATTTTATCTTTCGATGATATTTTGGTGATGTTCACGTAGTTTATATGTTTATATGTTTTTATGTAATATTTAATTTTGCTCTTTTACATTTGATATCAATTTTTTTTTTTTTTTAATAAAAACTTGAATAATTGAGTCTTTTATTTAGTTTTGTTTGTGGGTTAGCAGTAGAATATTATTTTTATCATAGCAAAATATAGTTATCAATTATATGATACTTATTGATGTTTCATTGCAGTTGTTTTTTATTTATTTGTTTGATTAATTGAATTACTTTTTATGTTTTTGGTTATCAAAATCTCATCAAAAATAAATAATAAAAGACAATCAGTGCGGATGATATTAAACTTAAAATCATAACATATATGTTTTGCAATTCTATTTTTAAGTTACTCATTTTAAATCATATACACTCGTGCATTGCACGGGGTTACCACTAGTTAGACGAAGCAAAAGCCAATAGAAATATTCTTTTTAATTATTTGGGAGCAACTTCTAATTTTAGGGTGAATGCTTTTATCCAAAACTATTGTTGGAACTTCCATTTATTATAAACTAATTTAATACAATTTACATAACTCTTTAATACCTTGTGTTGGAAAATTGGTTTTTATAGGCTTATTTCGGGTCAATTTTGAGTGGATCCCAAACGTCTTTTGGGGTGAGTCCGAAGAGGTGACGTGTTCTTTGCCGCATGGCAAGTCACACGGTGAAGACGGTTCGTCAAAACCATTTATGAATGAATGGGAACTTGACGTCGTTTTCGGGTTCGTGGAATGAACATTTAAAGAATTAAATGTGGGTTCCTTGTAAGGCTTGTCCCTCATTGAAACTTTAAGAGAGCTTGTGTATGTATATAAGCTCTTGGTGTACTAACTTGTGTTCAGCCCCAAGGGGCACCCCAAGTTTGTAGAAGGGATGAGCTATGGACAAATGGAACCTTGGCTCAAACCACCACACAAGCGCGCCCGTCGGGTCGGTTCTAATGTTTTTTTTTTTTTTTGGACAAAATTCATTTGAATTTTTTCAAAAATTATTATGGGAAATTAATTCAAAATTTTGCACCAAATTTGAATTTAAATTTTCTGTCCATAATTGTGCCACTTCCAGTCCAAAATTCCACAACAGATTCAAATTTTCAGACAAATTCAAACTGCCAGACAAATTCAAAATGTCCCAGACAGGTTTTTTAACTACTGCAGTTTCCAATAGATTTAACTGCCCAACAGTTATCTGCTCGAAACAGTGTTGTATCTGTTCAATTTAATTTTGCACCTGTTCATTCAAATAACACACCTGTTCGGGTCTGTCAAATTTGCCTATAAATACTAGCCATTTCCGGCAGTTTTGGAGATTCGAAAATAATCTGAAAATTTCATTTTGCCGTCCGGTTTTGCTCCTTTGCATAAATTCTCTTCATATTAGTTTTTAGAAAAATTAAAGAGAGTATAGAACACAATGTTTTTGTTCGCCATACAAATTGTTTGGAGTGCTACTACAATTTGTGAAGATCATTGTATCCTGGGAGATAGACGCCATTTTTCCGTAAGCACTATAGCGGGGCAAATCTGTCTTAAGGACCAAAATTTGATGGGTCGTTGAACACACCAAAATATAATCACTAAACTATACCAAATTCTATTAGAATAATGGCAAGTCCAAGTATCGATCCACAGGGACTATTGTGAAATTAATCCAATTTAATTGATAAATTCCTAAATTAATTTTGATAAAAAGATTGAATATTTATAACCTAATTTTAAAACGAATAAATTAAACTAAGGAATTAAATTATCAAGAATAAATGAAATAGGGTTTAATGAATTGGGGGAAAATCCTAGGGTAGAGAATTCACCACTAACCACATAATTAGGGTTTCTAATTGAAATGAATTATGCTATGGTTTGAACGGATTAATGTTTCGCAACTACAAGTTCGAAGCATTTGACAAGAAGATCATCACATTCAATGTACGAGCACGAACCATCTCAAGTAATACGAATCGTTCACTCTAAACTAGGGTAGTGATACGACTCGTTTCTCGTAGTATGGTTCGTCCCATACCTTGAATGTGAAGGAAAAGAAAACAATTGTATGGATAACATTCAACAATCACAGAAAGTCAAATATTCGAAGGAATAATGAAAATTATATAAAAGAAACTTCTAAATCACCATACAATGGTTCAAACCTTTACATAATTTAAAATCAAAAAGAAAACTACATAATTACATGGCTAGGGTTTCATCAAAACCCTAGAAAAGATGACTAGCCACTCATGGAGGAGTGGAAGGAGGAAGATGAAGAAAAAACCACCATTGGAGACATCCTTGAAGCTTTTAGTTCCTTTCCCTTCCAAACCCTAGCCCCTCTCTTTAGGTCAAACCACTTCAGAACCATCGAAAAGCCTTTTTCTTTTTTTTTTTATACTTCTACTCATTTCCAAATAGGTTTAAAACATCAGTTTGACTTTTTTAGAAAAAGTCAACTATGTCCAAATTTTGTCTTTTTGCCCATTTTATGCTCCGACGATGTACAACCTGATTGACATTCAACACACATAAATTATACGGTTCAACCAGCAAGTGAAGTTAAGAGATTCTAATTAACGGCCTCAATGATATACATTTCGGCCTTAATCACATCCCCCAACTTACTACTTGCTAGTCCTCAAGCAAGTAAAATAAAATAAAATTAAACAAAATCTATCTATTTCCTCTTTCGTGGGAAAACGGTTGCATTTAGCATATGCAACAAGCCTTTAAACCACAACGTTACCCCAAGTGGACGAGTAAAGTCTCGTGAGGGTTTCCAGAAATGATATCCACAAACATTAACATTTTCTTATATACTCAACAACAAATGACTACATTACTCCACTTAACAATCAACTTATGTGCCACTACAGTGTGATATGGAGACATCATGAGTCATTAAAGGCACAGTGGACAAGCATGAAGGAACCTATTGAGTCAAAACCACAATTCAGTTAATACAAAAGTAAAGTCCCCTGTACTTGTGCATGCTAGTAAACAAGTCATGAGTACCCTTGGTGTAAAGTGCAACCTCCATATTAGTTAACTATCCACTATAATAGCCCAGTGTAACTCATAATAACACCCAACATATACAGAAAAACCAACCTGTTGCAGCCAAGATTCTCAAAAGTAGTTTTTTTTTATTTTTTAAATGACTGTGCAATGTCCTGATCCATTAAGCTTTCTAATCAACCCATGTAACAAGCATTGGGCCAATGACTCCCAAACCAGACGGTTTTAGGGCACTAGGTGTAAAGACACCCCTACGGACTTAATAACTCGAGTTGAAAAGGCTACGAATCCGAACAAGTCATTCTTCTTATTTTTCCTTAACTGTGCAATGTCCAAGTCCTTTAAGCTTTCTAATCAACCCATGTAGCAAGTTTTGGGCCAATGACTCCCAAACCAGACGGTTTTAGGGTATTAGGTGTAGAGACACCCCTACGGGCTTAATAACTCGAGTTAAAAAGGCTACGAACCCAAACAAGTCAAGTGTTTTTGTTTTTTTTTTTTTTTTTTTTTTTTTTTTTTTAAGAATCTTGGCTCCTCATTTATTCTTTCCTGCAACTCTAGCTATTATCAATGATGTACACCAGGGATTATAATAAAAAGATCACCGCTATGATAGTGTGTCCATGTGAATTAAGGCATACTCATGACAAGTGTACTAAAATCACAAACACAGACAATTCTCCTCGTGCAAACATCACATGCAAGTATCTACCCAATAAACCCTTTTCATACAAGTCTACTATACTCTCCAATTAACATATGCAAATATCATCATCCTACTAACAAAAAGTCACATTAAGTGAAGTAATGCAATCAAGTGAAACAGGTATAAGCATGAATTATGAGCCAGATAGAAATGCACAAAAGAAAATATAACCCTCATTTCCCAACTTGAATATGACATTGTCCTCAATGGAAAAGTAAAGAGAAATGAGAGAATATTACCAGAATTGTAGGTGCACATCCAGGTAGGCAGAGAGTAACATAGACACACTGCACACACTTTTTTTTTTTTTTGGAAGAAAAGAAAGCATTAAATAAATGAATAAAAATGACATGAAATTAAATTAACTAAACTATAAAATAAACTAAACTAAACTAAACTATAAAATAACTAAACTACAAAAGAGCCTAAAGTATGGAATAAAATAACCTAAACTAACATTTTTTTATTTTTTTTATTTTGATTAATAGAAGAGAAGAAAATTAAATTAAATAAAATAAAATAAAAAAAACTAAACTACTTATTAATTAAATGAACAATTACAGTATAGAAGAAAAATAAAAATAACATCACTAACTACACAAGTATAATAAAAATAAAAATAAAACCAAAATCTACTAACTAATTAAACTAATCAGAATCATTACGAAGCAATTTAAACTAAACAAATATAGCAAATTAAAAAAAAAACTAAATTAAGATTAATGTTAGCACCATGATTTCTGAAGATTTTTATTTTTATTTTTTATTTTTTTTTCTTTTTGCAAAATAGAAAATAGAAAATTAAAAAAAATAAAATAAATAAATAAATAAATAAAATTCGAAATTTTTCTTTTTTTTTAAATAAAAAATTATAAATAAAATAATTGTATATTTATTTATTTAGTTTTAAAATTTATTTATGTATTTATTTACTTAAATAAATTAAAAGTGAAAATAAAAAAATAAAATAAAATAATAATAAAAATAAGACTAAAACAAATGTCCCTGGTTCAAATTTTGAGAAATCGGCACACTTGGCCGCACTTGGCCATGCTCATGCTTTTAAAGCAGAGTGATGGCTCTCAAATTGCCTTTATTCCGCACCTGCGGCGATTTGCCCTCCTTCGCGCAAAATTTTTTTTTTTGAAAAGATCGGCGTCCCGCACGTGCGGGGCCCAAGCCGCACGTGCGGCTTGGTTCATGCACCACGGCCGCACCTTCTTTTAAAGCAGGGGGCAAATGTTCAAAGTCATTTTCATTTTTTTTTTCTATATTTTAAATTTGTATTTGTTTACAATTGAACATCTATAACAACAATTTTTTTATTTTTTTTTATTTTTATTTTTTTTAAATTGAACAAGTATAACCTTTTTTTTTTTTTTAACACAGAAAATAAACATGAAAGCATGTTTTTTTTTTTTTTTTTTTTTTTAAACTAACTCTCAGCACCTAACAAAAGGCACCAGAGTTATGGCATAAAGTTGCCACTTCAGAATCCCCCAGGTAATAAAACCCAGCGTAGTTTATAGCCTTCGGGCTAGTACAACCCAAATATACTAAACCATTTCTACCTTCAATTGACATCCGAAATAAATAAAGCACATAAGAACATAACAGAATGCCCACTAAAGGTATAATCTTCACGCGAAAACCACGGGTACTACTTTTCTCCCTAACTGTGTTTGTAACTTTCCCTATTCTCCAACAGGGTGACAGACTAGGTTGATTCGGTATCCAGAATCGAGGCGCATAACACTACAAGAAATTGCATTTTTCGCAACGCAACAAAATATGTTGCTAAAAGGGAAAATTCGTTGGCAAAGAGTTTTGCCGACGCACAAAGCTACGTTGGCAACCCGTAGGCAAAAGTGAGTCGGCAAAAGTTTTTGCCAACGAAATTATCATTGCGTTGGTAAAAGTAATGCCTTTAGCGACGAACATAGTCGTCGATAAAAGCCTTCATCCATCGTCGGCAATTTACCTTGCGTCGGTAAAAGTCATTCAAATATGATGATTGTGTGGCACTTTTTGCGACACAAATTTGCATGGGCAAAAAATATACTTTTAGCAACAAAATATGCATCGGCAAAGGTAAACTTTTGGCGACACATTTACGTCGGTAAATGTTGCCATTTGCCGACGATTTATTTGTCGCTAAAGCTTTACTTTTGGCAACGACAAATTGGCATTGGCAAAAAATACACTTCTACCAACACAATATGAGTGGGCAAAAGTAAACTTTTAGCGACATATTTACGTCAGTAAATGTTGCCATTTGCCAACGATTTGGTCGTCGATAAAGCTTTACTTTTGGCAATGACAAATTGGCATTGGCAAAAAATATACTTTTAGCAACATAATATGAGTGGGCAAAAATAAACTTTTGGCTACACATTTACCGACAAATTGTTTGTCGAGAAAGCTTTACTTTTTGGCAACGACAAATTTGTAGCGGTAAAAAAATTTGAAAATCATATATATTTTTTTATAAGATTTACATATTTACAAGAGGCATCCCTCAGGCACTACTATTACAAATAAATAACATTGATATTAAATCACCTAAAGTTGATGTGTAGGCAAAAAAACACTGCTGAAAAATATGCTTTTGGAAGCGTTGTATAAAACCTAAAAGGGTAAACTCACTAAAATACTCAAATATATCCAAATTGTGAACCTATAGTAAAAACAGCGGATAACAAAATGAAAACATGAAACTAACAATCCAAATTTGCAGCAGACCAGCATCTAGTAGCAGCCCGCTTCATAACAACATTGCAGCAGCAGCAACCCAGCAAAATTCTGCAGCAGCACACCAGCAGCAACAGCAGAAGACCAGCAGACCAGCAGCAGCAGCAGAATTAAAGGTACCAGTAGCTGCATCAAACACATAAAAAACACAAAAACAGCTGCGAAATACCAGGGCACATGTTTACACTGTTCAATATATCTAAAATAGAAAATGGATAAATAAATAAAGAAGGCGAAGAAAATAATCCTAAACGATGATGCAAATGATGAAAGTGTGGCATAAATGATAATGAGTGGGAAATCTACAGTTCTAAGAAGTTAATCACGAACTTGGAAATTTATATCACATTCTCTTTTTTATAAGGTTCCTTTTCCCTAAACGATGGTTGAAGCCAAAACAAAAGAAAGCAAAGATCACAAATGCACCCTTCTCAAACATCCAACACCTATCCTATCTTTAGCCAATAACGTTAGAGGAGTCTTGGGAGCATCATGTATAAGCATAAAAGTTTCATGCCGAGCTGCTACATTCTTAGCTAGGAGATCAGCATAGATATTAGTTTCCCTCCATATCAAATTCAACTCACAGACACAGACATTCCTAAGAAAGTGTAAAGTCCATATTTGCACTATTGTTAGAATGTAATGAAGATGAACTCTTATGATTAGATGGATTAAAAAAATGGATGCATTATTGTTAGAACTTACATCGTTCCTGCCACACGGGTACTGACATGAGTCATGTTGGCTGGGATAAGTTTTGGTAGACCAAAATCTGAAATTTGGGTGTCAAGTCTTTCTCGAGGAGAATATTGCTAGCTTTGATATCTCGATGAACGATATGTGGTCGCACAACAAAGTTTGGTCAGTATGGGATTGATTTTTAGTTCCCTTCAAACAAAGAAAAAGGAAATAAGGCATCAATGACTGATTCTATAAGATTATTAATAAAAAATAACATAGATAAAGTCAAAGTGGCAACCTGAAAGTGGCAAAAGAGCAATAGAACCATTATCATCAAGATGTAACTCTGCTTTTACAAGCTTTGCAGTTATAAAATACATGAAAAGGGAGTCATAAGCAGTCAGAAATTGAACAATTACAAGCAGGGTATGGTGCAAAACAATCATCTAGAAAAATTCAAGAGTACATGACAAAAGCTAGCATCAGCAGCCACACGTCTTTCCAGTAATATGCAGCCATTTAAGCAAACAGTCTATCATTATCAAACAGTTCATCTTGCTAAATAACATCCACTGCCACAACTTGTTAATTCCTAAAACATGGGTTTACAGGTGGATATTTTGATCATGGGAGTTGCTTCTTGATATAAAGTAGATTTTAATTACAACAACCATAGAAGATGTATTAAGAGAACTACAAATTAATATAATAGTTTATAAGATTCTCATGAAACTTACAATAGGCCAGTAAGGTAGCCAAAAATGTGCATCCGAGCTGAGGGACTGTACTTAAATACATATATTGTCTCACAAAGGCATCTCAATGCTTGAACTTCCATCAACAAGAGCAGAAATACAGATTGCCAAACCCTGTATCTATATTTTACAGTGCTCAAATGAGAATGAGATTTATGAAAAGAAAGGATATTCGAACCCCCAGTCAAGTAGCTGACAATAGTGGAGTATTGTAAAGGCCCAGAGGCCAATGGTGCCTCTTTATATACATAAAACCAAGTTGTGACCAGCAACAATGTTGTCCACACCACAACCAACACATAAAAATGACTGAAGAATTTCTGAGGTACAGTGAATTTCTGCAAATCAACAATTTAACAGAGACATTTATTACAGATATATGAATAACTTCAGCAGAAAAATGTACTTGAAAGCTTCAAATATGTGTATATATATAATTAGAGGAACATAGTACGGTCGACCATGCTCGGACATATGACACACTAATCATGGAAACTAAAAGATGAGAATATAAACTATATCAATGACAACAGAAAAACTCAAAAACTAAAAATTAGATGGTGTGAGGAGAGGGAAAGGAAAGAGAGAAAAAAGAAAAATGGGGAAGGATTAACATTTATACTTGAATAAAATTACAAGTTTCCATCTCTAATACAATTATATTTGAATTTCCATCAAATTGTAACTAGTTTGTCTACTCACCACTTTTTGGTAATTTTTCTTAAAATAAACAGTCACAATGACAACTTGAATAATAAGATTCCTAAAAGGATTAAAAATTCATAACAACACAAAAATTCTATGTCTAGAAAATTAAGAAAAAAAAAAGTCCTTAAAAGAAATCTGAAATCACTATTATCATGGACAAAAACCCAAAAGATCAAAAAGGTTAAATGATAAGTAGTACTAGAACATAGAATATAATGCAGATAAAATTATCCCAAACAAGAAGAGGAGGTAAAAGTACCAATTGGAGTGCAAGTCATAGCGAACCAAATCAACCCAACTAGGTTGGCACCCATAAGGCCGCCCAATCATATGCTAGCACACCATCAAGAGTTGGTGAGAAACCAACCACAAACACCGCAGCCAACCTCACCAAGCATAAGAAAACCAAAACTAACAAACTAACACACATAAAGAAAGACAAGAAACACCAACAAACACAATATCAGCAGCATGAGCACCAAAAAAACAGCAGCCAGAGCACACAACATCAGCAGCCAGAGCAGCCAACAAACACCAGGAAATGAACACCACAGCAGCCAGCAGCAGACATACAAACCAACAACCACCAGGGAATGAACACCACAGCATCACAGCAGACATACAAACCAACAACCACCAGAGCAGACAGCATTGCACAGCATAAATAATCAGACTAACTCTGCTTCAAACAAGTCTCGGTGGTGGAATATGATAAATCTGTCATTCATGATGCAAGGTAAGAACTTATGTCCGGGCAACAATTGATGTCATCTTGAAGAGAAATAACGAATTTGGGCATTCAACAGATACTTAAATAGTCCATTGTCGTTCACTTAGAAGTTGAGATGAGTGCATTGCATTTGAAAGCATTTGAATATATGTACAACTACTCTTTTGCAAGTGTTAAGTAAAACTACACAAATACAATTTCACAATGACAGCTTTAATTTATAGGATAGAAAGATTACATACGTATCTATAGCCTACTAGATTTCTCCTAATTCTACTAGAAAAAAGACTCAGAAATAGAGAATTTTGGCTCTTTGACAATTAAGACTTTTCTATACCCAATAAAAATCACAAATAACAATCCAATAATACAGCTTGACTAAAAAAAAAAAAAATTTGAAAAAAATCCCTGGATGGATCCATACTTCTACAACCCAAATCTAGCAAAATTGAAAGTAACAAAACCACCCTTAACTACTAAACCAAATAAAGCCTAAATAAACATGTCATATAGTCATGAACTAATGAGAAACATGAAATGAACTCTCATGTTGATCCTACACTTAATTACAGAAGTCCAAGTGCAGTCCATGTAAAATTGGAGCCTTGCTCCTTTTTAGAATATTATGAACTAGACATCCATGTCCTATTGCATTTACCTAATCTAATGTACCACATTATGCATTACAATGCAACTTCTCAATCATGAACATCTAACATGGAAATATATCAGTCATATATTGCAGGAAATTAATCTCGCCACATCGATGTTAGATGAACGATAAAGTGAAAAAAAGAAAATATTGGCACCTAGGTGTTGAATCAACTGTCAGGTAACCACTTGGGTCCTTTGCCATGGGAATCCCGAGTGATTTGAAGATTTTAATGTCTTTGTGAATGGAGTTAGATTTGAGTCCAACATTCTTTTGAATCTTTCTCCATTTTATTAACTACAAAACCATACCTTCTTAGGCATTGTCTCTCCTCCATCTAATACTGACTGAATACAGGTTACACTATACTATACTACTCTCTAATACTGACTGAATACAGGTTGCTGTCATTATGTAGTTGGGCAGCCAGTGAACACAAAATCATGGTCCAGTTATTGTCTTCCTCTCTCAACCTAGATTCAGAATTGTCTATACATTCCAATCATCCAAAAACTAGCCTTAATTCAAAACCATCCAAAAAGAACTATCCTTAAGTTATAATTGTCCAAAAAGTTATAAACTACCCGAAAACTATATCATATATAAGTTTCTAAACAAGTGTTGTTAAAAAAAATCCTATAGTCAAATAAGTGTTGTTCTGCAGTATACGGAGAAGCCACCATCCAATAAATTAGGATTTGATAGCTGAAACATTTTATAACTAGCATATTCATCTTTATAATTGAACAGAATCATTAACAGATCAGATCAACTAAATCCATGTCTGATCTGTTAACAATCAGACCTATTAGATTCTGATAGTAATTGAATAATCACATTTCAACCACAAATTATTGGATTAGATTCAGCTTAGAATACAGTCCATTGATGGGCCTAGTCTCAGGTTTATATTCCTTTTCATTTTAAGACAAATTTTCCAAGGAGATCTTGTATTTCTGATTTGCCTCACCGCCACCAATGATGCTAATTATAGTTGTATCAGTGACCAATTAAGGTGCTTAAAAAGATAAAATCCACATCAGGGACGTTCTTAGTTAGCTCGCAGAAAAATAATCCCAAGTCTACCACTACAAACTCAAGTGTTATTCACAACGTTCATTCAGAATCTTATAGTATGGACTTAGGGCCATATTTTAATTAAATGAGAGGAAAAGCAGAGGGTAATCAAAATATGAAAATACCTTGTGTATGCTGATATTATTCCATCTTTAGTGAAACTATCTTCTTGTGTGCCAATCTCATGCAAATACAGACAATCAGGATTGCTGCAAGACTGCACCAAAAAAATTTCAATCCTCACCTATAACCAATAGTCCAATTTCCAATCAATAATTCAGAAATCATACCACATTTCTCAGGCAGGCATGACAATACTTTGTGGTTCCAAAGCATGCCCTGCAAAATGAAATCCCAACACCTACATAAGAGAATACAGAATAGAACATAAATCTTGAATGTAGCCATTTCCCACCTCAATGATCTACCATCCAAGGTAAACCCATGCACTAATTGAATACATCGAACCGCTTCCTCTTCCTTTGAGTAAGTAATATATCTGGGATAGAAATCACGTTTAAGAACAGAACAGTTGTAGTGAAGTAATGGAACAAAGATATGTAAACAAGCCAGTATCAACATACAACTGGATAAAAAGCATAAATAAACTGCATCTTCAGATTAGGCAGTTTCCTTGTACATATGAACTAATAGAATAAGCAAGAGATTGAAATGAACAAGCAATGTTTGACAGAAACATTTTGAAGTATTTATAACTCAATTTCACTTCTCAAGGAAGATAAAAATAAATACATAAACAAAAACTAGCAATAATGAAAACGCTTAGACTTACACACTACAAGTATTGTTTGCAAAATGTTGAATAGCACCAGCTGCTGTCCGAGATATAGACACCTTCAGCACCTTTCCATACTGACCAAAATACTCTCTCCACTGGAGAAGCTGCTAATAAAATGATAAAACTATTAATGAACAGACCTATACCCCTATTGTGAGGGGTGGTAAGAGGGGGGGGGAGAGAGAGAGAGAGAGAGAGAGAGAGCAGAAAAGTACACACGTTTTCATCTGCCAGATTAAGAGGTAACCCCACAACGTAGACAAGATTTCGTTGAATCACTCGCACACTGCTAAGTTGCTTTCTTCCTTCAAATGTTTTACCTTTTGCCTTTTGTGGCTTTACTTCTCTCCATATTCATCTCAAAAAAATGAAATATCAGAGATTAGATTCATAACTAAAAGAAGTTACAAAACTTGGGAAAATTTGGGGCAGATTCTGCAGAGAATGCATGTTAATATCAGAGACAAGCTAGTTTGTGTACATACAAAGAAATGCAAAAGCCTAAAAAGTTACTGAAAATGGAAGACCTAAACATTTCATGAACCAAACACTGTATGACATCAAGTGAGACTTGAAATTCAACTCAAACACATAAAAATCTTCACAATACTGATAAATTAAATAAAATCTAACCCGAAAGAGGTGTTGAAAACAATTCAAATGAGGCAAAGACCTAAACAGGACATTTCTAGCAAAAAACAGAACAAGGTTCAAACACTTGCTCCCAAAAGTCAAATTTCAAGACCAAACAATCAAAAGATTCGACGAAATCCGATCCACATAATTGGAAAACTTTAAAATGCCAAAAATAAAACCAATTCTACAGTGAAAACAATGGATCGCTCACTAGACTAGCAAAATATATTGAAAACGATACGAAAACTTTGACCAAAAAAAGCTGAAAGTGGAGTCTAACACTAGGGCATCAACATAAGACTCTATATAACTTGCTTTAGTCCATTTGAAAAATAAATCCATCAAATGATTAACATTTTCACCTCATCAAATTATGTAATGACAAATGCCAAATAAAGACATTAAAATCTTACCAAGAAACCCAAGAGAGAGAAGCAAAGCAATGAAAGCGAATGACAATCCTACCAAGAAACCCAATGGCCTGCAATCTGCCATTTAAATTTATATATCTCTCTCTCTCTCTCTCTCTCTTCCCTTTCTTTGTTGTTTGTTTGATTCTCTTCTCTCTACTCCTGTAGATTTTGTTACATTGAAGGAGAGCCTTCCACTGCGGAACAAAGAAAAAATTCAAAAAATAAATAAAAATAAAAAACTCAGGGATTAGAGAGAGGGAGGGAAGAAAAGATGTCAAAACCGTTTCCTCTTATTGTGGAAGATAATATATAAATTAAGGTAAAAAAATTAATGTGATAGTAATATTATCTCATCATTAACACGTAAAATTAAGATAAATAAATTTTTTCTAAAAACAAATAACATAAACAAGTAAATTTTTCTATTGCATTACTAACCTGAATTTTCAGTTCCTGTAAAACCTGGCACCTTCAGAATTCTATCTTTGTAGCTGAAAGCATATGGGTTTTAAGTGAATATATTCGTGTTCATATTTTCAACAAGTCTAATAGTTATACTTTGGTTTACAAATACCATCGGGAAGATTTCATTAATTACCTGTGCTTGAACTCACTTCACATTGTGAACTTTCACAAGTATCAACTTTGTCATGATTGATAAAACCTTAAAACCTGCCAAGAGAAACTTAGCATGAAGGAAACCATATGAAACCATAGCAAAAATAACCATTCAAAGTCCTATATGACAAGAACAGGCAAGTTAATTCGTTATGTTTTGATATGGAGGAATAAAATAAAATAAACCAATTTCATTGGCAATAAATGTCATAAGCACATGAACATAATAAGTTTTCTCTTATAGGCATATTGTCAAACACAATGTGTGCAAGGTATACATATTAATAAACACTGATTTAACACACAAACGTACAAATCCAATACCAACATCTGCAAACAAAAGAAATTGAAAAACATGATCCTAAGTAAGAAACAAGCATTCATAGTGCTCTCCAAGTGATTGTAGAATGTCACTCACCTTGACAATCAATGTTGTAGCACCGAACATGTTTGGAGTGTCTACCCCATTGAGATAAGCTTTGATTTCTGGGATACCAGGTCCAGCCGCAGTGGGTGTGAAACACACACAGAGAACAGCAGCAACCATGGTCAGAATAAAATTAACACTAGTAAAAAATATAAATCCCATCATGTACCTGCATACACCAAGATGATTGCCAAAGCATTTCTCAATTCCCAGCTCTGGCCAAGGTAAACATTTTTTTTTTCTTGGATGAAGGATATTTGAGAATTATCTGTTAGCTAAAAATATTTCAAATGAGTTTCTTAATTTAGTGCAAGGATATAACAATACCTTTCTTCTTCTATGTAGCGAACCACGGAGAGATGCTTGTACCTTGCAATATTCTCGACTGCAAGATTGATGAACGTGGCAATTATGCCAGTTAGAAGCCCAACAAGGAAAGCCAGCGTCCATTTTAAGAAAATATACTACAATACTTGGACTTTTGATCTGCTTCTCCAGTCATGCTTGAAGAGATCATTCTCATTGATCCTGTATAAAAAAGAATTTGCTGCATAAAGAAGAATGTGAAGAAGAAAAAGGAACATTAGAATCCAAGAACAGAGTAAGATGTTTTTACTCATAGTCCAAGCTCTCAATATGAGAGACCTCTTCATGAGTTGTAATAAAGGATTAGCATGGGTGAGTTGTAATAGATAAGCTCTGCAGAATAGGCAAGTAACAGGAGCACCGGTCGGTCTTGGAAATTTCTAGGAAAAGTGGTGAAATTTGTCTTATTCTTCTATTATGTATGTGGATGATTTGAAGCCCACGTGTCTAGCCCAAAATCTGCAAGGAAAGAGTTAGAAACCAAGCAAACAGGAGCGTTATATCACTGGAGGTGGCAGCGTTATACCACTCTTACACACTTTTTATATATGTTATAGATATATATCAACATAAATTACATATATAAACAGAAAAGGAAGATGAAAAATACTTTTAACCATGATCTTGCTTGCGAGAGGGAAATTGAAGAGTGAGGAGGAGGCATGAAGCCTTAAAGATTTGGGTTTAGTTTGAAATTTAAGAGATGTGACAATATTGGGGTGGGGAGTTACAGAGGAACCGAACCAAACTCCTGTATGTGTAGAGAGTAACATTGTGGACGCCTTGAAGCTCTGCTCATGATACACTATCAGGAGCTTTTAGATACTCATACTTTTTCAAGCATATATATATAGGTCATTAACAAATAAATTCATATCAATTCCATAAATAGATTATAATCAGCAGGTAGCTTTGGTAACTAGTATCCATGTTAAGCTAGATTACCTCTCCTGCAGCATAGTCAATCAGAAAAACCTTGGTCAGCATCTTTAGTGGATGTTGCAAAAGTTTCACATATCACAAGTGCTGATTCAGCAAGTTCTTCATCAGATAGATTGGCAGTATGCACACCTCACAACAACGTTGCAGTAGCAGCAGCTAGCAGAATTAAAGATGAAGAACATCTAAGCAACAACGTAATCACTATTGTAGTGTGTTACCGAGTGGAAGCAGTAAAGATGAAGCCATATTTTCTTTCTTTTGGTAACAAAAATTGAATTTCAACGCAATCACTATTATTGTAGTCAAACAATAATTCTATATTTAGAATATAGTATGTTCAAATTTGTAAATCTACACTTACAAGGATAGATGCTTTTGATTTTATTAAAATCAAAACTTTACACACAACAACAAATGAATAGCATTAACTAATTAAATATGCACAATAATTTAATAATCAAAGATGGATAGCTGTTAAGTGTTAAAGTAGACTTGAATAAATGAGAAGTCAAAAACTGAAACTAGAAAATAGATTTAATTTGCATATGTAGCATTTTACATTGTGGAAGGAAAGGAGTTCAAAATAATATTAAAAGGACAAAAGCTTAAAACACTGATTAGATATTAACTATAATATTCTATAAAGTAGCATGAATTGTGAATATAGATTGAAAAACATGTAAATATTCTTGGGCCCCATGAAACCATGATAAATGAAGTATCTAGCAAGAAATATGAACCTGTAATGGCATAGGAGTGATGATAACTAGAAGAAACTTTAATAATTTCCTTGGAAAGTCTAGAAACTTTGAGGGGCTCCTGCATTAATAATACAACCAAATTACATGGTCAATTCAAAAGGAACTCCATTGGAAACATTACAAATAACAACATAAACAATCACATCTCTTTTTCCTTTTTTATTGGTACTAAAATAGTCGAAGAAGATAGTGAGTGAAGTTAACCAAAATAAACAGAAGTAGAAAAATAATATGTAGTTTGAGTGGGGAATTTATGCAAACATGTGTGAAGCATTGTAAAAAAACACAACCAAAACTGTGCCATCATCAAATAACATGACCCTCTTCATAAATATGCCTTGTTTTAACCCATAACAATGCACAATGAAAAAGGGTTTAATTTTACCAACATCAGCCAAGCAATCACACACAACCATATAAATCATGTCAGAAAGTCCTGCCTAGAAGATAACATGCATACTCTTAACAAACATTTTATCATCTTGTAATTCATACCCTAAGGCTACTCATCATACCCATGCTTCCATCCATTGTGGTCCTTCAACACCATCCAGAGCACAGCCTGCAAGGGTACCATCAATCAGAAACTACTTTACTACACAATCATCCAATAGCTGGTTGCTACCTGTATTCACAAGAAATGCCCCTGCATAGATCAAGGCACTCCCCTGTAAGTGCAAATTATAGGAATCCCAGTATTTTTATTTATAAAATAAATGTACCAAACGGAAGAAACACTGGAAAGTACCAGGCTTTATATGCTGCAAACAATCTGCATTAATAATTTGAATTGTTTCGTTTGTCAAAGCACAGTGAAGAGAAATAAGGTCACTTGCAGCAAGTAAATCATTAAGGGTATCCATTCTTTGGGCAGGAGGGAACATCATTGAGGATCTACTCAACTTTCCTTTTCCCTGCATGAATGTAATTAAGGAAAAAATTAATTAGATGTCACATTTCATTTTCCCTGTGTAACGTAATTAAGGGTAATTAGTTAGATTAAGTCATATATATTAGAGGACAAATATCCAATACATGACAGGAACATCAAATTCAAAAAGCCAAAAAGAAGCACATCTAGTTCTCAAATAACATATATTTAATGCCTCTGGTAATACATATAAACAAAACTTAATGTACAAACAACACTTCGCTGAAAAAGATTACTAGCACTTGAGATTCTTCTCAACTTGTTGCTTTTACAAAAACCCTCTAAGATTTCCAAAGATCAATAGACTAGATGCTCTCAAATGACAACTCTAATCAATTCAGTCACATATAACTATTTCTTAGTTCCAAGACAATAGATTGAACAACTCTAATACCTAACTAGGCCTGTCTCTTGTTGGGAATTTTATAGAGCTTTAATTTAAGTTTCGAAGTCAAGCTATTTCAGAAAACTACAGAACGAAATCTCATTGAATTTTCTTATTTCCTTTTCTCAACAACCAAACAAAAAATGAACTACAACAGAGAAAGAAGAAGGAAAAAAAAAAAAACGCAGCAAATCAAAGCTATAAAAAAATGATTAATCAACTTACTCTCAGAGCTCAATCACTACAGATCCCAGACTAGAACCCCCACAAAATCCAACGAAACAAACAACTAAACATAAAAAAAATATATAATTTAACAACACATCAAATTGAACATGAATTCTGAAAAAATAAAGAAGGAACAGATTGCATCAATCAATAAAAACTGATACAGAGAAAAATTCAAAAAATAAATAAATAAATAAAGCCAGAAATTGATTAGAGAACAGGGGCTAAAATTCAAAAGAAGAAATTGAAGAGAGTACCTTCAAGATTCATGTCAGTCATATAACTGTGAGAGAGAGAGGGAGAGCGAAGAGACCGATCAGTGTTTATGAAGGGGCTAGGGCAAATATAAGGAAAAGGGGGAAAAAATATAAATGTTAGGGTTTACCGAGAGAGAGAAATAGGAGGATATACATACCAGTTATTATGGAGAGGCCGGTGACGACAAGAAGCCATGCTCACCAGCGGTGGTGACGGAAGGAGAGAGGAGATGAGTTGCGCGAAGGTGGGGAGAACTAAGGTGATGAATCTCACACAGAAAGTTAGTAGAGTTGGCTATGAAAAACAATTCAACACAATTTTTAGGTTTTTTTTTTTTTTTTTGAAAAAATTAAAATTAATTTGAGAGAAATAAAAATCAAAACTATATTTTTAAAATTTTAAAAAGTATTTATGACCTAAAAGATAAAATTATACAAAAATAATAAGTATTTTTTTATTTTTTCACCCAATTGTTTTTTGTTCTTTAGAAAAAGAAAATTGAAACTAGTTTCTGAAAATAAAACCCAACATATTGAAATTGATAATCTAATCACATTCTTTGAAAAAAATTTAAATTATCTCTAATTAGTCATCTCAACTTAAAAGTGTGTTTGGGCTTAATGGGTTCATTTTGTGATCTAATTCAATAATCACTTTAATTTTACAATTCAGTAATTAGAATATTTAAAACTCTTTGAAAAGTTATAATAAAAACACAATCACTAAATTACTTTATTTCACTAGCAAAACTTTTACCGACGAATAGTGTTATCGTCGCTAAATGGTTAACTCTTTGCCCACGCCAATTTGTCGTCGCCAGAAGTAAGCACACTAATAGCAATGCTCATTGTGTTGCTAAAATATAAGTCCCGTAGCTAAAAGTTTTGAAATTTTGGCGCCAACTAAAAATTTTGGCGCTTAGTGAATGTTATGCTTTTTTAGCGACGGTAGCAAATTGCGTCGGTAAAGGTATACTTTTACCAACGAAATTGATCACTGTGTCGCCAAAAATATACTTTTGGCGATAAAAAATTGACGTCGTCGCCAAAAGTAGTCGCCAAAAGTGCAATTTCTTGTAGTGTAAAGCTACCTCAACCTATGGGGCTGCCATACAGAGTTCAAGCCGGGGTAGTTTTGAAGCAATCTCCACACCCCTGGGTATTTAAACCAGACTCTAGTCTCGGAAATCCCAAACCTTTGTGTTCTAGGCTTTGCCATTCGAACTCTAGTTTCCACCGTCTCAGTTGGTCTCCTAGGAACTCACTACAAACACGGTTAGGTGGCTATACCAGACCGTCAGATGCCGTTCGGGCACGGCAAACACCAAAGGAATTACACCTTTAGAGGATTTAAAGTCTCCTAAACGCAAATAAAGTATAACGAGAATAAAGAAAAACAAAATAACATAGAAGGGAAAGAAAAATAAAATAAAAAAAAATAAGAAATCAATCTATCACGCATAATAAAATGGGTCCATCAAACCCCTGGGTAAAGGAAAATGATCCTTCCTAGTCGAGGAATTTAGTCTCCTATAATCAATGCACACTCGCCACCCAGTAGTGGTTCGTGTGGGGACTAACTCTCCTCCCCCATTCTCAACAACGTTGATGCCCGATTTCTTGGGCACAACTTGTGTGGGACTCACCCACTTGCTATCTGAGATGGGGTATATAATACCCGCATCCAACAATTTTAATACCTCCTCAATTGACCCTTCAATATCAAAATTTTCAAACCCAAAATGAGTTAGACAAGCCTCTAAAGGGTCCTCTACAAGACTGGATGGCAAAGCATCCTCCACAATCTCATTCACAACATCCACTAATAAGCACTCCTCTCTCTCATGAGGTTGTTGGGATGCTTGGAAAATATTAAGTTTCACTTGCATGTTGCCAAATGAAACTTCCATAACCCCGGTCCGACAATTGATGCATGCATTGGCCGTAGCCAAGAAAGGTCGACCTAAGATCACCGGGATTTGTTTCTTATAACTGGCTACCGGTTCCATATCTAACACCAAAAAGTCAACAGGGAAGTAGAATCTATCAACCTTAACTAGCACATCCTCAATCATGCCACGTGGCACTCTGAGGGACCGGTCAGCCAATTGAAGAGTGACAGTAGTGGGCTTCAACTCGCCAAGCCCAAATTCCTCGTACATAGAGTACGGCAATAAATTGACACTAGCCCCTAAATCTAATAAGGCCCTATCAATGAAATGGTCCCCTATAATGCATGCAATGGTTGGGGCACCCGGGTCCTTAAGCTTAGGAGGTGTGTCATTCAACAAGATGGAGCTTACTTGCTCCGTGAGTAGGACCTTTTGGGACACATGTGTCCTAGATTTACGCTTTTGCGTACAAAGGTCTTTCAGAAATTTGGCATATGATGGTACTTGCTTAATCGCCTCCAACAGGGGAAGGTTGATTTTTACCTATTTAAAGACCTCCATCATTGCCTCCATAGATGCCGCCTTCTTATTAAAAGGGGACGGTGTATCAAGGCACTGGGGAAAGGGTGCCTTAGGCACATATGGTGCCTTGGGCTCAAGTGAAGTACTAGGAACTAAGTCATCCCTCTTAATTGTTTCCCCCTCACCCTTGCTCTCATTAGGTGAACCTCCGTGGTCACCCTTCCTAACTCTAGTTACATCAGACACAATTGATTGAGGCTCTAACTTCCTACCACTTCTTAAAGCAACCACCGCCTGCACTTGCTCATGTTGCTTTCCATTCCCACCCGAACTCTCTGCCCCGTATTGTCCCTTAGGGTTGGCCACAGTTTGACTTGGTAATTTTCCCTCCTCTCTCCGATTCATGTTGTTAGCTATTTGACCCAATTGGGTCTCTATCTTGGCAATAGAGTGAGTGTGGGAGTGAACTATCGGTGCTAACCCCTTAAGTTCTGAGAGAACTTCCAACACCTGAGTCTCAAAGGCAGAGTTGCCCTGAGAAACAGGCGGGGGTTGTGGTTGCCGGTACGGTTGTGGGGGTCGATAAGGTTGCGGTGGTTGGTAGGATGATTGGTTGGAAAAATTATTGAAATTCTGCCTTGGTGGTGGAGGATTATAAGAAGTGTCTTGTGAAGGGGGTCTCCATGAGAAATTAGAGTGATTTCTCCATCCCGGATTATATGTGTTGGAGTATGGGTCATTACCCGGGTTGGAGAATCCTTGAGCCACATTCACATGCTCTTGGACTAACTCCGGAAATTGTGATGCCGAAGGGCACTCACTCAAGTCATGAGCAGGGCTCGCACATATAACACATGCCTCACGGAATTGAGGCTGATCTTGCTGGGTAGGGGCATGTCCCGTAGCTAATAAGTGGTCTATCTTGCGGGATAGTGCCTCTACTTGTTGGGCTAACTCTAGGTTTTGCCCGACCTCATAAATACCCCCTCTTCTCGGGGCTCCAACTACTGGTTGCCGGACTTGCCGGGCTGCGGAGGCATGGTGAAGGGAATTATCACTTAAGTTCTCAAACAATTGCCATGCCTCGACATCATTTTTAGACATAAATGTCCCACCACAGGACGAATCCACCATTTGGCGGTGCGGCTCAGTTAAGCCATAATAAAATGTTTGAACAAGTTGCCAATCAGGCACTTGGTGGTGGGGACACTGTTGGAGAAGGTCTCGAAGTCTTTCCCAAGTCTCATGGAATTGCTCGCCATCCATTTGAGCAAAGTTTGTGATAGCTCGCCTAAGTTGGTTGGTTTTACCTATGGGAAAGTACTTCTCCAAGAACCGTTGCTGTAATTGGTCCCAAGTTGTGATTGAATTAGCAGGTAAAGAATTTAGCCAGTGTTTGGCTTTATCCTTTAACGAGAATGGAAACAATCGCAACATTAAGGCCTCATTTGTGAAATTCTGGATCCTCACTGTCGAGCAAATTTCCAGAAATTCATTCAAATGCTTATAAAGGTCATCATGAGTTAGTCCATGAAATGATGGGAGCATTTGTATGGTGCTGGACTTAATCTCATAATGTGCAGCAGTGGTGTTGGGTAATTGGATGCATGATGGTGATGTATATGCAGTGGGTGTAAAATAATCCTTAAGTGTCCGGTTGGACACATTCGGGACATTAGGATCTACCATCTCTAATGGCTCAATGTATGAATATGAATACTCAAGCCTAGGAACACGGGAAGAAGCCCTAAGTCTCCTAAGGGTCCTTTCTAGTTCAAGGTCCAAACACCACAATTCAGGGCGACAAGAACGACGCCCGTGCATACACTACCCACACACACACAATAAGTTCGACTCTGTGCACTAAGTATGAAAGCAAAATACCAAAGGAAGAAATACTCACAGTGGTTTAACGAAAACGCTTTACTCGTCTTGCGGATGCTTGACGTGTAGACGTTGTCTCCAACCCCCAGTTGAGCTTTGACTTTCGTTTTAGCACTTTGGTGCTTTGCTTGTGAGTGTTTGCTTCTGTTTACTCACTTTAGTGCTACGGTTTTATTTTTTTTTTAAGCTCGGCTGCGCTCCGTTTGCACTTCAATGATAGCTCCAATTTCAAACGCTCTGCACACTTAGCAACACCAAAAGCATAAAATCCTAAACTAAAAATTAAAATAAGAATGTAACTTTAAATTAACTAATTTCGCCAGAAGTCCCCGGCAACGGCGCCAAAATTTGGTGGGTCGTTGAACACACCAAAAATAAATACTAAACTATACCAAATTCAATTAGAATAATGGCAAGTCCAGGTATCGATCCACAGGGACTATTGTGAAATTAAACTAATTTAATTATTAAATTCCTAAATTAATTTTGATAAAAAGATTGGTTGTTTATAACCTAATTTAATAACGAATAAATTAAACTAAGAAATTGAATTATCAAGAATAATTGAAATCTAGGTTTACTGAATTGGGGAAAAATCCTAGGGTAGAGAATTCACCACTAACCACATAATTAGGGTTTCCAATTGAAATCAATTATGCTATGGTTTGAACGGATTAATGTTTCGCAACTACAAGTTCGAAGCATTTGACAAGAAGATCATCACATTCAATGTACGAGCACGAACCATCTCAAGTAATACGAATCGTTCACTCTAAACTAGGGTAGTGATACGACCCGTTTCTCGTAGTATGGTTCGTCCCATACCTTGAATGTGAAGGAAAAGAAAACAATTGTATGGATAACATTCAACAATCACAGAAAGTCAAATATTCGAAGGAATAATGAAAATTATATAAAAGAAACTTCTAAATCACCATACAATGGTTCAAACCTTTACATAATTTAAAATCAAAAAGAAAACTACATAATTACATGGCTAGGGTTTCATCAAAACCCTAGAAAAGATGACTAGCCACTCATGGAGGAGTGGAAGGAGGAAGATGAAGAAAAAACCACCATTGGAGACATCCTTGAAGCTTTTAGTTCCTTTCCCTTCCAAACCCTAGCCCCTCTCTTTAGGTCAAACAACTTCAGAACCCTCGAAAAGCCTTTTTTTTTTTTTTTTATACTTCTACTCATTTCCAAACAAGTTTAAAACATCAGTTTGACTTTTTCAGAAAAAGTCAACTATGTCCAAATTTTGTCTTTTTGCCCATTTTATGCTCCGACGATGTACAACCTGATTGACATTCAACACACATAAATTATACGGTTCGACCAGCAAGTGAAGTTAAGAGATTCTAATTAACGGCCTCAATGATATACATTTCGGCCTTAATCAGTGTCATACACTCGACTTGATCTTTAAATTTTTATTCGATTTGATAAAATAAATTCAGTAAGTAATTTATTTTATTTGTTAATTTGTTTCAATTTATTTCATTTGAAGGATGTTCTAAAAAAGTGCACTTTTTGACTTATTGGCTTATATGAGTTGTGTTTGGGTTGGGTTTGATGTGATATGTTAGAGAGGTGATGTGATTTAAATAAGATGATGTGACTTAAATAGGATAGTGACTTTTTAACTTTTTGTATTATTTAGTAGATGCCAAACTTGGCCTTAATGTTGTAAAAATAAAAACACAACAAGAGAAGGAACATAAACAAAACTTCGCCAGACTTCCTTACTAATGAAGCTGAGCTGGAAGGCTACCACCAAGCCACACAAGTAGAGCTGAGCTCAAACACGAAGTCAACCTATAAACATTTATTAAAAGAGTTTCATAGTCTAAATAAATAGGAATACCATATTTCAAGTCACCAAAAAATTAATGATAGATGGGGGAGCTTGTAGCGGCTGGAATCGAATTGCCTGCGTAGTGCTATGTGCAATTAAAAAAAAAAAAATCAGTAAACACTATGATGTCTCTATTAGAAGGCGTTTTCTTACTAATACTTAAAAGTCTGCTTTGCAATTACAAGGTTAGGTTGGGCTAGTTCTAAGTTAAATGACCCCAAATCACAAATCAAGGCCAATGACACCAGACACTATGAGGTCTCTACCAATTTGGAACCAAGAAAAACAAATTAATGCACATTGTTTGTCATGATCTTTCGAGATATACCCGTCAAGGAAAACATTATGTGATTTCCATGTACATTGATTTTTAGTTAGGCATATTATCAAACAAATGGTATGCCTAATTTGATAAACGCACTAACAAACACGGAAAGCATACAAATCAGTTTAACACTTCGGTAGAAGACAGAAAAGCGAAAGACAAGAATTTTACATACCTTGTTGTCCAGATTCGCAGCACATCAGTGACCAACATAAAAATACAAAAGTGAATGGAATTACAAATAGCAACAGAGCATAGAGAAAAAGGGGTACAAAACACATAACTATTTTGGAAATTCAACAAGTTTCTCAAACAATTTGAGAAAAAACAGTGGTACAAGTTCTCAGATTTGTTTTATTATTTAATTGTATTATTATAATTTATTTCTTTAATTATTTATCCTTTCAGGAATTTTTTTTAATCTAATCATCAACATAATAATAAGAACTTTAAACAGGTCCAAATTAGATCACACTCCTACCAATAAATCAGTTAAATCCATCACATATGGAACAGAGTTCCATAGTAGCATACAAAATATAACCCAAGAAGAGAATGAACATGTTTTCTAAATCTAAGCTATTTCATGGTTAGGAATTACAAAGCAGGTATATTCTCTGAGAAACAGATTGATTAATTCCAAGAAAAAATAAAATAAAATAAAAAATCTAACCAGCATTTCCAGAGAATCCACATACAAATGATCAATTGTAGACTTGGATTTGAGACTGAACTCATTCGCCGCCACTGCCGCCGCTCATCACTCTTCGCCGGTCAAAAAATGGAGATAGTGCCGGCAAATCGAAGGAAATGCAGAAGACTAAGGTTAAGGCTTGGAGAGAGAGAGAGAGAGAGAGAGAGAGAGAGAGCAGAGAATGAGTAGTGGCCGTTGACCTTCAGCAACCACTCCACGACAGCTCTCCAAGCCCCACCCAAAGATGGGTCTATTTCGAGACTATGGAACAAGGGGTTTTCTTGTTCTTTTGAGAGCAGAGAGGTCAACTCTTCGTCTTCCCATAACAGGTCTTGTTCCAGTAACTGAGAGAGGTTTGGAATCTTAAAAGATGAAAATGACTTGTTTGTTTGTGGGCGTGGGTAACTGTTGCACGCCATTGGGGCGAAAAAACAAGGAAAATGACTTGTAGCTCGAATTCGGTGGCCCGAATTCGGCTCTGTGGAGAAGTGGTTTGGAAATACTCTTCAAATCCTAGGAGACGCTAGTGATCCTCAGCTAGTCACCTGAAAAGATACAAACACTCCGGTCGGGGGTGCCGTAATTAGCACTCCGACGGACAAGTTAGTTCAGACACTCAGGATAGCTCTCTTTCTAAGTTAAGTGAGGTGATTCTTACATACCTTTCTAAATTTGTGGTTCTTGTATTTATATTTGCTTTTTGGGCCTCGGGGCCTGAGCCTACTTTTATCCCATTCACCTTTTATTCATTCGGAGCTACTGACCTTCGTCTATTCAGCTTTACTAACGCATTCGGCGTCCTAGTCACGCAATATGAAGCTGAATAGTATCTAATTTTTGGGGTACGCGTCTTCCGACTCTTCTACTTTTTCGGCTCCCACAATTGCCCCCCAAGCACTTCACCGACGATAGTTGGCTGGAGTGCTTGGTTTTGAATTTCGAAAAGTCAAAGCCAAAATTCGGCGGTTGGCCTCATCGTCATGCGGATATCTAAGCGCACCCCTTTCGGTTGTCGTGTCGACTTCCCCCCCTCGCACGTGTCTATTTATTGCGATTTAAAATTTTGACGTCCTTTCAAGTATGTATTTCACGACGCTCATTGCTGGATTGCCTTTTGCATAGTCCCTACAACTCTGTTTTCCGATATCCCCTTCGTCCTTTGTAAGTTCTCTCCTCCCTTGCTTTGAAGACTCTTTCTGGTCTATTCCTTCCTTGGCATATTCTCATAAACTGTAGGTTATGGCGAAACATTTAAAAGACCTCCTTTCGTCAGATCGAATCGCTGGCTTTAAACGCCATTTCTCCATTCCTGATGATGTCCGTCTGTCGCTTGTGGCAGACGACACTCTTGATATGGAGAGGGCGGACAAAACCACGATTGTCTTTCCTCTTTTGTCAATTGCAGAGGGTGGAGTCCATTTTCCCCTTCACCCGTTTCTTAGGGCTGTGCTTCGCTACTAGGGTTTAATCCCTTCCCAACCTAATGTGAATTTCTTTAGAATCATAATGGGGATTATAGCGCTCAACCGTCGCCTAAGAATTAACCTTGGCATTCCAGCCATCCGACATTGTTATGCCTTTGCTAAGTCTTCTGGTCGGCACAGGCGTTTCTTCCTTAGGGCCAAGGATATCGACCATCAGCTGATTACTATGCTTTCCAGTTCTGGAAAACGAGTTGATGATGTTATGGTCGTTGTCCAGGGTAACTGGGAATTTGGCGAAGGGGAGGATCACGTCGACCCTATTCTTAGACGGAGGGGCGAGCCAGGTGGCTGATTGCCTTCTCGCTTTTATTATTTGTTCGTTTTTGTTGTAAAAGCCTCTTCTTTGAAATGTGACGGCTTGGCTTGTGCAGGGAGCAATTTGAAGAAAGTTCTGTCTTCAACTGACGGCGCCGTTCTTTCGGATATCGAAGTCGCGCTCAAATATTTTGGCCATCGAAGTCTTCAGAAACAAGGGAGGTTGGCGCATATTCTGCTTCGTTACGAGCCGACATATACGACTTTTTCGGCGGCGGAAAATATCCCTGTTCCGGAGGGTGAAGATTCTCTTATCGCTCTTATTTTGTCCGACTTCAAAAACTTGAGGCAGGTTGGTTTTGAAGGGTCCGATTCGGAGCGGAATGTAGCTAATGTTTTCGAATCAGATCAGTTCGAAACCGAGTCTGACGAGGTATTGAATTCGGCCGAACCTCCGTCCACTTTAGGCCGAGGGGATCATTCACTTGACAGCGTTGTTCACGGCTTGGAGGGTATTCCCGCCGCAGACCCCGAAAACATGGCTGGGTTAAGCCTGACAAAACTTGCCAGGAAGGCGAATGCGGAAAGGTTGGCCGCGCGGCGAAGAGCGGAGGCCCTTCCGTCTGAAGTACCATCCGCCACCGAATCTCAATTCTCCTTGCCTGTTAGCGAATCAGAGTCCGTGCGCATTGTTGAGGTGGAAACGGCAGAAAATCAGAATGCCGAATCTGCTTTGATCGTATAGGCCGGCCAAGAAGTTGAGGCAGAGAAACCACCTGCCGAGTTTGAGGCTGGCTCAGAAGAACACGGCGGCAAACGTCCTCGATTAGAGGGATCGGACGTGATTGTTCCTTTTGTCATTCAGCCGATGATAAGAAACATGCCGGTTTCTTCTGATGCTTCGGCGCTCAAAGATCCAGAAGTCGCATTCAGCTTGGCTACGTCCGTGTCGTTGCCGTCTGACAAGGAGGCTTTCCGGGTGGAAACGGATCTAAATGCGATAGCACTAGCCGCCCAATCGGCACTTTTGGTACATTCGAACTTAGCTTCACTTAATCCAAATACTGTTGAAGTTATGGTTTTAAATTCTTGTTTTGCAGACCGTCGGATGGATAGCCGATATGGGCCATCGCCATCGCGACGCCGTCAAAGAGATTGGTCATCTACGCGAGGAAGTTGAAGGCCAGAGGAGAAGGGCCGAGGTTGAGGCTTTGAGGGTGAACAAGGAAGCCTCAAGGGCCGACGTCGAGATGGAGAGGGCTCGTAGCGTGGATCAATTGAGATCAGATGCCGAGAAGAAGGCGGACGCAAGCGAAGATGCGCTCAAATTGGCCCAGAAGGCGATCTCCAAACTGGAAGCTGAGTTGGCTGAAATGAAGGCGGCGAAGGAAGCAGCCGATTCAGAGTCTTCCAAAGTATTCAAGGCCGGGAAAAATGCTGGACTCGCCGAGTACATTGACCAAGTCCCCAAGTTTGAAAATCGGGGATTCAAACATGGTTGGCACAAAGCCCTTACTGCTGCTAACGCTTCATTGATTACGTCAATACCATATGAGCAAGTGGATGTTGAGCCATTGGAGTCTGATTCCGATGGCTGATCCGGCCGACTGACAGTTTTTAGGATGTCAAATGTATTTTTACAGTTTTTAATTTAGTATTTTTCATCTGTTGCTACAGTCATGAGTAAATCTTTTTGTTTAGTAACTTGAGTATATATAAAAAATTTCATGAGTAACTTTTCATGAGTATATATCAAATCGGGCTTGTAGCTTTTTGTTTCGTAGCTTGAGTATATATAAAAAATTTCATGAGTTGTGCTCAACTGGCTAAGGAAAATGTTGAATGATATTGCTTTCGGTTACGATTAGATCAGCTGCTTAGCTTAGGTATTTGGCTGACCGGATTAATAAAGTAACTCGGCCCTTGCCTTAGCCAGGGCGCGAGCTTTGGAAGCTGAATGGGCCTAACTCGCGGGCTGGCTAAGGCATAGATTGATCGGCGGTTGCACTTGGAAACTCAGCCGACCAGATTAATAAATCTGCCCTTGCCTTAGCCAGGGCGCGAGCTTTGGAAGCCGAATGGGCCTAACTCGCGGGCTGGCTAAGGCACAGATTGATCGGTGGTTGCGCTTGAAAACTCGGCCGACCAGATTAATAAATCTGTCCTTGCCTTAGCTAGGGCGCGAGCTTTGGAAGCCGAATGGGCCTAACTCGCGGGCTGGCTAAGGCACAGATTGATCGGCGGTTGCGCTTGAAAACTCGGCCGACCAAAGTAATAAATCTGTCCTTGCCTTAGCCAGGGCGCGAGCTTTGGAAGCCGAATGGGCCTAACTCGCGGGCTGGCTAAGGCACAGATTGATCGGCGGTTGCGCTTGAAAACTCGGCCGATCAGATTAATAAATTTGCCCTTGCCTTAGCCAGGGCGCGAGCTTTGGAAGCCGAATGGGCCTAACTCGCGGGCTGGCTAAGGCACAGATTGATTGGCGGTTGCGCTTGAAAACTCGGCCGACCAGATTAATAAATCTGCCCTTGCCTTAGCCAGGGCGCGAGCTTTGGAAGCCGAGTGGGCCTAACTTGGGGGCTGGACAATTGTCGTCCGACTGTTGACGTTTGGGATTACTGATGTTGCCTCGGGAAAGCTGCAAACATTGAAGGATAAATGGAGCAGGTGCACGCCAGAGGCCCTACTTATTTCCATTCAGGCAACTTGGGAGGGACAAAGATTGACTGAATCAGACGCCGCAATGAGTTGCAGTAGCGAGCCTACGCGTTCGGGAAGAGGAACGTCCAAGGATTGGGTAACACAGCAGCCCCTTAGTCATCGAAGCAGATCGCCCCGAAAGGACAGTCAACAACGGGGAAATTCTTCGCGCCCATGATCGAGAATCGAGCCTGATGCGACGCAACGGCTGTTGAGTTTTGTGATTTCTGTGAAAAATAGACCAATGACGGAGGCGGATTCTATCATTAAAGGCCCAGATGTGGCAGTCGAGTTTGCTCGACAGATATTCCCGTCGGAAGTCCAACAATCGATGGTCGGACGTCGAGATTTCGAAGTATTTCGAGACGGCATTCATGGGGCCGTGAAAGGGACTATATACTGCTTACGAAGTCAGCATGCGTCTGCGGGAAGCGCGACATGAGAGCAAGAAAAAGGACGAAAGGAATCGCAGTCTGGAGATTCGCGCGGCAAAGGCTGAGCGTGAGCTTCGGGAGCTGAAGAATGTTCGAGCGAGCGCGTCGGTTGCGGCCGATCAATCTAAATTGGTTGTTGCAAAGAGAGTAACCCAACGGACCTCGGGTTATGAAAAGGGGTTTCAGGACGGCCTGAAGGTCGGGATGGAGAAGACCAAACAAGACCTTGCCGAGGAGGTCTGTCGATGTGAAAATCGTAGATTCAAGCACAGCTGGATCAAGGCCCTTCAAACCGAGGAATCTCTCGAAGCTGTGGGCATTGATTCGGCCTCGCCCCTATATCATCGCCACTACTTTCCTTATCCCAATTTTGAAATTGAGAAGAGCGACGATGAGGGTGCCGAATGAATAGACTTCGCGCCGAATAAATAGAAGTTCTTTTATTTTCAACGTTTGTATTTGGTCTTGAAATATTATGTGCTTAATTAATCTTATTATTTCAACTTACTGGCAAGTTTTGTGTTGCGTGGCATAAATGTTTAGACATGCATTGTCTGGCCTGAATTAAGAACGATTCTCAGTGAATATTTATTCGGCCAATCAAGTGGTCCAAATAAATCTCTCAGAAAGGCCAATCATGATATCCACGAATGGCGCTCCGAATCCGGATTCTTAATCGGCCTTAAAAGGCTTAATCGGCCTTAAGGTGTCATGCACCAAAAGGGGCTCCGAATCCGGAGGCTTTATTTTGGCCAATCGTGATATCCACGAAGGGCGCTCTGAATCCGAAGTCTTAATCGGCCTTAAGGTGTCATGCACCAAAAGGGGCTCCGAGTCCAGAGGCTTTATTTTGGCCAATCGTGATATCCACGAAGGGCGCTCCATATCCGGAGTCTTAATCGGCCTTAAGGTGTCATGCACCAAAAGGGGCTCCGAATCTGGAGGCTTTATTTTGGCCAATCGTGATATCCACAAAGGGCGCTCCGAATCCGAAGTCTTAATCGGCCTTAAGGTGTCATGCACCAAAAGGGGCTCCGAATCCGGAGGCTTTATTTTGGCCAATCGTGATATCCACGAAGGGCGCTTCGAATCCGGAGTCTTAATCGGCCTTAAGGTGTCATGCACCAAAAGGGGCTCCGAATCCGAAGGCTTTATTTTGGCCAATCGTGATATCCACGAAGGACGCTCCGAATCCGGAGTCTTAATCGGCCTTAAGGTGTCATGCACCAAAAGGGGCTCCGAACTCGGAGGCTTTATTTTGGCCAATCGTGATATCCACGAAGGGCGCTCCGAATCCGGAGTCTTAATCGGCCTTAAGGTGTCATGCACCAAAAAGGGCTTCGAATTCGGCGGCTTTATTTTGGCCAATCGTGATATCCACGAAGGGCGCTCCGAACTCGGAGTCTTAATCGGCCTTAAGGTGTTATGCACCAAAAGGGGCTCCGAATCCGGAGGCTTTATTTTGGCCAATCGTGATATCCACGAAGGACGCTCCGAATCTGGAGTCTTAATCGGCCTTAAGGTGTCATGCACCAAAAGGGGCTCCGAATTCGGAGGCTTTATTTTGGCCAATCGTGATATCCACGAAGGGCGCTCCGAATCCGGAGTCTTAATCGGCCTTAAGGTGTCATGCACCAAAAGGGGCTCCGAACCCAGAGGCTTTATTTTGGCCAATCGTGATATCCACGAAGGGCACTCCGAATCCGGAGTCTTAATCAGCCCTAATTAATCAAGGCTTGGGAGCGAGCTCGAGAAAACGAGAAACTTTGTAGCAATAGGTTCCTCTTAGGGTGAGGAAGGCAGTTTTGTCCTGGTCATCTGGATACATGGCGATTTGATGGTAGCCTCTGTAAGCATCGAGGAAGCTCATGCATTGATGACGTGCCGTCGCATTGACGAGCTGGTCGATTCTAGGTAGAGGAAAACAGTCTTTGGGGCAAGCTTTGTTCAGATCCGTGAAGTCGACGCACACTCGCCAAGTCCCATTTTTCTTCTTCACCACCACTGTATTGGAGAGCCACGTAGGATAAGTGACTTCTCTAATTGCCCCGGCGTCAAGCAGTCTGTCTACCTCCTCAATAATGGCGGTAGTGTGCTCCGTGGCTGACCGTCGGCCTTTCTGAATGATCGGCTTACATTTTGGATCGACATTCAGATGGTGCTGTGAAACTGACGGGTCTATTCCCGGCATTTCGTACGGAATCCACGCAAAGACGTCAAGGTTGTTGAGCAAGAAATAGATCAGTTGCTGCCTGTCGGCCTGATTCAGAGAGGCGCCGATCATGAAGAACTTTTCTGGGCTTCCATCAATGTCAACTCGGTCTAAATCTTCCGTGGCCTTCTCATTTGGATACCGCCCAACGTCATCCAGGATCTCCCGATTCAGCACCTCAATGGAGTTTACTTGCAGTGCCTTTGGCGTTCTGGCGGCAAGGAGATAACATGCTTGTGCCGATTTCTGGGATCCGCGAATTTGCTCAATGCCGTATTCGGTTAAAAAACGTAGCAGCTGATGATAGGTGCTTGGGACGGCCTGCAATGTATGCAACCACGATCGCCCCATGATGAGATTGTACGGTGAAGGCAGCCTGACGACCAAGAATTCCACATCCACCGTTCTAGAGCCGGCTCGAACGGGTAAGCTGATCTTTCCCAAGGGGTACTCTGGAGTGGCATTAAAGCCGAATAGTGGATAAGGGGCCGGAGTCAGGTCTGAGTCGTTGAATCCGAGTTTGGTAAAGGTTTTATAATACATAACCTTCGAGGTACTGCCTTGGTCGATAAGAACGCGTTCGACGGTGAACCGGTTTACGCGAAGCTCAACAACCAACGGATCGATGTGAGGGAGTGTTACACCGATCAAATCAGAATCATCAAAAGTGATACTTGGCGTTTCTCGAGGCTGCTTTGCTGGCGTGAGCTGCTGCTGGGGGCCTGGATGTGATTGGATCGCATGCACGGCCGGGGCTGCTGGTAGGCTGTATATCATGTGGACGGTGTCAAGCGGAAATGCATCCTGCGGAGGGGTAGGTGTTTCGACCACACTCTTCCAGACGCATTGGTGGAGACGTTCGTCCTTTGCCAACTCCTCAAGATGATCTGTTGAAGCATAGCGGCCGTTAGTTTCTTGTTGTCGGGCTCGAGATCGTCGATCATCTACCCTCGGGGGTCGCTCAGAAGCCTGGCGTACCGTTTGTTTGGATTTTGCTATTTCCGAGGCCAGATCGCGACGAAGGCATTCGTTCTCAGCAATGATGTTGTCCAACCTCTGTTTGGTTTGCCTAGCTCGTGCCATGGTCGCTTGTATTGTCTTTTGCGTTGGGTTTGACGATGAGCGGAGGTCCGAGGCTAGTCTTGCTGCGATGGTTTGTGGTCCAAGCGAGTTTGCTGGAATGAGGTCACCTCTCTGTGCGGTCTTGTCAGTGGCTATTGGAGGATCTTCAGTCACGCCTGCCATGGATGTATTTGAGTATTCCCACAGATGGCGCCAGTTGTGGAGAAGTGGTTTGGAAATACTCTTCAGATCCTGGGAGACGCTAATGATCCTCAGCTAGTCACCTGAAAAGATACAAACACTTCGGTCGGGGGTGCCGCAATTAGCACTCCGACGGACAAGTTAGTTCAGACACTCAGGATAGCTCTCTTTCTAAGTTAAGTGAGGTGATTCTTACATACCTTTCTAAATTTATGGTTCTTGTATTTATATTTGCTTTTTGGGCCTCGGGGCCTGAGCCTACTTTTATCCCATTCACCTTTTATTCATTCGGAGCTACTGACCTCCGTCTATTCGGCTTTACTAATGCCTTCGGTGTCCTAGTCACGCAATATGACGCCGAATAGTATCTAATTTCTGGGGTACGTGTCTTCCGACTCTTCTACTTTTTCGGCTCCCACAGGCTCGAAACCCAAAACAACGTCGTTTTGGGTTTCGAATTTTTTTTTTTCCTGCCTTTTTCTTTCTCTTCCTTTTCTTTCTTTCTTTCTTTTCTTCTTCTTCTTCGTTGAACACAGGAGAAGAGCAAAGAAAGAAGAGAGGAGAAGAGAAAGAGGAGGAGAGAGGGAGAAAGAGAGAGGAGAAGAGGAGATCGTCGCAGCACCACCGCCGTCGCCTCCGGCCCCGCCTCCGCCTCCTTCTCCCCTTGTGATTATGCCCCCTCCAGTCCTCCTCTTTTCTCCTCCTCCTCCTTCCTCCTTCTCTTCTTCTTCTTCTTCTTCTCCGAATTCGAGCCAAATTCGAGCCTCCAAATTCGAGCTACCTATCGGAACCGAAAAAACAAAAAAGGTTAAAAGTTATAACCACATTTAATTAAAATGTGTGATTTAAAAAAATGTATATATAATCACAATTAATTAAAAAATGAGATAAAAAATAAATATTATTATATTTAATTAAATTAAGTATGATTAAAATATTAATTTAACTTTTTTATCACACTTTTAATAAAAATGAGATATTTTCATTTGTCAAAGTGTGATATTTAACTATTTTTATAGTAGTGGATGTTGTGTAAAGTATCAATTGTAATTTTATAAATTAAGTTATTGTAATTAATTTTTTATGAAAAAGATATAAGAAAAAGTAAAAGAAAAAAAATTGATAATAATTTTTTGACATTTTAACTAAAATAAGTTGCTCCCAAACTTGCCTTAAATATGCTCAAGGGTATAACAAAACACGTTTAGTCAACGCATTTTTTTTATAAAAAATGTTAAGGCCCTTAAAAGTTTTACTAAATTTTTTATCAAATGTCTCATATCTATCTATCTATCTATATATTACATAAGGAAAATGAGATTTTTAGTGAAGAGCCTTGTGAAAGTTTCAATATCTCATACTAATTTTCTTGATTTTATTAATTTTAAATAATTAAAAAAAATTCCATTGACTAATTTCTTTTTAACCATATAAAAATAAAATTTTAATTAATCCATGATTTATTTGTAGAAGAAGAAAAAAGTGAGTTGTTTTACTTATATAAAGTAAATCTTGTACTCCCATTTAATATTATAGTGTTGTACATCATTCAATATAGTTTAAATTTTTAGTGAGGAGCCTTGTGAGAGTTTTAATATCTCATACTAATTTTCTTAATTTTTTTTTTAAAATTTTAAACGATTAAGAAAATCTACATTGGCTAACATTTATTTAACCATATAATTTTTTTTTTTTAATTAGTCCATGATTTATTTGATAATCCCACATCGGTAGAAGAAGAAAAAAGTGAGTTGTTTTACTTATATAAAGTGAATCTTATACTCTCATTTAATATTGTAGTATTGTGCATGTTTCAATTCAAAACAATTTAAATTTTAAAATAAAATTTGAAAGTTTTAATTAATTATTTTTTGTGTAAGTTGGTTGGCCTTTTGACATAGCTGATTAGGTTGAATCATTTTCAGTTTGATTGATTTACTGGTTTAATTGTGATTTTAGCAGTTTTATCAAAATATATTGGTTAGATTTATTTGATTCTAAATAAACTAAAAATTGACCTAATTGAAGATTGAACTACTGATTGCTTGATTAGAAATAAATTTGTCGCCCAAACAATTATTAATTTTTATTTTACAATCCCACATCGGGAAAAGAAGAAAAAAATGAGTTATTTCACTTATATAAAATGAACCTTATGCTCCTATTTAATATTGTAGCGTTGTACATGTTTCAGTTAAAGACCGTTTAAATTTTAAAATTAAAATAACATTTAAAAATTTTAATTAATTAATTTTTGTATAAGTTGGTTGGTCTTTTAACCTAACCGATTAGGCTGAACCGTTTTCGTTTTAACTGATTCGCTGGTTTAATCACGATCTTAGCGGTTTTATCAAAATATATTGGTTAGATTTATTTGATTCAAAATAAACTAAAGATTGACAGAATTAAAGGTTAAAGGACTGATATTGTATTCGAAATAACTCCCCCGAGCAATTGTTAATTTTTATTTTACATATTGGGAAAAGAAGGAAAAATGAGTTGTTTTAGTTATATAAACTAAACATATGCTCCTATTTAATATTATAGTGTTGTGCACGTTTCAGTTAAAAATAGTTTAAATTTTTGTTACCCTAGGTAGGCAACCCAAGAGGGGGGTGAATTGGGTAATAAAAATAATGAGTAGAAAATTGATTGCAATAAATTCAACAAGAAATCAATAATACCGAAAATAAATTAGAAGGGAAGAAGAGCTCAAACGCAAATATTTATAGTGGTTCGGCTCGCTGGCCTACGTCCATTCCTCAAGGTACCTCAAGAATTCTTTCACTATGAACCAAATCAATACACCACCAAGCTTCACCTAACTTGTGGATTTTTACACTAGGCTTACTTTATCCATTGAGTACCTCTCAACTAAATGCCTACAGGACTTACTTTATCCGTTGAGGACCTCTAAACTAAATGCCTCACTTTACAACGTTTCTCACTCAGAAAAAGATGAATAAGAACAAGAGGTACAACTGTCTTCTTTTACAAGATTTTTCTCTCAAAAGCTAGATATGAAAGTGTAACAGTAGAGAGGGTTTTGAGATACACTCAGGTATGAAAGTGAAAGTACAATAGAATATCAGAGATTGAGAATGATATTTGAATGCTCAGAATATTGCAGTGGTGTTCTCTCCTTCTTCAGATCTGGAGAAGTTCTCCATTTATAGCCTTCAATGTTCTATCCGTTGGAGAATAAGCACAAGTGGGTCTTCTAGCCATTGGAGCTGGGCATAGGAGAAGTCTTCTAGCTGTTGAAGCAGAGCATGTTTGTGTACAGGCTGTCATCTAACTGTTGGGGGTGGAGCCTCCTCAAAAGATGTGATGCCTATACTTGAGATTCAAATCTTGGGGGGTGGAGATAATGTTGTCTCCATGCTTTTTGCTTTTCCATGTTTTGGGAATGGTGTGGGTGGAAAATTCTTCCTCCACTAAGTCAAAAGTTGCTGCCCCAAAATCCTTTTTGATTTGAATAAGATTTGTCACTTGATGATGTCACAAAATCCCACTTATAGATCTAGAATGGCGGCTAGGGTTTTTGTAACCCATACATAAGGGTGTTGACCCCTGCAGATTGGGTGTCGACCCTTTGCTCTTGGAAGTGCTTAAACTTTGCATGCTGTCTTTTGGTGTCGACCCTTTCTTGTCCTGGTGTCGACCCTTAGCATTTTGAAATTTGGTGTCGACCCTTGTTAGGCTTGGTGTTGACCCTTGGTTATTGCAACACTTAAACATTGTATACTGAAATTTGGTGTCGACCCTTGTTGTCTTGTTGTCTTGGTGTTGACCCTTTCACTTGTTTAAGCTCATTTTGGCCTCCAAAAGCATTGTTAACATATAAAGAATGTAGATTATAAAGATTTAATCAAACAATAAGGTTTTCAATTATAATCAATTCCTCAAGATAAATCAAAACACAATCACAACAAAATCATCAAAATCATGTTATTCATTCTATGACTAACAATTTTAAAATAAATTAATTAATTTTTGTGCAAGTTGGTTGGCCTTTTGACCGATTTTATCAATATATATTGTTTTATTTCTAAACGGTATTTTTAAGTTTTATGAGAAACTTTAACATAGAGTAAACTAAAATTAAAAAAATTATAAAATGAAATTTATTTTTATTTTATCATAAATATAATTTTTTTTATCTTTACCAATTAAATTATGACATCTATTTCTTATTATGAACTTAAAATTTACAATTAATGATATAACAACTGCAATATATATTCTAATAAAATGGTTAGAATTTGATTCATTCTAAATTATTTTTCTATACTTTTTAAATAATTTTTATATTATTATTTAATTTTAAAATTATTTTTAATTATTTATTTAGCCCATGCATCGCATGAGTTCATATGCTAGTAAGTGTGAACCAGAAATGTCTAGCATTATTCATTTTTTTTATTGATTTTTATTTTTAAGAAACTTGTGTGTAGAGTTCAATTTTTGAAAAAGAAGGGATCATTCCCTCATTAATAATGACATTCTTTTCTTTTCTTTTTTTTTTTGGGTAAAGTTTTGGATAAATTATAAATATATTTTTTGAGATTTGTTTAAAATACATAATATTCTCAGTGATTTTTAAAATTATAAATGTTCTTTATCATAATTTTTTATTTAACATAAAAAATAAAATCTTTGATTACTCTTCAAATTACATGAATTGTTATCATTTGTTATGCAATTATAAATTTGAATGAACGGAACATAATTTTATAATCTCTTGACTTTTCCCTCTATAAATAAAATGTAATCTAATAAATTATGAAAAAAAATTAGTTTATTGTCCAAAATTTAGATCTTGATATTCACAAGACAAAACGTCAAATCCAGCGTCGTGGGGGTTTACTTTTTTAGGAAAATAACAATTTTGTGGATAATTAAAAAGTTAATTACAAATTAGTTGTTAATGTATATATTAGATTTAGATATATTAGATTTAGATTTATACTTATCTTCTTGTATTGTAGATATAGTCTATCTCTCTCTATCACCTTCTGTACTTATTTAAGTTTGTGTTCAACCTATAAATACAGGCTCTTCTATTGTATTCAATTCAATTCAATATATATAAAATACACAGCTTTTTCTCACTTTCTCTCAACCATTGTAACATGGTATAAGAGCACAGGTCTGAAATCGTAGCTCCTCTATTCTCTTGCTTATTACCCGTACACAATGGCATTATCAAAGCACAAAGCACAGGGTTCTAGATTACACCATTATTTGTTCAACAACACTGTTTCGTCATCGTTGTTGACCAAACTTTTACAAATTTTTCATTCTTGTGCTCGGAATTCTCTTTCAGTTCCAACGCCACCAGGCCCGTCACCAAACACCACCAGATGCGCCTTCACGTGTCGTTTTTATCGTTGATGCATCAAGTCTTCCGCCACCACTCTCACACACGCCCTCATGCGCCTTTCAGTTGCCGCTCACGTCAGCCTGACGTTAGCCCTTTTTGCGCCCTCTGTGCACCGTCCTACTACTGTGAGCCGTGCGCCGTCTCTGCTATCCTACGCCGTGCCTCCATCCTGCTAACGTGTGCCGCGCCTTTTGCTGACGCCATCCATGCCCTGTTGACATCATATATGGCCCTTCTCTTTATTTTGCCTATTTTTTGGTGATTTCGCCCCTTTAGCGGCTATTTTCGACATTCCAAATTCACTGGTGCACTCTGTTTTATCCAGTTTTACTCCGCCATCACTGGTTCTCCTTTGTGATTCATTATTTAATCACCTCATGGTTTGTTCAGATAGTTATCCTCAACACGGTCGCTATTCTGGACCCCTACAATACACAGCCGAGATCAGTCATTAGCACATTTTGCATCTACTATAGTTGCCTCAGGTTCCTCATCTGTTGTTGCCTCGTCACCACCCTACATTCTTCAGGACATTAAAGCTATTGTCAAAAAGGTTATTTCTATGATGACTGGTTCGAAAGCCGTCTCGTTTCATTTTGAGTTATGTTGGGTAAGTTGTTGTTGAAAATTCTTTTCTAAATATTCTCGGTTGCATTGTTTCTTTTCCGAGTTTTCACCTATCCCAAAGGGTGTGAGGTCGACTCTAGAGTGTCGGGAGAGAAGCCGAAGTTTTTTCGGACTGGAAGGCCAGAGCCGCACGTGCGGGAAATGGGGGCTGCACGTGCGGGGGGTAAGGCCGCACGTGCGGGAAGCAGGGGAAAGAGCTGCGTGCACACTACCAAAAAGGCAGGTGCGGAAGTGGAAGTATGGGAGAAACCGCACGTACGGGGGTGAGAGCCGCACGTGTGGGAGAGGCGCTTCGCACGTGCGGCTAGGCGCGTGTTTTGTCTCGTTTTTCGTCTATTTCAGCTATGTATTGTACATTTTGCCTCTTTTTCTCTCATTGCTGATTATATCTCTCTCTCTATACGATCTTTCTCCCTTTTTCTCTCATCTCTCTCTACCCAAACCCTCAAAACTTTGCATTTTCTTTTGATCTCAAGAATCCATTGAGATTTTGATACTAGTTCCTTATACCAAAATGATGAGCATGTCGAGGGCTTCGTTTTGACCGGTGGAGATCGAATTCCGGCGAAAGTTGATTTTTGGGGCTTTTCTCCTCTTCTCTTATGAGGTAGGGATTTCTTTGATCTTTTTCAATGCCTCTCTTATAGATAGACATGTGGTATATTCTATTGCATAAAAACCATGTTGTTATAGATCTTTTTGGAAAATCATATAGGGAGATCTCAATATTGATGTGTAAGGTTGAGATTTGGGAAATAAATTGTTGTTGGGTTAAATTGAGGTGAGGGTAAACATATTCATGTTTAAAAAGAAGCAAAACCCAAATTGTTTTTTTATAATAATGCTTAATAGGTGAAAATGATTGAAATTGTGAGATAATCATGTTATGAATTAAGGAAAATGACTAATGATTTGGTAATTGATTTGAGATTGAATTGGGTCTTATGATTCTAGCATTAACTTTGTGTTGGGTTGATTATAGTTAAATATAGCGAATTGATGATGTGTTAATTGTTAAAAAGGGGATCTAACCATGAGATTATGAATTTTGGGTAATTCCCCTGTTGAGTTGAAATTGAGCGGGTTATGACTTTGTTGCCCGTGGGTTGAGTTTTTGGAATAAATAGAGGAAATGAGCCTCATTTATTTAAATGCGTGTATATATATATATATATATATAATTGGTGTTTTGTGAATTGGAAATTGAGTTTGGAAATTGACTCTTTTATAAATTGAGAAAGAACCTAGGTAAAAGTTGAAAACCTTGGAACATTATTGTGTCGATGGACTTAATGCCTCAATAAGAATTGGATGATTGTATTTTGTGCATTTAATACATATTGCTTAGAGGTTTTGTCCTTGGTCATCGGTGGAGGATGACATTGTGAATGTTAAAATGCTTATGTGTTGGTAGTCCACTTGTGTTATCTATGAATGTTGTATGAAGTGATGGTTGGAAAATGTGTAATGCGCTGAAAATCAAAGGTACCATTACCTTCTAGCTAGTGCCTAGAGAATTGGCAAATGTACTATTACCTTCCAGCCGGTGTCTGGTAAATTGGCATTCATTGTGAAAAGATGTATCATTGGCTTACCGTGCTAGAGGCAGGTAGAGCGGAATATATTTATTGTTATAGCTTTGGTATATTTGAGTATGTCATGTGTTATGATGGTTGTGGTTTTTGGAAGGCCAAATTGCTTAAATTGTAGAAGTAGATAGTTGTTAGATGCTTGTCGTGTTTCTTTTCATACTAACGGTATACTTACATGGGCATGGATGTGTGGGAAGTAGATGTGAGTAATGTGTTGGGATTGTAAGAAATGTGAAAGTTATCGGTTACTCGTAAACATCTTTTTGAAAAGTCAAATCAAGTGTGAGTCTAAAAAGGGTGAGAAAGTGTAAAAGGTTTTTGGTAAAAGTCTTGCTTCAAGAATTTGTTATTTGTCATATAAAATTAGGTAAAATGGTGCTAAAAGGAAGGAAATATGAGTTGTCTACATTAACGAAAGAAATGAATGTTTTTGAGAAAAGTATATATGTAAGTTGTAGACACCTCATTTTTGACCGTCCTCAAGACTTGGACGTCATCGTTTGAACACTCGATAATCATCCATGCTCGTGTTCGTTTTGAGTTCCTGAAGGTCTCAACTGTGCGCCTTGCCTTGGAGCCTCTTAACTTGTCTGTTTTGTGCTTGGTTGTGGACCAAGAGCTTGTGGCTTTGTTTCTAAGGGAATAGGGTGGCCTGCTGGCCAGCCCTACAACCCATCGGCCAGGCCCCGTGCACATCGGTCGTGCCCTCTTTCCATCGGCCATCAGTGGTGGCCGATCAGCTTCACTGATGGCCGGTCGGCCCCTTTAATGGCTGGTTGGCCATTTTTTTTGGCCGAGGCCCTTTTCTTTGCTTTTGCAGATATTTTTATGCCAGCTGTTGGGCACAGAAGGCATCCTCCATACACGTGTATGAAGGGATTGTAACAAGCTTCTACCTTGTCAAACAAGCTTGAGGCTTGTGATTCTATATAAGGGGAGGCTCCTCTCCTCTTTCAGAGGTTCAGAATTTTGGATTAGGGCTAAACATATCCCTCTCTTTCTATATTTCTCCATCTCCCTCTATATTTGTACTAGTTTGTGCCTTAAAGTGAGTTTTTCTTCACACTTTTGCACTAAAGCACCTAGTGAAACACCTTCCTCTTGAGCTGAGGTTCTTTTCATTTGAGTGAGCTTGGTTTTTCAGAAGTTGCTGTTCTTGTTGTTCTTCAAGGGTGAGTCCTATTCCCCCTTTCAAGCTTCATTTTGATTGCATATTTGGCCACCTTTGCATGCTTTTTTGGGCCTAAGTTTCAACTGCAAAAAGTTCTATCTTTAAGTGCTTAAAATGTTTGTTTAAGGACTAGTTTGAGTTAGGGGTGGTTTACCCCCTTTGGTGGTTTATTTGGCCTTTTAACTACTAAATTTCAAAGGAATTTCAGTGGTGGAAAGTGGGTTTTGAGACCCAAAATGGATGGGGGTGGTCCCCCCTCTTGTGTTTTGTTTGCATGTGTTGTTGGATTAACACCTTGGCATGCTTTTCTACCTTCATAAGGCTCTATCTTAGCATGTTTTAGGCCTTATTCTAACATGATATAACTCTATTTTAGGTTAGTTTGGTTGCTTCTTACATGCTTCATGTACTTGTAGTGCAATCCTCTTAGTTAGCCTAACATGCTCTATGCTTTGGACCACCATTTTAGCATTTTTTTGCTCCACTCCAGTAGGCTTTTATTCATATTTTGGCATGCTTTAGCTCTGTTTTGAGCCTTCTTGGACGTATGATGCTTGTTGTGCATGCTTGTAGTGCAATAGCCTTGACTAGTTTTGAGTTTTGAGATATCTTGCATGCTTGACTTGAGGTATTTGCATGCTTTGGCACCATTTGGCATGTTATTTCAGAGCATATGGTATTGTCACACTTCCAGGTTTTTCATTCTTTAATTGCATTTAAGAGTTGTGCCTTTATGCCTTGCTTGTGAGCCATGAGTTGAGTATGCATTCCTTGCTTTTCGTGCCTAAGTTTTGTTAAGTTTTGGCCACTGTTTTGAAGTATCTTAGGTCTGTCCATGTGTGGTTTGACCATTCAAGATTGATAGTGCATGCCTCATGTGTAATATACTTCACTAGCTTTGATGCCTTAGCTCCTAGACATGCCATGCATGCATTGCTTACATGATAGAGCCTTGTGCATACCACTCTAGCATTGATAGATAAGCATGTTGTTTGCATGTGTGTTTCATTGCATTGTGTTTGGATCGAATGATAATCCAAACACGAGAAACAAGGGGCGTTTCATACTTGAAGTGATGAAACGCGCCTCATTTCTTTGTCGCCGTCCCCCTTGATTGTGCATGATAGGGTGGAGGCCTCTCGAGTCCTATGTGTTATTTGTGCATTCATCAACATTGTGCAAGCTTGACTCTTTGGCCATCATGCATCGAAATGCGTAATTGGTGGCTTGAGAGCCGAGCACTACACTCCTTTGAGCTTGAGATATGATAAGGAGTGTGGTTGCACACACATTCCTTTGCAAATACACTACCATGCCTCTGTTTGTGCTCTGTTGCAGCAAAAGGAGAAATTGCAGGAAGCAGTGGCCGACCGGCCATCAAAGCTGCTAACCGACCACTAAGGCTGCCGATCGGCTATCAGAAGTGGCCGATGGCCATCAACTCTGGCTGATGGCCACCATCTCTGGCCGATCATTCCGAAGCATGTTCTTGAGATAGGTCAAAAGCAATCTGGAAGTTGACACAATTTTCAGAAGTCCAAAAGAGTGCAAATAGAGGCATCATGAGGCACGGTAGTGGATTTTTGGGAGGAAGCCGACCGAGCATGCATGTCCCTCATCCTTGAGGCCATTTAATCACTTTTGTTAACTTAGAATAAGTTAGCTATTTCATTCATGCAAGTGTTGTAATTAATTAGTTAAAGTGTTTAATTAATTTATTTGCTTTGTAATATTCTAATTAGCCTAGATTAGCTAGTTATTCAATTATGCTATAATTAATTAGCTAGAATAGTTAGTTAATTAGTTGGTTTGTAATAGTTAGCTTAATTAGCGTAGCAAGTTAGCTCTCTTCCATTCGGACCCTCCGTCGAGAGGGCAAATGTTGTAATAAGTGTGCGTGTGTGTGTGACTGTCTTCCAACCCCACGTCTTTTTCTCTTTTCCTTATCCGCTTTCAGTGGTTAGATTAGGGCATATTTCAATTAGCATCCTTATGTTTGCATGCGTGCATCATTCATCTGTATTGCATGCCCCTGGCTCGGCGCATCATTCAAACCGCATTGTATTTCAATTCCTATTTGAATACATGTTATCAAATCATTGCATTCATATGCCATCTTAGATAGCTGAGCCTACTTAGTCGCATTATTGCATGTGTTACATTAGGCATTGTTGACATAGCTAGGATCATGCATCGATTACTGACTAGCTTCTGTTTTGGCTCGGAGTACACTGTGAGTGTTTATGCTTTAGCATCCTTACATGTATGTAAGTGACTTCCATGATAGCATGCTTGCCATGAGGCTAACTGCGTAAGTGATTAACTGCATGAATGCTTGTGGATGAAGGCTTTATTACTTGAATTGGAACAATTCATCAAATGTGAGGTTTAAGCCCACTTGAGAGTGGCAAATCATGTTTTTCTAAGCCCACTTGAGGGTGGCAAATCCGCGCTTTAGCCTACTTGCGAGTAGCACTTCCAAACCATTTTCACAAACAAACATGAGATGTTTTGTTCCAAATCGAGTGATTTAGTCTATACTTGTATGTTGTGCGCATCACATAGTAAGTTAGCTAATAAATCAGAATAAGAACACATGTGTTTTCAAAAACAACATATCATGTTAGTAGAGGCCGATCCTTTGATCGGGCGAGCGGGGGTGCTCATTTCATGACCTTCCCCCCTCGTACCCAAGTTCCCGAGCCGAGGTAATTTTGGTGATAACGAACAGGTGGCCTTAAGCACAAGTCAGGGTTTCCTAAATTTCCCAAAATAAAATATTTAGGTGGTGACTCTGAAATCTGATAAAGCAGTCCATGTTTGGCACTTTTTCATTAAAATCGATTTGCCGGATTTGGACTCTTTGGTGATTTATCAGTCTTACATTGCACTTTGTGAGATTAGATTTAGAACCGTGACAGGAGTCCGAACTATAGTAGCTAGAACCCAATTCGCGCCCTCTCCAAAAGGGGGGCGTGCGGAGCAAGTTCGGGCAGTCTACAGTTTTTGGTGACTCTGTTGGGGATTTAGAGAACTTGACTCGAACTCATGATATGTTGTTTTGTTTACACTTATGTGTTTCTTTGCATTGCATTTGCATAGGTGCGCCTAAGTCATAGTGTCTGCCCTCTGCTGTTCCTGAACGGTTTGCTGGAGGCTTGCTTGGAAAAGCGTGTGATAAGGCTGACCGGTTACGAGCTCTGCCACGATGGGAACACAAACCTCAGTTTTTACCGAGGCACCCTTTTTGACCATTCGACCTAGTGCATATCGGAAGCCGTAAAGACCATTCCAAACTAGGACAGGTTGCTTACCCGAATATAGGTTGTTTGAAACCGCTGCGTGTGTAGTGAAACCCTAGCTCCTGACAAAATAGGACAGGGAAACCCTACCGCATCATAGGGGTGTTTTGGCTCTTACTTGCTTGGTATGTGCTGTTAGGAGTGTGTCTCTACAGGATGTATGTATCAGTTACAAGTCTGAGTATCGGCCTGAGGGTATTTGTTTACAAGCAGAATTTTGGGCATAATTCAATAGAGAGCACGGTCATTCAGCTATGCTCATATCTGTTCGGGTGAAATCAGGTTGAGATACTGTCTATTTTCTCTTTTGCAAGGTAGTCTTGGAACCATAGCTTGAGAAGGCTCCGATATCCCCCAGGAACATTGGACTTGTGTTGATAGACTTTGTCAGGTCAGAGATTTAGTTCAAGGGCAACCAGTGTTTCCTTCGCTAAGGCAAGGCAAAGAAAGGACAAACAGGGCTCACTGGTTCTACTATTCCGGCATTTATCAGTAAGGTCATCGTCGCAACAGGTCCTGCAAAGTCTATCGGTACTAGATCGATGAACTTGGGGGATAATGTGATTATGTGATTAGGGGATGAACCACCTACGGATGGTGCTCAGTTTACTCCAGATTTGGGGATGGCACGTACTATTTTGAGCATTTGCGAATGCTGTTTATTTTACTTTCTGACTTGGGTATTGAGTCAATTTTGTTGTGTTGTATTGAGTCAATCTTTTTGTGCTGAGTCAGTTGAGTCTGTCTTGTTGGATCGAGTCAGTCCTGTTGTGTTGGAGTCAGGTGATTTCGGGGGTGTTACCTCGGACATCACTATCTTGTTTTGTGTTTGTCTTTTACACTCTTTCTTTTGAGTCTGTTTCTGCCATGGAGCCAGTTGCGCTAAAAGATCTGAATGAAACAACAGTGATTTTCACCCTTTTGCGTCTGTTTTTGCCTTTGCGCCAGTTGTGCCAGATGTTCTGAATAAGATGGCAGTATTTGACTAAAAACTATGTCTTTTCTGTGCCTTGAAGTCATTGCATTGACCTAAGTTTTTCAAAACTTTTTGAACACTGTGGTGAAAACAAGAGGAAGGAATTCCTCGGGATTTGCAAAAATTTGATCAATGGAGAGAAAGAGAGGCGTGCTAAGCCCTTAATGAATGAAATCATGCTTGTTAATGTGAGTACTGAGAAGGATCCTGGCTTGATCTAGATTGGTTCTACATTGTCTTCAGCGCGAGCGACTAGTCGTTTTCTTAAAAGATTTCAAAAAATGTTTTGCGTAGTCCTGCGAAGACCTGTGTGGAATCGCTCTTGAGATTGTGCAGTATGGGATCGCTCTCAGCCTCGAGACTCAACCCGTTTGCTTTCAAACCTTGAACTTGGATTCAGAATGTTCAACGGTCAACCACAATGTGAGGCCTGTATGGCCAGATTTGAAGCAGCCCATGAACTAGGGGTAAGAAGATCAGATGTGATCAAAGGAAGCTTGCAAAGCTGGATAAGAAGCAACCCTTGAACTAGGGGCAAAAAAATGTCAGATGTGCTCGAAGAGTCAAATATGGGTCATTCCGCGAACCAATGAAGACTGGCAAGAAAGCCAAATTCCAGCAGCTGGAAGAAGAAGCTTTGAAAGACAATCAAGTTCCTATCCACAACACTAGGGGCAACTTCAGCCCCCATTGGATGAACTTCTATATCATCAGCAAACGGCAGCCATTCTCCTAGATTTAGATGGCTTCGAGATCTCAAAACTGATCAACATGGTCAAGCTAAACTTTTACCCTTGAGAGGCTCGCTGGGCCGAAAACCCGGAAGGGTGACCCAGGCAGAAGTTAGAGCAAGAAAAAAAGAAAAAGAAAAGATGAAAAGATGAAAAGAAGAAAATGAAAAAAAGAATTGAAAAGAAAAGAAGAACATAGCTCGCAAGGTTGAAAATCCGGAAGGGCAGCCTTGCAAAAGTTAGAGCGTAAAAGGAGAGGTTAATACCCAAGTGTACTTGAACCCCATAACTACGTCAGGCTTGATTCCCATCTTTGGGATACGTAGGCAACTTAATTCTGAAGTACAGCCATAAACACTTCCAAATCGATTGTGTCCATGTAATGGTTCTGATCATTTTGTCTTCTCTCTATCCGAGAGTTCGGTAGTGATCCTCACTTTGAGAACTGATTACAGTGCGCTGTGGTGCCATTCAGACAAGGGGCAACTTTCCGTTGCCGTGCAGTGCCATTTAGACAAGGGGCAATTTTCCATTGTTTTCGATCTGAGGTTGTGCATCTTAAGAGTAAATTCTGAGTTGGTCGAGCAGTGGCCATTTGCAAAAATAGTTTTTGAGAAATTTTAATAAGGTTGACTAATTTTCTCAGAAATTATCCCATTTTTTTCAAAACTAGACCATTTTTTGGACCCAAAAAAGGAAAATTTTCAGTGCTCATAGCCTGACTTGCATGATTTTGAATCAGAAAATCGAGCAAGCATGTTAATCTAACTCTTATATTGGTCAAAAATTGTTTTAGTAGAAAACCAAAACAAAAAAGGGTCAAAATGATGAACTAGGGGTACAGTTGAGTCAGGTTTCCTGTCTTTTCCCTGTTGTCAACATACTTCCCAGAAAAGGCACCTTGTTTGCCAGAAAAGGGCACCACTGAAGCTAACGGCAAAGGGCTGAAAGCTCTTTCATCCTCCCAGCAGCGAGGTATCAAGATAAGTGCGAAGCACAAACTGGAACTGGAGTGGGATATTCGGTTCCGTCATCCGGATGATCACATCAAAAATTGGCGTCTGACCCGGAATGGGGATGTAGAAAATGCAATGTCTGTGAGACCAATCAATTATATACTTGGCCGGTGGGACATGTGGTAACTCACCTCGATCAAGCTAAACCAGTGGCGTCGTCAACCGATGTCAAGTGCAGATCTGCTGCACATCTAGCGGCATAACAACCCCTCTGTGGGAAAGCTCACTGTTGTGAGTGAAAGAAGAAGGATCTAGTAGAAAACTAGGGGCAAGAGCCCACAACTTCCTTTTTATCCATTAACCACCCAGGGGATGGATAAAAAAGAAGAGAGATTGAAGAATAGAGAGATATGCACTGAGAGAAAAGTGAGGAAAGGGTTTTTCAGAGAACAAGAGATTGAGTGCCAGAGTGATGTGAGAATCACAAATAAGAAAGGGTGGGAAACAATACTGTAGACACCCCATTTTTGACAGACCTTAAGACTCAGACGTCATCGATTGAGCGCTCGGTGATGGCGCATGTTGTGTTCGTTTCGAGCTTCGGAGTTTTGCCTGAGAGCCTTGCCTCCGGGTCTCCGAACTCTTTGTGCTTCGGCTCGGTTTGCGGACCGAACCTTGTTTCTCTCCTCGAGGGGAGGGAGAGGTCTTGTAGACCATCTCTCTGTGGTCGTAGACCACTTTTCGTGGTCGTAGGCCACTGTTCCCGTTTAAAGACTAGTTTCGGGTTTCGTCGGCCGTGCGCCTCAGTTCGGGACCGCTTAACATTATCCGTTTGGCACGTTTTTTGGAACACACCTTGTTTCCTCTATCTAGAGGGACACTGTGGTCCAGGAGACCACTTTTGTGGTCATACGCCACTTTTGATGCTCGGCAGCTGGTTTTCGGGGCTCCCGGCCGCGCGTCTTACCTCTCGAACCCTCGTCTTGCATCCGTGTTGGTTTGTTTTTGGCACAAACCTTGTTTCCCTTGTTTGGAAGTGGTACAAGGGTGGGAAACTAGCTTTTGTCCTTGGAGACCACTTTTCTTCCCGCCAGCTGGTTTTTTGGTCGGGAAACTGGTTTTCTTGGTCTTTGGGCCACATTTTCTAGTTTCCCACTCCACCATTGGCTTGCTTTCAGTGTGGAGGCCACCAATTACCCTGGCCGACCACTTTTTTTGGGGAAACCACTTAAGGTGGTCGGCCGACCACTAAAAGTAGCAGGCCGACCACCTTTTCTGGTCGGCCCCTTTCCTCCTGTTTTGTCTGACTGTGTGGATGCCAACTGTGCCAGTTGGAGGGCACAGACTGTATCCTCCATACACGTGTATGGAGGGATTGCATCCATGTTTAGCTTCTCTAAGAAGCTTGAACCCTTGCTTCTTCTATAAGAGAGGGGCTCCCTCTCCATTCCACAGGTTCTAAAAAATTTCCTAAGGCTCAAGTATATACTTCCCTCTATATGTCTATATTTTAGACCAAAAGAGTGGGTTGTTCATCACTTTAGCACCTCAACTCTTAACCATATATCCTTACCATTGAACTGAGGTTCCTAGAGGACATATTTGGCTGTTAAAAGGCTGGTTTTTGGCTCAGAAAGAAGCTGTTGTTGCAGTGCTACAAGGGTAACCTCTTTTCTCCCTTTTAAGCTTTGTTTTGGTTGCTCTCTTGGTCCCATTTGCATGCTTATTTGAGCTTAGCTTCCAACTGAAAAAAGTCTTGTTTTAAGGTGCTTATGATGTTTGTTTAAGGCTCTTTTGGTGCTGAGGGTCATCTTCCCTCTTGCATGCCCTATTTGGCCTTGTTTTGTGCCATGCCATAAGGCCTTTGAGCTAATCCTTGCATGGCCTTTTAGCCATTGAAATCCCATGGATTTTTAGTGGTTGGCATGTGGTTTTGAGGCCCTAAATCAGAGAGGGGTGACCCTCTCTTTTTTGGTCTTGTTTGCTTGCATTTTTGGCCTATCAAAGGAGCATATGTTTTCATACTTTCAAGGCTTGGTTCAGCCACTTTTTGGTGAATTTTAGGGCCTGCCTAGACTGTGTCTATGGCTGGTTTGGTAACCTTGGGTTTGCCTCTTGCATGTGTAGAGTAATCCCTTTTGTGGCTTATCAAAGTAGCATGTCATTCTTGCACGTATTGGTCATATTTCAGTGGGTTTTTGGTCATCATTTGGCATGCCATGACTCCATTTTTAGCTGGTTTGGTATCCTCTCACATGGTTCATATGCTTGTAGTGTAAATCATGTTTACTAGCTTAGAATGCATGATGTTTTGGCCCTCTATTCTAGCATATTTTGGCCATGCTCCAACCTGGTTTTGTTCATATTTTGGGTTGCCTTAGCTCTGTTTTGAGGCCTCTTGGTCGAAAGATGCTTGCCATGCATGCTTGTAGTGTCATAGCCTTGACTAGCTTCAAGTTTTGAAGTCCCTTGCATGCTTAACTTGAGGTATTTTCATGTTTTGGCATCATTGAGCATGATATTTCAGAGCATATCGGGCTGTCATACTTCCATGTTTTCCACTCTTTAAGTGCCCTTGGGAGTTGTGCTTTTATACCATATTTTGTGAGCCATTGCATGAGCTTCATTTTTGTGCCTTTCAAGCCATCATCCCAACCCATTTTGCCACTATTTTGGGCCTGCATAGGGTCTATTTGGGGTTGGTGTGGTCATTTGAGTATCGCCTTGCATGCCTCTAGTGTAATATACTTCACTAGCTTTCGATACTTGAGCCTTTCAACATGCATTGCGTGAGTTGTTTACATGATTCGGAGTCATTTTGTATGCCATTTCAGAGCTGGAACATATGCCATTGTACTCCATGTTTCATCCTTTTAATGCATTTGGGAAGTTGTGTTTTGTGCCTTAGGCTTGGTCCATTGCATTGTGCATGCTCGTATGTGTTTTGGTGCCTTAATTCCATCATCTATGGCCACTGATTTAGACATGGTTGAGGCCTATCCATTTTGGTTTAATTCCATTTTGCATTGAGTATGCCATGTAGTCCATAACATTGAAGTATGCCTTGTTGTTGTTGCATGATTGATCATTGCATTGTGCATGCCATATTCATCACATTGTGTGTGTTAGTTCCCATGTGCATTGTATATGCTAGTATCATGAGCATTGCGTATGCAATTTAGTTCGTAGCATTGTGTATGCTAGTTGCATGATTGCATGTTCATCCCTTGCATGTTCACATGTCTAAGTTGTATTGCATTAGGTTGCATACTCGAAGTTGCATTGTGCATACCATGTTTGTTGCATTGTGTTTGGAATAGGAGTTAGTCCAAACACGGGAAACGAGGGACGTTTCATACTCGAAGTGATGAAACGTTCCTCGATTCCCAGTCGCTGACACTCTTGACTACACATGACGGAGTTCAGGCTTTATGTGTTCATATGTGCATTCATTCCATATTAAGTTGTGCAATTCAGCTCCTCGGCCATCATGCATCGAGATGCGTGATTGGTGACCCGAGGATCGAGACCTACACTCCCTTGAGCTCATGTAATGATAGGGAGGATGGTTGTGCATATATTTGTTGCAAATACTTTGCCGTGCCTCTTTCTTGCTCTCTGTTGCAGCAACCAGAAACCAGCAGCAAAAACTGGTCGGCCGACCAGATTAAGCGGCTGGCCGACCACTTTTTCTGGTTTTTCACCACAAAAGTGGTCGGCAGGTGGTCTCCAATGCCAATAGCTAGTCGGCAGCCATCCCACAGATTCCCAGGGTGGAGTTTCATCTCTCTGGAGCTTGGTGCAAGTTTCTGAGGGCAATTGCAAACAGAGGCAAGTCGGGGCGTCGCGATGGATTTTCGAGCAAGGCGATTCGAGCATGCATGCATCCTTCGTCATCCAAGGCAGAGCTGAGGCAGCCCATTTCATGTAGTTTGCATGCTAATTTAATTGCTAACTTAGTTAATTTGTTAATTAGTTAGTGTTGTGTAATAATTAGCTGTAACTTGTTATTCATTTTGTTGTGTAATAACTAGTTTAACTAGATTAGCTTAGATTAGCTAGTTGGTTCTGTATTATTCGTTCGGACCCTCCGTCGAGAGGGCCAACTGTTGTAATAAGTGTGCGTGTGTGTGATGCATGTCTTCCAACCCCACGTTTTTCTCCCTTTTATTTACCAGCTTATGATGGTTAGTTTTAGGGTATGTTTCAATTAGCATCCTTATGCTCGCATGTTTGCATCCATTCATCTATCTTGCATGCACCGGGCTCAGCGCATCATAGTAACTGCATTGTATTTCAATTCATCTTTGAATACATGTATCAAGTTGCATTCCACATGCCATCTTAGAATAGCCGAGCCTATCTTAGTTGCATTTTGCATGTTTTGCATTAGCCATCTTAACATGAACTAGGATCATGCATTGATTACTAACTAGTTTCTGTTTTGGCTCGGAGTACTCGGTAAGTGTTTACGCTTTAGCATCCTTGCATGTGTGTGAGTGACTGCCATGATAGCATGCTTACCATGAGGCTAACTGCTTATGTGATATAACTGCTTGAATGCCTGTGGGTGAAGGTTGGATTGCTTGAATTGGAACAATTCATCGAAATTCGCATTTTAGCCTACTTGCGAGTAGCAAGCTTCAAACCGTTTTCAAACAAACAAATATGTAATGTTTTGTTCCAAATTAGGCGATCTAGTCTATACTTGTATGTTGTGCGCATCACATAGTAATTCTAGGTTAATAACCGAAATAAGAACGCATGTGTTTTCAAAAACAAGATATCATGTTTAGTAGTGGCCGATCTTTGATCGGGCGAGCGGGGGTGCTCATTGCATGACCTTCCCCAATCGTACCCAAGTTCCCGAGCCGAGGCAACTTTGGTGATGACAGACACGTGGCCTTAGGCACGAGTCAGGGTTTCCTAAATTCCCCCAAAATAAAATATTTAGGTGGCGACTCTGTATCTGGCAAAGCAGTCCATGTTTGGCACTTTTTTTTCTAAAAATCAGTTTTTCAAAACGATTTGCCGGATTTGGACTCTTTGGTGATTTATCGATCTTGCATTGCATTTTGTAAGATTAGATTCAGAACCGTGACATTTGATTCCGAGCTGTAGTGAGCCCAATGAACAAAACGGGATTTTCCCGGGACGTTCAGGCGCGTCTACAGTTTCTGGCGACTCTGCTGGGGAGTTAGAGAACTTGACTCAAACTCATGATATGTTGTTTTGATTACACTTATGTGTTTCTTTGCATTGCATGTGCATTGGTGCGCCTAGGACACCGTGTTTGCCGTCTGCTATTCCTGAACGGTCTGCCGGAGGCTCGCTTTGAGAAGCGTGCCATAAGGCTAACCGGTTATGGGCTCTACCATGATAGGAACACAAACCCCGATTTTTACCGGGGCACCCTTTTTTTTTTACCATTCGACCTAGTGCATGTTGGGATCCATAGTGACCATCCCAAACTAGGACAGGTTGCTTACCCGATTATAGGTTGTTTGAAACCGCTGCGTGCGTAGTGAAACCCTAGCCCCAGACAAAATAGGACAGGGAAACCCTACCCCAACATAGAGGCGTTTTGGCTCTCATTTGCTTGTTATGTGCTTTTACAGTGTACCTCTACAGGGAATGCAGGTATCAGTTTGCAAATCTGAGTATTAGGCCTACGGGCATCAGTATTTTGAGAATCAGTTATATCTGTGGGTATCAGATTCAGTTTTGGGGCAGTAATTTGGGGAACAGTGATCAGTGGTCGAATACAGTTATTCAGCTATGCTCATATCTATTTTGGTGAAATCAGGCTGAGATGCTGTCTGTTTTCTTCTTTTGCAAGGAGGTAGTCTCGGAACCATAGCTTCAAAAGGCTCCAACATCCCCTGGGTACAGTGGACTTGTGTTGATAGACTTTGTCAGGTCAGAGATTCAGTTCAAGGGCGAATCAGTGTTCCTTCGCCAGAGGCAGGGTAAAAAGGCCAGTTAGGCACAGACCATCAGTTCAACAGTCTTCGGATCAGCGATCATTATCCATCTCACTTGTGCGCAGTTGGGTTGAGATATCTGCTTTTACCTCAGGGAGATACACCTGTTATTCAGCTAGATCAACGCCTTATGGTAGGCATAGAAGAGATGATGCATCAGCTCCAGGAAACTATGCAAGCCATGCAGCAGGATGCTGCCTGCCAAGCAGAAGTGGCTGCACGTCAAGCAGAAATAGTGGCCCAACAAGCAGAGTTAATAGCCAGACTTTAGCAGCAGTAACAACCACAGCAAGCCGGAGCATCTGCTTCGCACCCATCTCCTCCCCCACCTAGAGTTCCGATACTCGGGGACACTGCGAACGTCCAGGAAGATACGGATGCCCCAACAGGACTAGTTCCGCCACCAGTTCTACTGCAGATTTCAAAGGCACTAGCCTTTTCAACAGGTACACCGTTTGAATCTTAGATGGACCCAACTGCCCTAAAGGTCAGTAAGCTTGAGAAGCTATTCGAGAAGGCTCAATGTGTGAATTCCATTCCGGATATAGAGGATGGATACACCGATTCGGCGGTGACATTACCGGACCGGTTCAAGATGCCACATATTGATCGCTTCGATGGTTCTGGAGACCCAATGGTGCACCTCCACCTATTTTCTGATATCCTGAGGCCAATGGGCTTGACCACAGCCCAGAAGCTGTCACTATTCGGCCGAACCATGTCTAGGATAGCCGCAATCTGGTATGCGAAATTGGAGAACTCTGTGAAACAGAACTGGGAAGAAATGGCTGAGGCCTTCATTGCTCAATACTCCTACAACACACAGATTGAGGTCACAACTCGTGATCTTGAAATCACCCGCCAAGAGCCAAAGGAGGGTTTTTCAGAGTTTGTGGCGAGATGGAGAGCAAAGGCCTCGATGGTGGCTACAAGGCCTTCCGACAAAGATCAGATCAGGATGGTTGTGCGCAACCTCCAGCCCAAGCTCATGCAAAAGATGATCGTTCTCCCCCTACCCACCTTTGCAAATTTACATGAGATTGGGGTGCAAATCGAGGACGCTATGAAGCAGGGCCTCATTGACCAGGAGAAGGAGCAGCCCAGGAGGGCGTTTTCCCGCAGTTCGAATGCGACCACCAGTGGTGATGCGACTGCAAGATCTTCTGAAGTGGGCATGGTCACCACCACCATATCAAAAACAGCTACCCCATTCACCGGTGCGTCCGGAAGTAGCTCACAAAAAACCAAATATCCACCTTGAGTCAAGAGGGTTTTTACCCCACTTTATATGCCTTTGTCAAAGGCTCTAGGGGTCTTACTCCATAAAGGATATTTGAAACCGTTGGAACAACAGCCTCTACCCGATCCTATACCTCCAAAGCATGACCAGACTAAATACTGTGCCTACCATCAACAAACCGGTCATGACACTGACAGTTGCTTTCGTCTTCGCCATGATGTACAAGATCTGTTTGACAACAAGGTCATCGCCGTACCAGCTCAGCAAAGTTTATCGCCACTGGATCAGTGAACTTGGGGGATAGTACGAATATGTGATCAGGGGATGAACCACTTGCGGGCGGCACTCAGTTTACTCCAAATGTGGCGTATGGCACGCACTTTTTGGAGCATTTGTGAATGCTAGTTTTTGTACTTTCTGACTCGGGTATTGAGTCAGTTTTGTTATGTCGTTTAGAGTCTGTCCCGTTGTATAGAGTGAGTCTTTTCATACTGAGTCAATTGGGTTTGTCTTATTGTATCAAGTCAGTCCTGTTTTGTTAGAGTCGGGTGATCCCGGGGGCGTTACCTCGGATATCACTATTTTGTTCTGTGTTTGTCTTTTTGCTTTCTTTTGAGTCTGTTTCTACCAGGGAGCCAGTTACACCAGAAGATCTAATTGAAACAGTTGTGGTTTTCATGCTCTTGTGCTTATTTCTGCTTTGAGCCTGTTGTGCCAGCAAACTTGAATGAAACGGTAGTGCTTTTCACCTGCTTTTCTGTGTCTTTAAGTCATTACATCGACCCAAGTTTTTCAAAACCTTTTTGAACATTGTGACGAAAACGAAGAGGAAAGAATTCCTCAGGTTTTGCAAAATTTGATCAACTGAGAGAAAGAGAGGCATGCTAAGCCCTTAATGAATGAGATCATGTTTGTTAATGTGAGTACTAAGAAGGATCCTGGCTTGATCCAGATTGGTTTCGCACTGTCTTCAGCGCGAGTGACTAGTTGCTTTCTTAAAAGATTTCAAAAAATGTTTTGCACGGTCTTGCGAAGACTTGTGTGGAATTGCTCTTGAGATTGTGCAGCTTAGGATCGCTCTCAGTCTCGAGACTCGACCCCTTGCTTTCAAACCTTGGACCTTAATTCAGAGTGTTCAACGGTCAACCGCAATGTGAGGCCTGTGTGGCTAGATTTGAAACAGCCTATGCGTTAACGACAATAAAGTCTGGTCGAAAAGGCCAGCCATCGTCAAAAGAAGCTTGCAAAGATAGATCAGAAGCACCCCTAGAACTAAGGGCAGAAAAATGTCAGATGTGCTCGAAGAGCCGAAGATGGATCATTTTGCAAATCAATGAAGACTGGCAAGAATGCCAAATCTCAGAAGAGAAGAAAGAAGAAAGTATTGCTGAAGAACAACTGAGTTCCTATCTACAACACTAGGGGCAATTCAGCCCCCATTGGATGGACTTCTACATCGTCAGCGAACAACAACCATTCTCCTAGATTCATATGACTTTAGGATCTCAAAACCATTTGACATGGACAAAACTACACTTTTACCCTTGAGAGGCTCGCTGGGCCGAAAACCCAAAAGGGCGACCCAGGCAAAAGTTAGAGCAAAGAAAAAAGAAAAGAGAAAAGAAAAAAAAATGCAAAGAAATGAAAAAAAAAAAAAGAGATGAAAAGAAAAGAAGAACACAGCTCGCAAGGTTGAAAACCCGGAAGGGCGGCCTTGGCAAAAGTTAGAGTGTAAAAGGTGAGGGTTAATACACGAGTGTACCTTAACCCAGAACTACGTAAGGCTTGATTCCCATCCATGGGATACGTAGGCAACTTTACTCTGAAGTCCAGCCATAAAACACTTCAAATTCGACTGTGTCCATGTGATAATTCTGATCATCTTTGTCTTCTCTGTATCCGAGAATTCGTTTGTAATTGTCACTGTGAGGACTGGTTGCCATGTGCTGCGGCGCTATTCAGACTAGGGGCAACTTTCTGTTGCCATACAGTGTGTTCCGGTGCTATTCAAACAAGGGGCAACTTTCTGTTGCCGTGCAGTGTCCTTCAGACAAGGGGCAATTTTCCATTGTTTTTGGATCTGAGGTTGTGCATCTCAAGAGTCAATTCCACGTTGGTCAAGCAATGGCCATTTGCAAAAATAGTTTTTGAAAATTTTTACTAAGGTTGACTAATTCTCTCGAAAATTATTTATTTTTTCAAAACTGGACCATTTTCTTAGACCCAAAAAGGAAAATTTTCAGTGCTCATAACCTAACTTGCATGATTTTAAATCAGAAAATCGAACAAGCATGTTAATCTAACTCTCATGTTGGTCAAAATTGTTTTAGCAGAACGTCAAAAACAAAAAATGGTCAAAATAATGAACTAGGGGCAAAGTTAAGTCAGGTGTTCTGTCTTTTCCCCATTGTCAACATACTTGCCAGAAAGGGCACCGTATCTGCCAGAAAAGGGCACAACAGAGAACTAACAGCAAAATGCTGGAAGTTCTCTCATCCTCCAAGCAGCGAGATATCAAGCTAAGTGCGAAGCACAAACTGGAATGGAGCAGGATATTCCATTCCCTCATCTGGACAGATCTAATCACGTCCAAACTCCCCAGTAGAGCATCGTCAACCAATGTCAATTGTAGATCTGCTGCATATCCAGCCGCATCACAACCCCTCTGTGGGGAAGTTCACTGTTGTGAGCAGAAGAAAGAGAATCTAGCAGAATGCTAGGGGCAAGAGCCCGCAACTTCTTGTTTATCCATCAACCACCCATGGGAGGGATGAAAAATCAAAGAGATTGAAGAATAGAGAGATGTGCGATGAGAGAAAAAGTGAGGAATGGGCTTTTTCAGAAAAAACAGAGCTTGAGAACCGAGTGATGTGAGAATCACAAATGAGAAAAAGGGTGGGGAACAATACCCAGAGAAACAGGCTCCCTGTGCACGTCTGAGTGTCGTGTCTTTTGGTTTTATCTCGATTCTTGTTTTGAGTCATTTCGAGTGTTACTCGATGTGTTTAGGTTGTTTACCTTTTGTTTTCCGTTGTTGAGTCATAATGCGCTATGTTCAGTCGCAGGCTCAATACCCCGGTCAAGAACTCATCTCTCAATTTCAAAAATAAAATCATTTTGCGCTCCGAGTGCCGTGCCGTTCTCCACATCTGTGCAAAACAGGATTTGTTCTTTCATAAAACCGCAGGTTTCAACCTAGGTCATGTCAGAACAGTAAAGCCAGGACCTATCTGAAGCTATATAGGTTCCAGACTGCAAAGCAAAAGAAAAGAGCAAAAATTGAAGCATCTGAGTGTGTTTCAACTTTAGAAAGTTCCGAGATTGCATTCCGTGTGTACCCCTTAAGGTCTTGTCAATGCTCCGAAGTACGAGTGTGCCTCTACCTCAAGCTCAAGATCAAGCATGTTTCAAAGCCAGAAAGGCAATCAGAAGTGCTCTCCCTAAGTACTATTCCCTGCCAGAGACATCCTGGCTGTGTTCGTAATGAGTTTCTAGGAGACCAACTGCGACAGTGGAAACTAGAGTTCGAATGGCTGTTGCCTAGAACGCAAAGGTTCGGGATTTCTGAGACTAAAGTCTAGTTTAAATACCCAGAGGCATGTCCTCGGCTTGAAATCTGTATGGAAGCCCCATAGGTTGAGATAGCGTGTATGCACCTCAATTCTGGATACTGAACCAACCTAGTCTGTCACCCTGTTGGAGAATAGGGAAAGTTGTGAATATGATTAGCAAGAAAGGCAGCATCCAAAGTGTTCTACGTGAAGAACCCTTGTCAGTATTTCAAAGCCTTTGTACTGTGAGTTGAAGGTAAGTGTTCGAAGGGCACGAGGGGAGATCCCCGTCAGAGTAGAGCGGTTCATCGCCACTCACCCCATGAGGTGCTTTCTAAAGTGCCGCTATGCTTGTTTATTGCATTCCTTAAACATCATGCATTGTATTGCACTATACCTACCAAATTTCTTTCTCATACATGCACGATATTGTATGTACGGTTTATTTGAAGTCGGCGCAGCCGGGCGATATTGGATGTACGGTTCATTCAAAGAAGTTCCGTTTAAGATCATTCACTTAGTGTATCAATCACACTTCATTTACTTTAGTGTATCCATCACACTTCATTTACTTCATTTACTTTAGTGTATCCATCACACTTCATTTACTTTAGTGTATCCATCACACTTCATTTACTTCATTTGCTTTAGTGTATCCATCACACTTCATTTATTTTAGTGTATCTATCATACATTGATCACTCAGTGCATCTATCACACTTTGTGTTCATTTTTAGTGTATCTATCATACTCTGTTCACATAGTGCATCTATCACACTTTGTGTTCACCTTTAGTGTATCTATCATACTCTGTTCACAGAGTGCATCTATCACACTTTGTGTTCACCTTTAGTGTATCTATCATACTCTGTTCACATAGTGCATCTATCACACTTTGTGTTCACCTTTAGTGTATCTATCATACTCTGTTCACATGGTGCATCTATCACACTTTGTGTTCATTTTTAGTGTATCTATCATACTCTGTTCACGTAGTGCATCTATCACACTTTGTGTTCACCTTTAGTGTATCTATCATACTCTGTTCACGTAGTGCATCTATCACACTTTGTGTTCACCTTTAGTGTATCTATCATACTTTGTTCACTTAGTGCATCTATCACACTTCGTGTTCACCTTTAGTGTATCCATCACACTTATTCACTAAGTGCATCTATCACACTTCGTGTTCACCTTTTGTGTATCGATCACATTTGTTCACTTAGTGCATCTATCACACTTTGTGTTCACCTTTTGTGTATCTATCACACTTTGTTCACTAAGTGCATCTATCACACTTTGTGTTCACCCTTTGTGAATCTATCACACGCTCGCTTTGTGTATCCATCACACGTTTACTTTGTGTATCCATCATACGCTCGCTTTGTGTATCCATCACACGTTCACTTTAGTGTATCTATCACACGCTCGCTTTATGTATCTATCACACATGTCCACTTTATGTATCTATCACACGTTTGCTTAGTGTATCTATCACACGCTCACTTCGTGTATCCATCATACGTTCACTTTAGTGTATCTATCACTACACTTGCTTTGTGTATCTGTCGCACATGCTTACTCACTCTGTGTATCTATCACATTTCGTTCACCTTTATGTATCTATCGCACATGTTCGTGAGATTACATAATCTTCTTATATCCTTTCTGCATGAAATGTGGTTTTGTCTGTAATTCCCACGCGTGGCGTGTTCACTTATTTGCTTGTGTACGAGTTTGCTGTAGCATTTCTTTGCATAACATTCGCATCTAGATGTTTCATTACGGCCCTCTTTGCATAATCATAAGTTATGTTCGGCTTTGTGCATGTCATTTGCATTTTGCCCCTGCCTGCGGGTACATCTCTTTGTTATCTTGCCTGTTTGTCTAAGTCTTCGGCCTTGTTTAAAATGGGTCGTCTCTTGGCTTTGACATTCACTCTCGTCACTTACGACTTCTGAGTTCTATCAAAAGAGGGGCAACTGTAGACACCCCATTTTTTACCGACCTTAAGACTCAGATGTCATCGATTGAGCGCTTGGTAATGGTGCATGTTGTGTTCGTTTCGAGCTTCGGAGTTTTGGCTGAGAGCCTTGCCTCCGGGTCTCCGAACTCTTTGTGCTTCGGCTCGGTTTGTGGACCAAACCTTGTTTCTCTTCCCGAGGGGAGGGATAGGTCTTGTAGACCATCTCTCTGTGGTCGTAGACCACTTTTCGTGGTCGTAGGCCACTGTTCCCGTTTGGAGACTAGTTTCCGGTTTCGTCGGCCGTGCGCCTCGGTTTGGGACCGCTTAACATTCTCCGTTTGGCATGTTTTTTGGAACACACCTTGTTTCCTCTGTCTAGAGGGACACTGTGGTCCGGGAGACCACTTTTGTGGTCATACGCCACTTTTGATGCTCGGCAGCTGGTTTTCGAGGCTCCCGGCCACGCGTCTTGCCCCCCAAACCCTCGTCTTGCATCCGTGTTGGTTTGTTTTTGGCACAAACCTTGTTTCCCTTGTTTGGAAGTGGTACAAGTGTGGGAAACCAGCTTTTATCCTTGGAGACCACTTTTCTTCCGGCCAGCCGATTTTCTGGTTGGGAAACTGGTTTTTTTGGTCTTTGGGCCACATTTTCTAGTTTCACACCCTACCATTGGCTTGCTTTCAGTGTGGAGGCCACCAATTACCCTGGCCGACCACTTTTTTTTTGGGAAACCACTTAAGGTGGTTGGCTGATCACTAAAAGTAGCAGGCTGACCACCTTTTCTGGTCGGCCCCTTTCCTCCTGTTTTGTCTAACTGTGTGGATGCCAGCTGTGCCAGCTGGAGGGCACAGACTGTATCCTCCATACACGTGTATGGAGGGATTGCATCCATGTTTAGCTTCTCGAAGAAGCTTGAACCCTTGCTTCGTCTATAAGAGAGAGGCTCCTTCTCCATTCCACAGGTTCTAAAAAATTTCCTAAGGCTCAAGTATATACTTCCCTCTATATCTCTATATTTTGGACCAAAAGAGTGGGTTGTTCATCACTTTAGCACTTCAACTCTTAACCATATATCCTTACCATTGAACTGAGGTTCCTAGAGGACATATTTGGGGGTTAAAAGGTTGGTTTTTGGCTCAGAAAGAAGCTGTTGTTGCAGTGCTACAAGGGTAACCTTTTTCTCCCTTTTAAGCTTTGTTTTGGTTGCTCTCTTGGACCCATTTGCATGCTTATTTGAGCTTAGCATCCAACTGAAAAAAGACTTGTTTTAAGGTGCTTATGATGTTTGCTTAAAGCCCTTTTCGTGCTGAGGGTCATCTTCCCTCTTGCATGCCCTATTTGGCCTTGTTTTGTGCCATGCCATAAGGCCTTTGAGTTAATCCTTGCATGGCCTTTTAGCCACTGAAATCCTGTGGATTTTCAATGGTTGGCATGTGGTTTTGAGGCCCTAAATCAGAGAGGGGTGACCCTCTCTCTTTTGGTCTTGTTTGCTTGTATTTTTTGCCTATCAAAGGAGCATATGTTTTCATACTTTCAAGGCTCGGTTCAGGCACTTTTTGGTGACTTTTAGGGCCTGCCTAGACTCTGTCTATGGCTGGTTTGGTCACCTTGGGTTTGCCTCTTGCATGTGTAGAGTAATCCCTTTTGTGGCTTTTCAAAGTAGCATATCATTCTTGCACGTATTAGTCATATTTCAGTGGGTTTTTGGTCATCATTTGGCATGCCATGACTCTGTTTTTGGCTGGTTTGGTATCCTCTCACATGGTTCATATGCTTGTAGTGTAAATCATGTTTACTAGCTTAGAATGCATGATGTTTTGGCCCTCTATTCTAGCATATTTTGGCCATGCTCCAACCTGATTTTATTCATATTTTGGGCTGCCTTAGCTCTATTTTGAGGCCTCTTAGTCAAAAGATGCTTGCCATGCATGCTTGTAGTGTAATAGCCTTGACTAGCTTCGAGTTTTGAAGTCCCTTGCATGCTTAACTTGAGGTATTTTCATGTTTTGGCATCATTGAGCATGATATTTCAGAGCATATGGGGCTGTCATACTTCCATGTTTTCCACTCTTTAAGTGCCCTTGGGAGTTGTGCTTTTATACCATATTTTGTGAGCCATTGCATGAGCTTCATTTTTGTGCCTTTCAAGCCATCATCCCAACCCATTTTGCCACTGTTTTGGGCCTGCATAGGGTCTATTTGGGGTTGGTGTGGTCATTTGAGTATCGCCTTGCATGCCTCTAGTGTAATATACTTCACTAGCTTTCGATACTTGAGCCTTTCAACATGCATTGCGTGAGTTGTTTACATGATTCGGAGTCATTTTGTATGCCATTTCAGAGCTGGAACATATGCCATTGTACTCCATGTTTCATCCTTTCAATGCATTTGGAAAGTTGTGTTTTGTGCCTTAGGCTTGGTCCATTGCATTGTGCATGCTCGTATGTGTTTTGGTGCCTTAATTCCATCATCTATGGCCACTGATTTGGACATGGTTGAGGCCTATCCATTTTGGTTTAATTCCATTTTGCATTGAGTATGCCATGTAGTCCATAACATTGAAGTATGCCTTGTTGTTGTTGCATGATTGATCATTGCATTATGCATGCCATATTTATCGCATTGTGTGTGTTAGTTCCCATGTGCATTGTATATGCTAGTATCATGAGTATTGCGTATGCCATTTAGTTCGTAGCATTGTGTATGCTAGTTGCATGATTGCATGTTCATCCCTTGCATGTTCACATGTCTAAGTTGTATTGCATTAGGTTGCATACTTGAAGTTGCATTGTGCATACCATGTTTGTTGCATTGTGTTTGGAATAGGAGTTAGTCCAAACACGGGAAACGAGGGATGTTTCATACTCGAAGTGATGAAACGTGCCTCGATTCCAAGTCGCCGACACTCTTGACTACACATGATGGAGTTTAGGCTTTATGTGCTCATATGTGAATTCATTCCATATAAAGATGTGCAATTCGGCTCTTCGGCCATCATGCATCGAGATACGTGATTGGTGGCCCGAGGATCGAGGCCTACACTCCCTTGAGCTCATGTAATGATAGGGAGAATGGTTGTGCATATATTTGTTGCAAATACTTTGCCGTGCCTCTTTCTTGCTCTCTGTTGCAACAACCAGAAACCAGCAGCAAAAACTGGTCGGCTGACCAGACAAAGTGGCTGGCCGACCACTTTTTCTGGTTTTTCACCACAAAAGTGGTCGGCAGGTGGTCTCTAATGCCAATAGCTGGTCGACAGCCCTCCCACAGATTCCCAGGGTGGAGTTTCATCTCTCTGGAGCATGGTGCAAGTTTCTGAGGGCAATTGTAAACAGAGGCAAGTCGGGGTGTCGCGATGGATTTCCTAGCAAGGCAATTCGAGCATTCATGCATCCTTCGTCATCCAAGGCAGAGCTGAGGCAACCCATTTCATGTAGTTTGCATGCTAATTTAATTGCTAACTTAGTTAATTTGTTAATTAGTTAGTGTTGTGTAATAATTAGCTGTAACTTGTTATTCATTTTGTTGTGTAATAACTAGTTTAACTAAATTAGCTTAGATTAGCTAGTTGGTTCTGTATTATTCATTTGGACCCTCCATCGAGAGGGCCAACTATTGTAATAAGTGTGCGTGTGTGTGATGCATGTCTTCCAACCCCACATCTTTCTCCCTTTTATTTACCAGCTTATGATGGTTAGTTTTAGGGCATGTTTCAATTAGCATCCTTATGCTCGCATGTTTGCATCCATTCATCTATCTTGCATGCACCGGGCTCAGCGCATCATACTAACTGCATTGTATTTCAATTCATATTTGAATACATGTATCAAGTTGCATTCCATATGCCATCTTAGAATAGCCGAGCCTATCTTAGTTGCATTTTGCATGTGTTGCATTAGCCATCTTAACATGAACTTGGATCATGCATTGATTACTAACTAGTTTCTGTTTTGGCTCGGAGTACTCGGTAAGTGTTTACGCTTTAGCATCCTTGCATGTGTGTGAGCGACTACCATGATAGCATGCTTACCATGAGGCTAACTGCTTATGTGATATAACTGCCTGAATGCCTGTGGGTGAAGGTTGGATTGTTTGAATTGGAACAATTCATCGAAATCCGCATTTTAGCCTACTTGCGAGTAGCAAGCTTCAAACTGTTTTCAAACACACAAATATGCAATGTTTTGTTCCAAATTAGGAGATCTAGTCTATACTTGTATGTTGTGCACATCACATAGTAATTCTAGGTTAATAACCGAAATAAGAACGCATGTGTTTTCAAAAACAAGATATCATGTTTAGTAGTGGTCGATCTTTGATCGGGCGAGCGGGGGTGCTCTTTGCATGACCTTCCCCAATCGTACCCAAGTTCCCAAGCCGATGCAACTTTGGTGGTGACGGACACGTGGCCTTAGGCACGAGTCAGGGTTTCCTAAATTTCCCCAAAATAAAATATTTAGGTGGCGACTCTGTATCTGGAAAAGCAGTCCATGTTTGGCACTTCTTTCTAAAAATCAAATTTTCAAAACGATTTGCCAGATTTGGACTCTTTGGTGATTTATCGATCTTGCATTGCACTTTGTGAGATTAGATTCAGAACCGTGACATTTGAGTCCGAGCTGTAGTGAGCCCAATGAACAAAATGGGATTTTCCCGGGACGTTCGGGCGCGTCTACAAATACCCAGAGAAGCTGTGGGCTCCTTGTGAATTGAGAGGTCTCATTGGAACACGTTCAAGTGTTGTGTTTGTTGTTTTTTTTTATTCTTGTTTTGAGTCGTTTTGAGTGTCTATAGACGTGTTTAGGTTGTTTTACCTTTGTTTTTTTCTTTGTTCAGTCGTTTTGGCTGTGGTCAATCGTAGGCTCAATACCCGATCAAAAACTCATTCTCAATTTCAATTTCAAAAACAAATCGTTTTGTGCTTGGAGTGCTGTGCCATTCTCCACATTTATACAAAACAGGATTTGTTCTTTCATAAAACTTCAGGGTTCAACCCAAGTCATGTGAGAATAGTAAAACCAAGACCTATCTGAAGCTATATGGGTTCCAGACTGCAAAGCAAAAGAAAAGAGGAAAAATGTCGGGCATCTGAGTTTGTTTCAACTTCAGTAAGGTCCGTCATTGCATTCCGGGTGTACCTCCTCAAGCCTTGTCAATGCTCCAAGGTATGAGTGTGCCTTTACCTCAAGCTCAAGATCAAGTCTGCTTCAAGGCAGAATGGCAATCAAAGTGGTCCCTCCGAAAACCAGTCCCTGCCAGAGGCATCTTGGCTGTGTTTGCAATGAGTTCCTAGGAGACCAACTGCGACGGTGGAAACTAGAGTTCGAATGGCTGATGCCTAGAACGCAAAGGTTCGGGATTTCCGAGACTAAAGCCTAGTTTAAATACCCAGGGGTGTATCCCCGGCTTGAAATCTGTATGGAAGCCCCATAGGTTGAGGTAGTAGGTATGCGCCTCAATTCTGGATACTGAACCAACCTAGTCTGCCACCCCGTTGGAGAATAGGGAAAGTTGTGAATATGATCGGGAAGAAAAGCGGCATCCATGGTTTTCACATGCAGATGTTATCCCTCGCCAATATGAACAGGGTGTACCCTTTTGAGCTAAGCGTGTTGCTAAGTCCTCTAAGAGGTAAGTCGGAGGCACCAAAGTACATATTTGATGCCCCTCTATTGCATAGAATGTACATTTTCATATACACTTCTGTTGCATGCGTGCCGCACATTGTTTATGATTCTTGCATAAAATATGCTTTCAACGTTGCATAGAATATGTCTGTCTCTTGCATAGAATATGCTTTCAATGTTGCATGGAATATGCCTCCCTTCTGCATAGAATATGCTTTCCATATTGCATAGAATATGCTCTTGTTTCATGCATAGAAAATGCTCCCATACTTGCATAGAAAATGCTCGTATCTTTTGCATAGAAAATGCACTATTCCATACTTGCATAGAAAATGCTCGTATCTTTTGTATAGAAAATGCACTCTTCCATACTTGCATAGAAAATGCTCATATTTTTTGCATAGAAAATGCACTCTTCAATACTTGCATAGAAAATGCTCGTATCTTTCGCATAGAAAATGCACCTTATTTGCATAGAAAATGCATTACATCGCACTTTTTTGTGCACTTCACTTGCATAGAAAATGCATTTTATCGCACTTGTTTTATGCACCTTCCTCGCACTATCTTGTGCACTTACACTTTGTATCTTCCTCGCACTGTCTTGTGCACTTACACTTTGTATCTCACTCGCACTGTCTTGTGCACTTATAGTTTGTGTCTCACTCGCGCTTTCTTGCGCATCGCACTGTCATGTGCATTCTTTGGTCTGGAAGACCTTAAAATCCTGTGTTTACACTTGCGCTTTCTTGTGCATCGCACTATTTCGTGCAGTTTACACTCGCGCTTTCTTGCGCAACCTTTCTCCACTCGCGTGTGGCTCGTTTGGACATACTTGCACTGTCATGTGCATCGTACTTTCTTGCACAACCTTTCTCCACTTGTGTGTGGCGTGTTTGGACTTACTCGCACTGTCATGTGCATCGCACTTTCTTGCGCAACCTTTCTCCACTCGCGTGTGGCGCTTTTGGATGCTCGCGCTTTCTTGCACAACCCTTCTTCTCTCGCATGTGGTGCGTTAGCACGTCTTCGGTTTCGAACACTCAGATGCATTTCGGTGTTCATTTATTCACTTTCTCCTCTCGCATGAGACGCGCTTGGACGTATTCACATCCTTCTCTGGTCTAGAAGACCTTAAATCCTTTAAAGGTGCAATTCCTTTGGTGTTTGTCGTGCCCGAACGACTTTCAGTGGTCTAGTATAGCCACTTGCCTGTGTTTGCGGTGAGTTCCTAGGAGATCAACTGAGACGGTGGAACTAGAGTTTGAATGGCCGATGCCTAGAATGCAAAGGTTCGGAATTTCCGAGACTAAAGTCTGGTTTAAATACCCAGGGGTGTATCCCCGGCTTGAAATCTGTATGGAAGCCCCATAGGTTGAGGTAGCGTGTATGCACCTTAATTCTGGATACTGAACCAACCTAGTCTGTCACCCTGTTGGAGAATAGGGAAAGCTGCGACCATAGCCAGGAAGAAAAGTAATACCTGTGGTTCGGAAATGCAAGATGCAGAAGAGGAAGATCCCCAGCAGCATAAGGTGAGTCATCGCCGATTGCCCCTGTAAGGTACTTTCGAGAGCATCGCTTCCTAGCCGCATCATCGTATCTATCATAAGTGTTGCATAAAATCTATCGCATTGCACATAGCATCTATCGCATGCATCTATTACATCTACTGCATTGCATCCTTTCCATGTTAAGCCTGGTTTGGCATGCGTCCATACTTTCCTTCGTTGAAGCATGGTTCTGTGATTATGTGTGCGTGCCTATTCCACTAAGAGAATTGTGGTCTGAGGGTGTCGGCACCTTTTCTGTGTTAGACATGGTCTGTTTTGTGTCTATGCCTTTTCTAGGCAAAATGTGGTTTGGCCGTGCGCCTTATTCACTTTATCCATTGCATCCATTACATCGTATTTTGTTTTGTTGCATCCAACATTTAGGATCACGATCTTTCCTCAGCAGATCATTCCTCACTTATATCATGCCACCCAATTACTTGTATTTTGTGGTCTCTATGCGAAACACATAGTTTTGCATGTGCTCGCACCCCTTTCACGTTGAAACACAGTTCTGTTATGTGTAAGCATCCATGCTGGGCTAAGGCCAGTAATGAGGATGTAGGCACTTAGCCTGTGTTAGGCGTCGTTCGGCTCGTGCCCACTTCTTCTTTATGTTAAACGTAGTTTGATGTTGTATCTCCATCCCTTTATGATATTTGTGTGGTTTTGCACTGCTTATGGTTTGATCATATTATTGCATTGCATTGCATATCGTTTGTATTGTTTTGTTGCATTATGCATCATTTTGCATCCTGCCCCTGAACTACGCTGGTTTGATTCCTTGCAAAGGGATATGTAGGCAGCCTGCGGGTGCAATCATTTGTTTCTACATCTGTATTTTATTTGTTTGTCCAAATCTTCGGCCTTGCCAAAAATGGGTCGTCACTGGGCTTTGACATTCACTCCGGTCATCTCATGACTTTCGAGTTCTGTTAAAGAGGGAAAACTGTAGACACCCCATTTTTGACCGTCCTCAAGACTTGGACGTCATCGTTTGAACACTCGATGATCATCCATACTTGTGTTCATTTTGAGTTCCTGAAGGTCTCGGCTGTGCGCCTTGCCTTGGAGCCTCTCAACTTGTCTGTTTTGTGCTTGGTTATGGACCAAGAGCTTGTGGCTTTGTTTCTGGGGGAATAAGGTGGCCTGCTGGCCAGCCCTACAGCCCATCGGCCAGGCCCCGTGCCCATCGGTCGTGCCCTCTTTCCATCGGCCATCAATGGTCACCGATCGGCCTCACTGATGGCCAGTCGGCCATTTTTTTTTGCCGAGGCCGTTTTCTTTGCTTTTGCAGATATTTTGGTGCCAGCTGTTAGGCACAGAAGGCATCCTCCATACACATGTATGGAAGGATTGTAACAAGCTTCTAGCTTGTCAAACAGGCTTGAGGCTTGTGATGCTATATAAGGGGAGGCCCCTCTCCCCTTTCAGAGGTTCAGAATTTTGGATTAGGGCTAAACATATCCCTCTCTCTCTATATTTCTCCATCTCTATCTATATTTGTACTAGTTTGTGCCTTAAAGTGAGTTTTTCTTCACACTTTTGCACTAAAGCACCTAGTGAAACACCTTCACTCTTGAGCTGAGGTTCTTGGAGGTTGCATTTGAGTGATTTTGGCTTGGTTTTGCCTCAGAAGTTGCTGTTCTTGTTGTTCTTCAAGGGTGAGTCCTATTCCCCCTTTTAAGCTTCATTTTGATTGCATATTTGGCCACCTTTGCATGCTTTTTTTGGCCTAAGTTTCAACTGCAAAAAGTTTTATCTTTAAGTGCTTAAAATGTTTGTTTAAGGCCTAGTTTGAGTTAGGGGTGGTTTACCCCCTTTGGTGGCTTATTTTCCTTTGCTTTGTTCCATCTCTTAAGGCCTTTCAAACCACCTTGTTTTGGCCTTTTAACCACTGAATTCCAGAGGAATTTCAGTGGTGGAAAGTGGGTTTTGAGAACCAAAATGGATGGGGGTGGTCCCCCCTCTTGTGTTTTGTTTGCATGTGTTGTTGGCTTAACACCTTGGCATGCTTTTCTACCTTCATAAGGCTCTATCTTAGCATGTTTTAGGCCTTATTCTAACATGATATAACTCTGTTTTGGGTTAGTTTGGTTGCTTCTTACATGCTTCATGTACTTGTAGTGCAATCCTCTTAGTTAGCCTAACATGCTCTATGCTTTGGACCACCATTTTAGCATGTTTTTTGCTCCACTCTAGCAAGCTTTTATTCAGATTTTGGCATGCTTTAGCTCTATTTTGAGCCTTCTTGGTCGTATGATGCTTGTTGTGCATGCTTGTAGTGCAATAGCCTTGACTAGTTTTGAGTTTTGAGGTATCTTGCATGCTTGGCTTGAGGTATTTGCATGCTTTGGCATCATTTGGCATGTTATTTCAGAGCATATGGTGTTGTCACACTTCCATGTTTTTCACTCTTTAATTGTGTTTAAGAGTTGTGCCTTTATGCCTTGCTTGCGAGCCATGAGTTGAGTATGCATTCCTTGCTTTTCGTGCCTAAGTTTTGTTGAGTTTTGGCCACTATTTTGAAGTATCTTAGGTCTATCCATGTGTGGTTTGACCATTCAAGATTGATAGTGCATGCCTCATGTGTAATATACTTCACTATCTTTGATGCCTTAGCTCCTAGACATGCCATGCATGCATGCATTGCTTACATGATAGAGCCTTGTGCATACCACTCTAGCATTGATAGATAAGCATGTTGTTTGCATGTGTGTTTCATTGCATTGTGTTTGGATCGAATGATAATCCAAACACGAGAAACGAGGGGCATTTCATACTTGAAGTGATGAAGCGCGCCTCATTTCTTTGTCGCCGTCCCCCTTGATTGTGAATGATAGGGTGGAGGCCTCTCGAGTCCTATGTGTTATTTGTGCATTCATCAACATTGTGCAAACTTGACTCTTTGGCCATCATGCATCGAAATGCATGATTGGTGGCTTGAGAGCCGAGCACTATACTCATCAAATGTGAGTTTTAAGCCCACTTGAGAGTGGCAAATCTTGTTTTTCTAAGCCCACTTAAGGGTGGCAAATCCGCGCTTTAGCCTACTTGCAAGTAGCACTTCCAAATCATTTTCAGAAACAAACATGAGATATTTTGTTCCAAATTGAGTGATTTAGTTTATACTTGTATGCTGTGCGCATCACATAGTAAGTTAGCTAATAAATCAGAATAAGAACACATGTGTTTTGAAAAACAATATACCATGTTAGTAGAGGCCGATCCTTTGATCGGGCGAGCGGGGGTGCTCATTTCATGACCTTCCCCCTTGTACCCAAGTTTCTGAGCCGAGGCAACTTTGGTGATGACGGACACGTGGCCTTAGGCACGAGTCAGGGTTTCCTAAATTTTCCAAAATAAAATATTTAGGTGGCGACTTTGAAATCTGGCAAAGCAATCCATGTTTGGTGCTTTTTTATTAAAATTGATTTTCCAAAACGATTTGCCGGATTTGGACTCTTTGGTGATTTATTAGTCTTACATTGCACTTTGTGAGATTAGATTTAGAATCGTGACAGGAGTCCGAACTGTAGTAGCTAGAACCCAATTCGCGCCCTCTCTAAAAGGGTGGCGTACAGAGCGAGTTCGGGCGGTCTACATAAGTATATTTTGGTTATAATTTGTCACATTACTTATATGGTATGAGACTAAGCATTCATGATCATAGCTATCTGTAGGTTGTTATTGTTGAGGATCATGTTGAGATCTCTACTAGACTTTATGTTCATCCCATGTTGTTAATCTTTTTCAGGTGTATCTCGAGAAGCATTACAAGGTCATGGATCTTCCTTAACTGTTGGCCACGGGACCTTTTATTTGTGGGCGGAATGCCTTTGATGTAAAAAGGGTTAAACCCTTTCTTTTACTTTAAAGATGTAAGCTAGCAGGCAATTTATTTAGTTGTGTACATGTCGCATTTAATTTGCGTTTCAGATGAGAGAATCTTTAGTTATTTTTACAAATGATGTAAAGAGTTTCCGCATGTTGTTTTTGAAATTGAATAAACTTAATGAATTTGGTAATGGATTCCGAGTAATAAAAAGTGGGGCGTGACAATTTCTACCTCTGGTACACCCTTTACTGTCCTCTCAGTTACTCCAGGTACCTCTTCTTGGTATTTTGATTCCGCTTGTTGCAATCATATGACCTCTGACCATACACTGTTTTCTTCCACTACATGTCTTTCTAATTTACCTAGCATTCATACTGCTGATGGTTCTCAAATGCATGTTAGTCGTGTCGGTCATATTTCTACCTCTAATGTCTCTCTCCCTCACATTTATCCGATCCCTAATCTTACCCTTAATCTTATCTCTATTGGTCAACTCTATGAACTTGGCCTCACTATTCTATTTTCTCCAACTGGTTGTGTTGTAAAGGATCCGAAGAAGGGGACAAACCCTTGGGATAGGTCGTCGACATGGACATTTACATGAGCTCATCCACCTTCGCATTCCCTCTTCTAGTCCTTCCAATGTTGAGACTGCTACTTCTGCTACTATTAGTTATCCTCTTGCTTTATGGCATTCATGGTTAGGTCATTTGCCTTTTGGTCATTTACGCTCTCGTTTCAAGTGGTCAGTTAGGGTTTAGGATATAGGACAAAATGTAGAGAGAGAGTGTATTTTAGAGAGAGAGGCTCTCAACTTTAGGGTTTAGGATGAAAAGATATGAAAAAGTGATGTAAAAAGTGCTTTTCACGATCTGATATACGCGCAGTTCGCTCGAGCGTCGAGTTTGACGCTCGAGCATCAGACACAACAATTCGTTCTGCTCGAGCGCAAGAAGTGACCCACTCGAGCGTAGAATACACACCTCCAGTATTTTCACAAACGATAGACCAGCCACTTGAGCTCAAGAAAGGACGCTCGAGCGCCCACCCGCTCGAGCGTAGGAAACGCCGTTCGAGCGTGAAAAACATCTCTCCAGCACTTTTGCAGACGTGCAAAGTACTAAGAGTTTGCAAATCCCACTCGAGCGCGAGAAAGGCCGCTCAAGCGAAGGACCAAAATTTACACAGCTCGCTTGAGCGCAAGAATGGCTGCTCGAGCGGAGGAGCAAAAATCTAAGCAACAAGGTTTGGAAAAAACAAGCAACCAACCTGTTCCAAACGCAACCACAACAACCCAAGGCCAATTTCAAAGAGATACAAGGGAAGAAAGAGGTACACAACAATATAAAAGCATTAAACCTGAGTCCGGAATACCACGAGAGTCAGGTCAAAAATCAGAATCACTATAGAGCAAGAGCTTCACTATGTTGATTGTATATTTTGTAAAGCCAAGGGCTTAATTTGTATGAGCTAGTCTCTCTTTTGTTGTGACCAAGTCAAGGCTTGGAAAGGTGTGAGCCAACAGGGCATTTATATACGTTAAACTCTTTTGTATCATTAATGTTACACTTATTTATTTTGATGATTTATTTAATTATGTTTTAATTTATTTGGAAAAGAAAAATAGAATCAAAATTTATTTTGATGATTTATTTGAAAGAGAAAAATATAATCAACATTTATTTTGATGATTATATGTTTTAATAAAATCAAAATTTATTTTATCCTATTATTTCTCACCTAAACCTTTATCCTAAATATTGTTAGAATATATTTAATATTTGATTAAATCAGAAGTTCAAACAACCCAAAAACAGAGGTTCAAACAGCCCAGCACAGCAGCAGTTCAAAAGGTTCAAAAGGTTCAAGTAGAAGATATTCAAATTTGTAATAATGGAGTGGAAGATATTCAAATTGGTAATGATGGAAGTACAACGGCTATAAACGGCTATAAATTCAAATGAATACAACGGCTATAAACGGCTATAATTTTCCTTACATATACCAAAGCCTCTAATGTAAACAAGTTACAAAAACCTGAAAATATTCTTTGATGTATAATCACTCACATCTATTCTCAGAAATTATACACTGAGCCTTATAGCTTTAAGCCCATCTTTCCTGTGTAAGGTTTACAGAAAAATCAGAGCTTCATTTTTATATCTATCTTTGAGAGATAATTTTTGTAGATTTCTGTGAAAGCAAAAATACATTTTTTTCAACCTTGTAAGAGTGTAGTACACTCAGTGTTCTTGGCTTAGAAAGTCAGTGTAAAATCTGTGGAGGATTGTTCCATCTGTGAAAAGGTTGCTAGCACCTTGTGAATCTAGAGTATAGTGAAAAATCTCAAGTGAAGCTTGAGGAGTGGACGTAGGCCGAATTGAAACCGAACCACTATAAATTTGTTTGCCTCTCTCTCCCTTATCTCTTTATTTTATTTTAAATTGCCATAACTATATTTCACATTTATACTGTGCTAAAATCATTAACTAACATAGATGTTAAGAAACTTGTTTTAATTATTTTTATTTCATTAATTATATTTATCTATTGTGCTAGTCATAATTTTTATTAGGGTATTATTAATTTTAATTATAAAAACCTAATTCACCCCCCCTCTTAGGTTGTCTTTTGGGTAACAATTGGTATCTGAGCCTAGACTCTTGCTTTAGATTTAACCATCTACGAGTTCCGATCCATGACAACCTTAGCTAGTACTAGCACTACTGAAGGACAAGCCACCAACAGGCCACTATTATTTGACGGAAACAACTATAGTCATTGGAAAGATAAGATGACCCTATACCTACAAGCCACTGATTATGCTATGTGGATTATTGTCACCAAAGGTCTAAAAATTCCTACCAAATTAGTAGACAATATTAGTGTACCTAAAACTGAAGATGAATGTGATGAGAGGGATCACAAATTATTGCAAGCCAATGCTAAAGCCAAACTCACCCTTGTTTGTGGATTAGACTCTAAGGAATATAATAGAATTTCAAGTTGTGATTCGGCAAAAGAAATTTGGGACAAACTTGAAGTAACTTATGAAGGTACAAACCAAGTAAAGGAATCTCGTATTGATATGCTTGTTCATAGTTATGAATTGTTTAAAATGAACTCTGATGAATCTATTTCAAGTATGTTTACTAGATTTACTAAAATTGTAAACTCTTTGAAATCTCTTGACAAAACTTATACTAACAGTGAGTTGGTAAGAAAAATTCTTAGGTGTTTACCAAAGAATTGGGAAACAAAGGTCACCGCCATTATAGATGCCAAAGATCTCTCTACACTTGGATTGGATGAGCTTATGGGTTCCTTTATGACTCATGAGATCACCATGAAAGGACATGAGGATGTTAAAAACAAAAAGAAAAGTGGAATTGCATTCAATGCCTCATCAAATGAAGAAGAACATGAAAACTCCAGTGAGGATGAAAGCTATGCCATGTTTAGTAGAAATCTCAAAAAGCACTTCAAGAAAAACAATTATGAAGGAAGAAGACCTTTCAAGAAAGAGTACAACAAAGATAACAAGAAAGAGCCTATTATTTGCTATGAGTGCAAAAATCCTAGACATATGAAGATGGATTGTCCAAAATTAAAGAATCGTGGAAAAGACTACAAAAGAAACAAAAAAGGCAATGGCAAAACCTTGGGGAGAAAGTGAAGATGAAAACTCAAGTGATGAAATTCAAAATAAAGTAGCCAACTTATGTCTCATGGCTCTTAAAGATGAAGACTCTACTCAAGATGAGGTAACTACTCTTTATGAAAAACTTGAAAGTGCATTGCATGAACTATCAAATGAATTTAGAAAAGTTTGTGCCAAAAATAATGTGTTGAAGAAATCTGTTGCATCTTTATCTATTAATGTAGAAGAATTAAAGAAAGAAAAAATTATTTTAAAAAATGATTTTGATACTATCTCTAATGAGAAAACTACTTTAAAAAACAATATTGATGATTTAACAAAAACACTTGAAAATTTTGTAAAATGTAAAGATAATCTCAACATGCTTCTTGGAAATCAAAGATGTGTTTTTGATAAAGCGAGTATTGGATATGACCCTATTAAGAAACAAAAGCATCTTAATATAATTTTTGAAAAGGCACCTCTCATGACACACCCTCATATTACTTGTCATTATTGTAGAAAGAAAGGTCATTATATATCTTATTGTCCATTCAAAATAATATGAACATGGGAATTAAAAAGATTTGGATTATTAAGGGATTTAACAAAACTAACCAGAAAGGACCCAAGAAAGTATGGGTACCAAAAACCAACACTTGATTGTCATCTTGTAGCTTTGCTTTAAGTCCAAAGCTAAAGAAGGGAAATAGTACCTTGATAGTGGATGTTCCAGACACATGACCGGAGATAAATCATTCTTTACTAAACTATCATCAAAAGATGGAGGATTTGTTACTTTTTGAGACAACAAGGAAAAATCATCGGTATTGGTAGCATCGGTATTTCTCTTAACCATTCTATTGAAAATGTTTTACTTGTTGATGGACTTAAGCATAACCTACTTAGTATTAGTCAATTATGTGATAAAGGTAATCGAGTTATTTTTGATAAATCACATTGCACAATTGAAAGCATAAATGATCATAAAGCTTTATTCGTTGATAATCGCCATGATAATGTTTATGTTTTTCATCTTAATGATCTCTATGCCAGTGATGTTAAATGTTTATATGTTAATAATGAAAATAGTTGGTTATGGCATAGAAGACTTGGTCATGCTCATATGGATTTAATTGCTAAACTTTTGAGAAAGGATTTGGTCATTGGATTTCCAAAAATTAAATTTGAAAAAGATCATCTTTGTAATGCTTGTCAACAAGGAAAACAAACTAAAACATCATTTAAATCAAAATCTCATATTTCCACAACTAGACCTTTACAACTATTGCATATGGATTTATTTGGTCCCTCAAGGACATCTAGTCTAGGTGGTCAACATTATGGTTTTGTTATTGTTGATGATTATTCAAGATTTACATGGATTATATTTTTAGCACACAAAGATGAAACCTTTTCTTCTTTCACAAAACTATGTCGTAGAATTTAAAATGAAAAAGGCTTTCTTATTTTTAATATTTGAACCGACCATGGTAGAGAACTTGAAAATGAAAAATTTGAATTGTTTTGTGATGAGCACGGTATTAGACATAATTTTTCAGCACCTAGAACCCCTCAACAAAATGGCGTAGCAGAAAGAAAGAATAGAACTTTAGAAGAGATGAGTAGAACAATGCTTTGCGAAAATAATCTTCCTAAATATTTTTGGGCCGAAGCCGTTCACACCGCATGCTATATTTTAAATCGTGCATTAATTAGACCTATTCTCAAAAAGACTTCTTATGAAGTTTGGCATGATAGAAAGCCCAACATTAGTCACTTGCATATTTTTTGTTGTAAATGTTTTGTGCATAATAATGGTAAGGATAACTTAGGTAAATTTGATTTAAAATCTGATGAGGCAATTTTTCTTGGCTATTCCTTAACTAGTAAAGCTTATCGTGTTTTTAATAAAAGAACTCTTGTTATGGAAGAATCTATACATGTGGCATTTGATGAAACTAACATCTCTGCTCAAAAGCAAATTGTTAGTGATAATATAGATTTGGAACCAAATGTGGAAGATTCAAGTATCTACAAAGAAGAGAACCAACCATGTAGGTTGAACAAAGAGATTAAACAACCTATTCTCCCACCTCAAGAAGAAGGAGGAAACAATGATGATTTGCCAAGAGAATGGAAGTTTGTTCATACTCACCCTAAGGATTTAATCCTAGGTGACCCTACAAAAGGTATTGAAACTCGCTCTTCACTTAGAAACATTTGTAGCAACTTGGCTTTTCTCTCACAGATTGTAACGCCCTCGAAATAAACCCATAAATCATACAATCTTGACATACTTAGACATAAGAGAATAAAGTATAATTTCATTCATCAGAGTATTCATTACAAAAGTATTACATGTTGACATCAAAAGTAAATGCCCTACGGGCTTACAACTTTCCAAGTCGACACTTGGCTACAAAAAGGAGAGTACTAACTCAAAACACAAAATAAGCCCTTGGCTTGATTTACATGTAATACACAAAAATAAACAAGAGCCTTCAACTCCCATAACCATCCAAGCTAAGACCTCGGAGGCGGCATAATACCTGAACTTGAAAAATGATATCCCATACAGGGTGAGCCAACGCCCAATAGAGATATGCTAAACATAATATGAGCAATAACTAAAACATTAGCATTCGATAAATGTTTAACTCATATATACCAACTTATAACACATTTTAATTCCATGGCAAATATGTTCATGTTTCATTCCATTTTCCACTACTTATCCAGTTCTCAATTTATGAATAAGGCTCAGAACCTGGCCAATAATTTAATGAGACTATAACTCATATCAAAACACTTCTATAATTCACTATAGATACACATATTTGCTATATCAATACCACATCAGAACACTTCCATACTTCATAAATGATACACAGATTCGCTGTATCAATAACACATTAAAACACTTCCATACTTCATAAATGATACACAGATTTGCTGTATCAATGGAGTTCATCCCCTATCTCCTCCCAAATAAAATCCGGTTTAAGAGTCCATTCCTTATCTTCCCCTAAACCGTGGAGTACATCCCCTATCTCCTCCCACACAACACAATGTATATAAACACATATCATATACATGAGCAGTCAATACATAAATTTGATGTATTATTCCAACTGTTATATTCAATGACATAATCAATTGATTAGTTTTAATTCGCCTAATCATCATGCATTGTCTACAACAATCAAGACTATCCTCCACCGATAGCCCAAAGCAATTTATTTCTAAACAGATAATAAATGCATCAACAGATAATTTGACAACAATTTCATAAGTGAGCGATTAATAAATCTAACTCCACCATTCCCTCTTATAATGAGCCAATTTCATTATTTCCAACTCAATTCCATATTTCCATAACATTCCCAAATTAATTATATAAATTAATTCATACAACAATTTAGGGCTTTCCCCCCCTTTTTCTCTACAATGACCCAAAGGTCCCATATATCATCAACAACATCAATACCATCATTTTAAGACCCAAGATACACATTTATGAGTCAAAATAACCAAACCCCTCCTTATTTATTTTGAAACCCTAACACCCAAAATTACCAAACTTCAACATTACATCAAAATGACCAATAGTATATGTCAAAGACCATAAAAATGAGTAGTTATCCCTACCTCAAATTCAGAGCTCAGAGGGAAAGATAAAGAAATTTGAAAGTGCTCCAAACCCCAATATTTTCGGATCAAAATGTGGCCCTCAACAAGCTCCACACTTTTTACAAAGGCCCAAGGATAGAAGATCACTCCTACTAGATCAAACCCTAGAGAGAAGTTGGAGTTTTAGAGTGAGGTGCTCTCTAATGGAGGTTTTGAAAAAGTAGGAGAGAGAAGGAAAGTCAAAAAGTCATCCAAAATGTCACTTTTCGAACTGATATAAAAGTCGCCCCGCTCGAGCATGGAACTCCCCGCTCGAGCGTCAGACACAGACTCATGCTCGAGCGTGAAAAGCGTCGCTCAAGCGTAGATTGCACACTTCCAGAAGTTTTGCAGACCATGGTCCCCGCTCGAGCGTCATACTCCCCGCTCGAGCGGAGGAACAAAATCGAAAGGTCCCGCTCGAGCATTAAAACTCCTGTCCGAGCGTACGATGACTTGCAGAGAAAATATTGGGAGATGAATATTCATGCTCGAGTGTCAAAACTCTCGCTCGAGCAGATAAGCAACAACAAAGGGCCCGCTCGAGCGTCAAAATCCCCGCTCGAGCGTGAAGGCCAAAATCTGGGCATCAACTTTTGGTTTCTAAACACAACCAACCTGTTCCAAACCTACCCAACACAACCCAAGACTCAAATACAAAGAGTAAAGGATGGAAATGAGAATAAGACAACAACATAACCACGGAACCAAGTCCGGAATACAATAGACAAAGGAAGGGAAAACCGGGATTGCTATAACCTCCCCCCCTTAAAAAATTTCGTCCCCGAAATTAGATACAAGTTTTCAAAAACAAGTTTTCATCAATTCTCAATAACATTACCAACCAATATTCCATAACCTGACCCATCACCGGTCATCCCATCTCTATCCCAGAGGCAAATTACAACATAATCTCCAACATGCATTATCAACATGCAACTCAAAACATATTCAATGCCAATATTATATTTGCATTTCTACAACAGAATTAACATATGCAATGTTAAAATAAACTTCCATAAACCGAAACATTTACAATGTTTTACAACTTAAGACATATTCAATGCTCTTAAAGTTCATCAATATTACCAAATTACCGATACATGATTACACATTAACAAACAAGTGTGGATATTTCTCACGGACCTCCCACTCACGTTCCCAAGTGGCTTCTTCCACTCCGTGATGCTTCCACAAAACTTTCACCAAGGGAATGGTCTTGCCTCGCAAGACTTGATCTTGCCCATCCAAGACCCAAACCGGTCTCTCCTCATACGAGGCATCCTTATCAACCTCTAAGTCGGTCCAATCCAATACATGCGATGGATCCGGCTCGTACTTCCGAAGCATACTAACATGAAACACATCATCCACCCCGGACAACTGTGGCGGTAAAGCTAAACGGTAAGTAACCTCCCCAATCCTCTCAAGGATCTCAAAGGGACCGATAAACTGAGGGGGACAACTTCCCACTCTTCCCAAACCTCATCAAACCCCGCCTAGCTGATATTTTTAGAAAGACGTGATCACCCACCTCAAACGCCAAAGGCCTCCTCTTAAGGTCGGCATAACTCTTTTGGCGACTCTGGGCTTTAACAAGCCTCCTACGGATAAGCTCAACTTTCTCCGTCATTTCCCTCACCAACTCCGGGCCCAACAAAGGTGCATCACCTACCTCGGCTCAACACACTGGAGACCTACAAGGTTGGCCATACAAGGCCTCAAACAGTGCCATACCGATGCTCAATTGGAAACTATTATTGTAGGCAAACTCCACCAAGGGCAAGTGCCTTTCCCACGACCCACTAAAGTCAAGAACACAACCTCGAAGCATATCCTCAAGGATCTGAATAGTACGCTCGGACTGCCCGTTAGTCTGAGGATGATAAGCCGTGCTAAAGGTCAATCTAGTGCCCAAGGCACTCTGCAAACTCTGCCACAACCTAGTAGTAAAACGTGGATCTCTATCTGAGACGATCGACACTGGGACCCCATGCAACCTCACTATGTCCCGAATATACAAGTCGGTAAGATGATTTACCGAATCCTTCACGTGCATAGGGATAAAGTGCGCCGACTTAGTCAACCGGTCTACAACCACCCAAATAGCATCACTACCCCGCTGAGTCCTCGGAAGACCTACAACGAAGTCCATAGTGACATGCTCCCACTTCCACTCGGCAATAGGCAAGGGTTGCAACAAACCCGCTGGCCTCTGATGCTCGGCCTTCACTTGGTGACAAGTAAGGCACTTAGACACAAACACTGCCACATCTTTCTTCATACCCTGCCACCAAAACTGGCGACCCAAATCACGATACATCTTAGTGCCTCCCGGATGCACCGCAAGACGTGAATGGTGAAACTCTCGGAGTACCTCCTCTCGGCAAGACTCCGGCACAAACAAACGGGCTATGTATCTCACACTCAGGTCGGGATACACAGTCAAACCCTTCTCAACCTTCCCACTAGAAATCTCTCTCGGAGGGATTCTACCTCAAGGTCACCTCTCTGTGCCTCTAACACTTGAGTCACAAGTGTAGGCTGTGCAACAACAGAAAACAAGGCCACAGCCTCAACGGATTCGCCCAGAAGCAAATCAAACTCGCCAAGTGCACCCAACATCTCCCATTCCTGGATGGCTATACAAGCTACATCACTAATGGATTTCCTGCTAAGGGCATCGGCCACAACATTGGCCTTTCCCGGGTGATAGTGCAACTCAAAGTCATAGTCCTCGATGAACTCCATCCACCTCCTCTGCCTCAAATTCAAGTCTCTCTGTGTAAACAGGTACTTCAAACTCTTATGGTCTGAGAACACCTCGAACCTCTCACCATACAGATAATGCCTCCAAATCTTCAAGGCAAAGATCACTGCTGCTAATTCTAGGTCATGCGTAGGGTAATTCCTCTCGTGTATTTTCAACTGCCGCGAGCCGTAGGCTACCACTTTCCCCTCTTGCATCAACACATAACCCAAACCCCCTCGTGAGGCATCACAATAAACCGCATAACCCAAACCTCTCTCCGAGATAATCAAAACTGGAGCGGTGGTCAATCTAACTTTCAACTCATGGAACGACTCTTCACAAGTCTCACTCCATACAAATTTGACCCCTTTTCGCGTCAATCTAGTCAACGGCGAAGCTAGCCTGGAGAAATCTTTCACAAACCGGCGGTAATACCCAGCTAATCCCAAAAAACTACGGATCTCGAAAACACTCTTAGGCTATGCCCAATCCTGCACTGCCTCTATCTTGGATGTATCAACAGACACCCCTTCCCTGGAGACGATATGGCCTAAGAACTTAACCTCTCTTAGCCAGAACTCACACTTCCCAAACTTAGCATACAGCTTATAGGCTCTAAGCAACTCAAGCACCACTCTCAAGTGTTCCTCGTGCTCCTCCTCAGAAGGTGAATAAATCAGAATGTCGTCCACGAAAATGACTACAAAACGATCTAAGAATTCCCGGAATATCCGGTTCATCAAATCCATAAACACTGCCGGTGCATTGGTAAGCCCAAAAGGCATCACTAGAAACTCATAGTGGCCATACCGCGTACGGAATGCCGTCTTCGGAATATCCTCCTCCCTAACCCTCAACTGGTGGTAACCCGATCTCAGATCTATCTTAGAGAAACAACGGGACTGCTTCAACTGGTCAAACAAATCGTCAATACGAGGCATAGGGTACTTATTCTTAACCGTAGCCCAATTCAACTTCCGGTAATCGATACAAAGTCTCAAGGCACCATCTTTCTTCTTAGCAAAGAGGGCCGGTGCTCCCCACGGCGAAACACTAGGGCGGACAAAACCCTTATCTAGCAACTCCTAGAGTTGAATTTTCAGCTCACTCAACTTGGCTGGGGCAAAACGATAAGGTGCCATGGAAATCGGCGCCGTGTCGGGCACTAAATCAATAGAGAACTCGATCTCTCGATGTGATGGCAAACTCACAAGATCCTCGGGAAAGACATCCGAGTACTCACAAACCACTCTCGGCAATACAGTCTGGGTCTTATCACACTCACCACTCATAAAGCTAGCTAGAAGACCACTAAGCTCACTTTGCCCTCGCGGATCATACACCGGTGGCAACACACTACCCACTCGATCCCCTAAGAAATGGAAACAATCCCCGCTCGAGGTACATACTGTGACCCTCTGGCGGTAACAATCGATAACTGCCCGGTATGACGATAGCCAGTCCATATCCAAAACAACATCAAAACTCGACATAGCCATAACTACAAAAGAAAATAGAAGCCAGCGGTCGGCGACCTCTATATCGCACCCTCTACACCCTTGTTTCAAAATCAATTCACCCCCAACAGGTGATACTGCACAAACAGGAGATGCTAACTGTGCCAACTCCAGCCCCAAAACAGATGCAAATGCAATAGATATAAAGGAATGGGATGCACCCGTATCAATCAACACATTGGCAACCGAGTTGCAAAACAAAAAGGTACCTCTCACAACAGATGGAGCCAGTACTAGATCCTGCGCGGTAACAGCATACACACGCCCTATAGGCCCCTGATCTACCTGCTCACCCCTAGGAGCACAAGACTGCTGCACAGACTGAGACGATGAAGCCCCCTGATTGGCCCTCGAGGCCTGTACTGATTGTGCTGGCTGAAAACTCTGCGTCTGCCTAGAACCAGATGCACCCGATGTAGCACTCAACTGCGGGCAAAACCTCTTCAGGTGCCCCGCCTGACCACACTGGTAACAAGAGAGCGGCTGGCCTCTGCCCTAACTCTGGCTCTGAGGTCGAGCTGAAGATGAAGCTGCTCTCTGACCACCTTCCCTCTGCGGGCAAGCTGGAGACTTGTGGCCCAGCTGACCGCACTTGTAACATGTAACGTCTCCCTGGCTGCCTCTCCCCGAGCCTGTACTCGGCACTGGAAAGGTCGATCTAGCACATGCACCCTGGGACTGCTGAGGGTTAGAGCCCCTCTGCCTCCTACCGTCCCCCTGACCATCCTGACTCCTCTTAGAGCCCCTCATCCTCTCATCCTCCTCCTGCATCATAATCTCCATATGGGCTGCAGCATCCACAAGGCGCCCATACTCCCGGGTCATGGACCCCCCAACTCTCATCTTGAGCCCGTGCCTCAACTTCTTCTCAAATTCCAGACAACGACGCTCTTCAGACGCCACAAGCTCAGGTGCAAACCTGGATAAACTAGTAAATGCGGCCTCAAACTCGGCCACTGAAGAACTTAGCTGCTTAAGCTGACAAAACTGGTCCTCCAGCTTCTCCCTGACAGCTGGAGATAAGAACTTCTCCTGGAAAGCATCTACAAAGGCCTCCCATGTGCCACCAATACGACCCTTCATGAACTTCCACCACTGACCCGCATCCCCCTTAAGCTGGAAAGATGCCAAGGTCACCTTCAGTGCCCCGTCTTCGATGCCAAGCATCTCAAACGTCTTAGTCATCTGTTCCAACCACTCATCAACCTTAAGTGGCTCTTTCGGATCGCCAACAAACTCGTCCGGATTAGACCGGAAGAACTCCCTCTTTAGAAAGGAAGGCCCTGCCTCAACTACATGGGCCTGGGCTTGATTCTCAGCCCTGAGAATGCCCATAGATTCCCTCAAAGCTCCTGCCATCTCGCGGGCTAAGGCGCCCATGGCCTGCTGTGCTACTGGCTCGGCCACATTGGCCTAACCAACACCCTCCTGCTGCACCGGAATTTCATCCGGTATAGGCATCTCCTGCCACCATGTCCTTGTCCTAACATCCTAATAAAGGTAACGAAGAACGTTAGCACATTCACAAATGTGCCGAAGCTATAACACTCACGTCCTAATGCAATGGACAATTGTAATTCATTCCACCTAAGCACATAACCACATAAGCACTTACGAATTTCATTTCCGGATAATGATAGTTCTGAGGCGTTACGAGAGTTCCGGTTAGAAACAGCATTGATCAAGTGCTTTTCCAAAAAGACTCACAGAAACCCAAGGATCCAATCAACATCCTAGAAATTAAATCCCATACCCAAGTAGTCACATAAACATGTTATCACATAAGCACATAACATTATATCTAAGTCTCTAACAAGCGAGACAAACCCATTGTGGTACTAACCACTTCCCGCGTACCCAAAGTATTCGAGCCTGCTACGCTCTGATACCAAGTTGTAACGCCCTCGAAATAAACCCATAAATCATACAATCTTGACATGCTTAGACATAAGAGAATAAAGTATAATTTCATTCATCAGAGTATTCATTACAAAAGTATTACATGTTGACATCAAAAGTAAATGCCCTATGGGCTTACAACTTTCCAAGTCGACACTTGGTTACAAAAAGGAGAGTGCTAACTCAAAACACAAAATAAGCCCTTGGCTTGATTTACATGTAATACACAAAAATAAACAAGAGCCTTCAACTCCCACAACCATCCAAGCTAAGACCTCAATAAATGTTTAACTCATATATACCAACTTATAACACATTTCAATTCCATGGCAAATATGTTCATGTTTCATTCCATTTTCCACTACTTATCCAGTTCTCAATTTATGAATAAGGCTCAGAACCTGGCCAATAATTTAATGAGACTATAACTCATATCAAAACACTTCTATAATTCACTATAGATACACATATTTGTTGTATCAATACCACATCAGAACACTTCTATACTTCATAAATGATACACAGATTCGCTGTATCAATAACACATTAAAACACTTCCATACTTCATAAATGATACACAGATTTGCTGTATCAATAGAGTTCATCCTCTATCTCCTCCCAAATAAAATCCGATTTAAGAGTCCATCCCCTATCTTCCCCTAAACCGTGGAGTACATCCCCTATCTCCTCCCACACAACACAATGCATATAAACACATATCATATACATGAGCAATCAATACATAAATTTGATGTATTATTCCAACCGTCATATTCGATGACATAACAATTGATTAGTTTTAATTCGCCTAATCATCATGCATTGTCTACAACAATCAAGACTATGCTCTACCGATAGCCCAAAGCAATTTATTTCTAAACAAATAATAAATGCACCAATAGATAATTTGACAACAATTTCATAAGTGAGTGATTAATAAATCTAACTCCACCATTCCCTCTTATAATGAGCCAATTTCATTATTTCCAACTCAATTCCATATTTCCATAACATTCCCAAATTAATTATATAAACTAATTCATACAACAATTTAGGGCTTTCCCCTCCTTTTTCTCTACAATGACCCAAAGGTCCTATATATCATCAACAACATCAATACCATCATTTTAAGACCGAAGATACACATTTATGAGTCAAAATAACCAAACCCCTCTTTATTCATTTTGAAACCCTAACACCCAAAATTACCTAACTTCAACATTATATCAAAATGACCAATAGTTTATGTCAAAGACCATAAAAATGAGTAGTTATCCCTACCTCAAATTCAGAGCTCAAAGGGGAAGATGAAGAAATTTGAAAGTGCTCCAAACCCCAATATTTTCGGATCAAAATGTAGCCCTCAACAGGCTCCACACTTTTTACAAAGGCCCAAGGATAGAAGTTCACTCCTACTACATCAAACCCTAGAGAGAAGTTGGAGTTTTAGAGTGAGGTGCTCTCCAATGGAGGTTTTGAAAAAGTAGGAGAGAGAAGAAAAGTCAAAAAGTGATCCAAAATGTCACTTTTCAGACTGATATAAAAGTCGCCCCGCTCGAGCGTGGAACTCCCCGCTCGAGCGTCAGACACAGACTCACACTCGAGCGTGAAAAGCGCCGCTCGAGCGTAGATTGCACACTTCCAGAAGTTTTGCAGACCATGGTCCCCGCTCGAGCGTCATACTCCCCGCTCGAGCGAAGAACAAAATCGAAAGGTCCCGCTCGAGCATCAAAACTCCCGCTCGAGTGTACGGTGACCTGCAGAGAAAATACTGGGAGATGAATATTCACGCTCGAGAGTCAAAATCCCCGCTCGAGTGTGAAGGCCAAAATTTGGGCATCAACTTTTGGTTTCTAAACACAACCAACCTGTTCCAAACCTGCCCAACACAACCCAAGACTCAAATACAAAGAGTAAAGGATGGAAATGAGAATAAGACAACAACATAACCACGGAACCAAGTCCGGAATACAATAAACAAAGGAAGGGAAAACCGGGATCGCTATACAGATTGAGCCTAAAAACTTTCAAGAAGCAGAATTCGATGAACATTGGATGATAGCTATGCATGAAGAGCTTAACCAATTTGAGATAAACAAAGTGTGGGAATTTGTGCCAAAACCTAAAGATCATACCATTGTCGGTACCAAATGGATCTTTCGAAACAAGCTTGATGAATCCGGCACAATTATAAGAAACAAGGCTAGACTTGTTGCACAAGGATACAATCAAGAAGAAATGTATGCAAGGTGAGTTTGAGATGAGCATGACGGGGGAGCTAAATTATTTCCTTGGGCTTCAAATCAAACAATGTAAGAAAGGAATTTTTATCAACCAAGCTAAGTACACAAAAAAACTACTCAAAAAGCTTGGTATGTATGACTCAAAAATAGCTGAAACACCTATGAGCACATCCATTAAGTTCGACAAGGATGAAAAAGGTAAGTCCATTGATCAAACAAAATATCGAGGTATGATCGGCTCACTTCTTTATTTAACTGCAAGTAGACCTGATATTATGTTTAGTGTTTGTATGTGTGCTAGATATGAATCAAATCCTAAGGAATCACATCTCAGTGCTGTTAAAAGAATTTTTAGATATCTTGTTGGCACTCAAAATTTGGGATTGTTTTATCCTAGAGATGTTGCATTTGATTTAATTAGTTACTCGGATGCCGACTTTGCCGGATGCAAACTTGATAGTAAAAGCACCAGTGACACTTGTCACTTTCTTGGTAACGCATTAGTATCTTGGTTTAGCAAAAAGCAAAATTCGATTGCTTTATCAACGGCCGAAGCTGAATATATAGCTTCCGAAAGCTGTTGTGCCCAAATACTTTGGATGACACAACAATTGAATGACTTTGATTTGCATTATGATCATATCCCTATTAAATGTGATAATACTAGTGCCATCAATTTAAGCAAAAATCCGGTTCAACACTCACGAACAAAACATATTGAAATTCGACATCATTTTTTAAGAGATCATGTTCAAAAAGAGGATATTGTACTTGAATTTGTAAACACCAACAAGCAATTGGCGGATATTTTCACAAAACCCCTAAGCGAGGATCGCTTCAATTTTATTCGTGGCAAGCTTGGAATGTCAATTTCTACTTAAAAAGTTTTGTTATTACTGTGAAACTTGAATTTTTGTTAAAATGATATATGTGTATTGCTACATTGATATGGAAGCATTTATATCAGTTGAATGTTCGCAAGTCCTTCATACATTTATTCTCCTTAGCAGTTTGCTATTCTCAACTATGTAATTTTTTTTTAGTTCTGCATCTTGAGGTAAAGTTAACTTTGCATACATTGATTTTTTTTAAACCCTCATGGCATTTTTTTTTTCCATTACCATTCCAGCAACACCAACATCCCATTAAGTTTAATTTCTGCTAGTATTATTTCATTTTAATTTTTTTTATTTTTTTTATTTTGCTATTAGGCTTAATTTCTTTTATTTATTTATTTTTTCTCATTATTATTTTTTGTTTGGACTTAATTTTCTTAATTTTTTTGTTTTTTAATTTCATTTTTCAATACTTAAACATAAAAACAAAAACAAATCAAAATACAAATATTTACGTAAAAAAAAAGACCCTTCATTTTTTTTTCCGGCCGTACGCCGATCTTATTTGCTCGCCTCTTCCATCGTTTTCTTCTTCTTTTTATCACCTTGGGCGACCGTTGACGCCCCTGCCCCCGTGCTTTTGTCGAGAGCGACGACTCCCCGCTGACTATCAAAGGCCAAGAACGACATTGCTCCAAATTGGGCCATGGAGGTGGTCTTCCGTTTAAACTCTTTGTTTTCGGCCTTCAGTGCGCCTATTTCTGCTCACGCATCCTTGTACATGCGCTAGAGCAGAGAGAGTGAGGTGTTGACCTGATAGAGCTCACTCGTCCTGTTCTGCAATCGGTGAGCCAATTTTGTGACTGCCGTCACCGTCTCCATACAGGGCGTCAGTGTGAAATGATTGGCTTCTATGTCAGATTGAGCTGCCATGATTTTCTCAATTGACATCATAGGAAGGTTAGGCAGAGGAATGACAGGAAGAGTAGGAGTAGAGGCACTCGGTCTAGCAGAGCTTATGAGATCGTTCAGGTCCGGAAATAGAGTGAGGGGACGAGATGAGGAAACCATGGTTTAGAGGTGAGAGGTGTAAAAAAAATGAGTTGCAGAGAAATAGAAGAGAACAGACTGAGGTTTGGCCTCCTCCGTTTAGTTTTTTTTTTTTTTTTTGTCTCTCGATGAGGAAGAAGAACAGAAGAGAGTGGTGAAGAAGAGATAAACGAAGAGATATAAGAGAGTGAGATGAAAAAGAAGAAGCAGACGAGTGTGATTAAGAAGATGGCTGAAGAGAAGAGGCTGAAGAGAAGAAGACAAGGAGAGAGAGATAACCGAGGCGAGCGGCAATCGAGGAGAGCTGCTTTTGTCGGTCGGCTGATGCAAAAGCGAGGCTGCGTGTTCGATGCGATTTTCAAAGAAAAAGAGAGGCGCGGGTGATTCATATATATATCTATATATATTTATATATGTGTTTTGATTATCTATTTTTTGATGCCATTTATCACTATCATTTTCCTCCTCCTCTAGATTCTGACCCATGATTTCCTTTTGATAATGTCACAGGGGGAGAAATTATATGATGTTATGTATTATGATATTATTTTCAAATTATGGTATTATTTGAAAACTAATCTGATGATTATGTATTTATAGTTTGATATCTTAGTCTCATATCATGTCTCTAATTAAAGCTTATTTATTACACATATGCTAACCTATGTATTTAGAAATGAATTTAGGGAGCATGACTTGAGAGAGAGCTTTTCTTACTCCCAAATCAAATCAAAATATCATTGTGTGCCATCATCAAAAAGGAGGAGATTGTTAGACTTATTTATTTTGATGATTTATTTAATTATGTTTTAATTTATTTGGAAGAGAAAAATAAAATCAAAATTTATTTTAATGATTTATTTGAAAGAGAAAAATATAATCAAAATTTATTTTGATGATTTTATGTTTTAATAAAATCAAAATTTATTTTGTCCTATTATTTCTCACTTAAACCTTTATCCTAAATGTTATTAGAATGTATTTAATATTTGATTAAATCAGAAGTTCAAACAACCCAAAAACAGAGGTTCAAACAGCCCAGCACAACAGCAGTTCAAAAGGTTCAAGTGGAAGATATTCAAATTTGTAATAATGGAGTAGAAGATATTCAAATTGGTAACGATAGAAGTACAATGGCTATAAACGACTATAAATTCAAATGAATACAACGGCTATAAACGGTTATAATTTTCATTATATATACCAAAGCCTCTAATGTAAACAAGTTACAAAAACCTGAAAATATTCTTTGATCTATAATCACTCACATCTATTCTCATAAATTATACACTGAGCCTTATAGCTTTAAGCCAATCTTTCTTGTGTGAGGTTTACAGAAAAATCAGAGTTTCATTTTTATATCTATCTTTGAGAGATAATTTTTGTAGCTTTCTGTGAAAGCAAAAACACATTCTTTTCAACCTTGTAAGAGTGTAGTACACTCAGTGTTCTTGACTTAGAAAGTCAGTGTAAAATATGTGGAGGATTGCTCCATCTGTGAAAAGGTTGCTAGCACCCTGTGAAGCTAAAGTATAGTGGAAAATCTCAAGTGAAGCTTGAGGAGTGGACATAGGCCGAGTTGAAGCCAAACCACTATAAATTTGTTTGCCTCTCTGTCCCTTATCTCTTTATTTTATTTTAAATTGCCATAACTATATTTCACATTTTTACTGTGCTAAAATCATTAACTAACATAGTTGTTAAGACACTTGTTTTAATTATTTTTATTTCATTAATTATATTTATCTATTGTGCTAGTCATAATTTTTATTAGGGTATTATTAATTTTATTTATAAAAACATAATTCACCCCCCTCTTAGATTGTCTTTTGGATAACAATTAACTTTATGTAATGAAAGGACTATTTATTCTGATTTATACAATTATTAACATATGTTTGGGTTATATTTATTATGTTATTTTTTGGGCGTGACATCCAAAGGGTTCATTTTGTTTAAAAAATAAAAAATAAAGAAGTTAATTTATTTTAACTTTCTTTAAAAAAAAAAGTTGGGAAATTTATTAGAAAATCCTTTTTCAAGTGTTTGTATCCCAATTAGCTCATAAGATATTCTTATATTTCAATAAGTCATGTTATTTGAACATTTGATCTATCAAATCCTAATTCTCATATTTAAGATATTTTATGGACATTTCTATCTTTACAAATATTTTTTGAACGGTTAGCAATTTGGTGATGTGAACATTCATATTTTACAATGTGAATATTTACATTGACATGTTAACATTCACATTGATGGTGTGAACATTCACATTAACGATGTGAATATTTACATTGAAGGTGTGAACATTCACATCACAGAATATTCATACTGTAAATGTGAATATTATTAGGGATATTTTTGATAATTATGTCACTCATAGCACTTATTAGAATATAAGAAAATAATGTAGATTAAATGGAACATAAGTAGGTAAAAATGAATTTATGAAAAAGTGCCCCAAAAAAGTTCAAATAATAAATACGTTGGTTGAAATGATAAACTTTAGTTGTTTATGTAGTGTGAAATAAATTTTATGTGAAATTATTAAGGTATTATCTATAATAACATTAATTTTAGAGATATGGTTTCTTTTTAAGTATTTTATTAATGAAAATTATAGTTTTTTGATTAAATATTTTTATAATATCTTAACAATTTAGATTTTTTTTAATATTATATAGAATTTAATAATTTTATTCAACCTTACTAAAATGATGCACGGGTTTTTATTAATTTTTTTGTAAAACCTCAAGAGAGGTGAGAGAAATTTACTATTTAAATATATAAGATCAATCTTGGGATTTTTGACTCATAATACATGACATCAGTATAATTTAGTATATTCTGTTAAATAAATTAATAGAAGATTAACGGTGGAGGATTCTTAATAATAGTTTCAAAAGTAATGGAAGTTTCTATAATTATTGAAACTACAAGAGAGGTCCCTAAAATTGTCAGAAATCTTAGGGAGGTAAGTGTAATTTACCCTTTATATATATCTATATTGAGTTTAATAATGAAAATATTTTTTTTGTCGATTTTACTTTACAAAAAGAAGCCAATAGTTTAAATTGAAAACAAATCAAAAAAATTAGAATTCAAATTGACAAAAAATAAAATTTCATGATTTATTTTATTAAAATGATTAAACTCTGTTTCTTTTTTTTCTTTTTCTTTTTTGTAATTGTCCCAAAATTTTTAAAAAATTTAAAAATAAAAAAAAAATCTACGATTTTTGTCTTTTCTAAATTTTTTGATTGTAAAATTTAAAAATTTTAAACTTTGTAAAAAAAAAATTACCAAATAAGGCAACAAACAAAAAACAAACTTGAAACACCTACCATAATCTTCACAGCAACTCATGACCCAAGGCTGAAGGCTGTGAAACCTAGATCCTCGTATTCTTGATCGTAGTTAATTTATTTGTTGCAATCTTTGTCCACTTTTGTAGATAAAAATACACACGCGTAGCGATATTAATTGTGATTCAGAATGAAGGCTTGATTTGTGGATTCTTCACCTATGAAGCTTGATTTGTGGTTCTTTCAGGTAAACCCCCCTTCTTTTTGGGTGCTCCGTTTAAACGAATCAACATCCTTTCATTGAGTTTTCTCCTTAATTTCCTACTTACTAGGTCATTGGATCCACTTTTGGACCCAATTTTGATAATTCGAACCATTCATATTTTAAGATTTGTTGAGTATATCATATCTGTAAAAAATCACGTTGATCGGATATCAAAAAGTATGTGTTCAGAAAACTGTTTATTAAATTTTTAAAAAAAAATAATTTTTAGTTTGATGATCTGAACACATAATTTTTGATATCCGATCAACTTGATTTTTACAGGTTTAATATACTCAATAAATCTTAAAATGTGAACGGTTAAGATCATCGAAATTAGGCTCAAAAGTGGGCCTAATAGTCCAGCAAGTAAAGAGACAAGGAGAGAACTCAAGGAAATGATATTGATTCCTCCTAAACCCCTTTGTCTTACACCTCTTTTGGATTGAAAAAATAGTGATTTGGAAATAAAAGAAAAGAAAAGAAAATTAATTCCTTTTTTTCATAATTCTTACTTGTTCGGATTAGTAAACAGGAGATAAATGAGCAAAAATTGAGAGAAATTGATTTCTGTCAAAACTTAATTTTGTATATTAACAAAATTGCCTATCTACCTACAAAAGAAATGAAAACATAAAAATGTTATTTTGATAACATGACTTGTTTCCGGTCTATCCATTAAAGCAAAATCACTATCTTTTCTTTGAAGAGAGAGTTTGAAAATAAAAAACTTCCAATTTCATCTTGTGTATATTAAGGGATTGTTTGGGGTGTTCTAAATAAGTACATTTTTTTATCTTTTTGGACTAAAAAATTGAGAAAAAAATATGGATGTTTGGATTAACTTTTTGACTTTTTATGGGAAAATGTGTATTAAAAAATTGTATAAATTAGTATGTATGGGAAAATTAGGATTGAGAGTTGTGCAGCCATAATTTTTGACTTTTGGTGAATAATAATAACTTTTTAACTTTTTGAATAACTTTTTGACTTTTTAACTTTTTTTCAACTTGCCAAACTTGACCTAAATAACTTTTTTAATTCAACATCAAACAATTTTTTAATTTAAAAATTTAACATTCAGTTTCTAGTTTTATCACGTATCACCTTAAACTCATCCCTAAATAAAATATGGGAAATTTATTGATAAATCCCATTTAGAGATGTTTTATCCCAATAAGTCCACAAAGAAAAATTATATCCCAATGAGTCCCATGTAGTTTTCTTCTTATCCCATAAAGTCCAGTTTTTAAATTTGATATTTATACGTGGACTATTATGCCCTTATATATATATACACTGTGTTAATACGTAAAACACGTTCCTGTGATTTCGTTATTCAGTTTTGGCAGTTTCTATATTTCTAATTCAAATCGTTATGTTTCTACCTTGCATGCTGTCGTTCTATCGTTCGGAGGCGTTGATGTCCTAGGGTTTGATTGTTGCTGTTCTAGTCTGGTATGGCGATTTTCAAGTGAAGAGGACGAAGTTGAAGGTGTTCGGTTCTGTCATTTTCTGGAGTATAACTGCCTTGAAGCAGTTGTTTTTGAGTTTTGGACGACTGTAGGATTGGATGATTAAGGTTAGTATCATTGTAGTTATGAATACATGTTCACTTTTTGTTTTGATTTGTAGGATGGATCAGATCCTTTGTTCTTGGATTGATATGGATTTGATGTTCTGTTTTTTCAATTACATCCATCATACGTGGTCATCGGAGGGGAGGTCATTCAGATATATGTTGAATGTTATAATATTCCTTTTACTTTGATGTATGCATAATGAGGCTCTGTGTGAGCGATATAGTTCAGAGTATATTGAACAATGTGAATGTTTACATCATGTTAGTATGACGTGAAAAATGTGGATGTTTGCATTTTACTTTGATGTTTGTTTAATGAGGCTATGTCTGAGTGATATAATTGTGATTATATGGATCAATGTGAATGTTTACATCGTGGTCATGTGGAGGGGAGGTCATCAGATTTGTGATGACTGTGGATCCTCTATAATTCACAGTATGTGGAACAATATGAATGTTTACATCGTGTTAGTATTATGTGAAGGATGTCGATGTTTGCATTTTACTTTAAGTTTTGCTTAATGAGGCTCTGTGTGAGTGATATAATTGAGAGTATATGGATCAATGTGAATGTTCACATCGTGATCCTGTGGAGGGGAGGTCATCAGATTAGTGATGAATGTGGATATTCTATAATTCAGAGTGTGTGGAACAATGTGAATGTCTACATCCTGTTAGTATTACGTGAAGAATTTCGATGTTTGCATTTTACTTTAAGTTTTGCGTAAGAAGGTTCTGTGTGAGTGATATAATGGAGAGTATATGGATCAATGCGAATGTTTACATCATGGTCCTTTGGAGGGGAGGTCATGAGATTAGTGATGAATGTGGATCTTCTATAATTCAGAGTATATGTGTCAATGTAAATGTTTACATCGTGTTCATATCATGTGAAGAATGTGGATGTTCTCACTTTTACTTTGATGTTTGCTTAATGAGGCTTTTGTGTGGGTGTGAATTTTCACATCTTGTTTAATGTGAATTATGGATTTAACACTTGAACTGTATTTGTATGCTTCTAATTTTCGCACAATGTGAATATTCATATCGGTTTGGATTATTGTTAATTGTTGTATTGTTTTCTTTTTACAGGAGATGGATAGCTTTATGATGTTGGTGTGTACATATGGTTGCAGTACCACTGTAATAAATGCTGCCCATGCATTGTGTTATTCGCGTTTGGTGGACTGTTTGTGTGAAAAATGGGGGGAGTTGTCTGCTGGTTCTATTTCATTGTTTTGTAAATTACCTGGGATTAATAGGTGTGATTTGGAGAATGAGGAAGAATTTCAGAACATGTTACTGCTTGCTAAATCAATGGGGGTACAACATGTAGAAGTTGTGGTTGAGTTGAAAAGTGATATTGGTCAGTCAAGTAGTTTGGGATTGGTGCGTGTTGGGGTTGAGGAAGAAGTTGATGCACTACGGAGATTTTGCCACCATAAGGAGAAGGTGTTGTTGTCAGCCCCTTGGGCAAATGGTATTACGCATGTGGGACAACGGTTTGTTGGAGGTGCACAAGAATTTCGTGACATTTTGTGTAAGTATGCCATCTAATGTGGGTTTCAGTTTACATACGTGAAGAACGAGACAACAAGAGTTACTGCTATGTGCGCGATGCGGGAGGAGAGGGGCTGCTTGTGGGCTATACATTGTAGAGCACAACGAGCAAATGATTTTTTCTACATCAAGAGTTTTAGTGACGTGCATACTTGTGGTACGGATGTCCGAACATCAAAGAATCCGCGAGTTAGTTTAGATTTGGTGTCGAGTACCATATCCGAAATTGTGAGGGACAAGCCGTTGACTCGGCCGTGTGATGTGGTGACTATTTTGAAGAGGGATTATGGCCTAGATGTTAGTTACCATGTCATATGGTTGGGTGTGGAGAAAGCAAAGGCTGGTATTCATGGAGAGCACTCGTTATCATTTGACCAGCTGCGGTGGTATTCGGATGCTGTGATGCGGTACAATCCAGGGAGTTATGTTAATATTGACTATGATGCGAGTAGTCAACAGTTTTGCCGTTTCTTTGTGTCATTCGCTGCGTGTATTTCTGGGTTCAATTCTTGTCGGCCTTTATTATTCTTGGATGGAACATTCCTCAAAGGAAAGTACAAAGGTCAGTTACTTGCGGCAACAGCGAAAGACGGAAACAATGGTTAGTCTTTTTTTTACTTGTATATTCATGTCAATATGGACATTGGCATGCATAGTATGGACAAATGAGTGATTGAGAAATTATAAGTAATGTGAACATTGACAGTAGTATGCACTGATGTGAATGTTCACATATGTGTGTTCTAATGATAGTAATGTCAACATTCACATTATTATACACTGATCCATTCACATTATTATACATCTATGTCTGTTAATGATAGTAACGTGAATATTCACATTCAAATGAGTGTATACTACTGTCAGTTGATCCATTAATGAATAGTACTGTGAATGTTCACATTATGAATGACTCAACAATCAGAAATGAATTGTTAATGATCGCTAATGTGAATGTTCACATCATTGATGGTTACGAACTTGAATCCAGAAATAACAATAGTAATAGGGCAATGTAGATATAAACATTCACATGACCTGTTTCGTTTATATTGTGAACAGTTGCGTATTGTTGTTGTGTTGTAGGTCTGTTTCTGTTGCATTTGCGATTGTTGATTCGGAGACCACGGTGAATTGGTCGTGGTTCTTGCATGAACTTGGGAAGGTTGTTGATGGTAAGCGGCAGATTACGTTTATTTCGGATCGTAATCTTGGTCTGTTAGAAGCTATGCCGAAGGTGTTCCCATCGGCTCATCACGGATATTGCTTACAACACTTGAAGAGCAATTTAAGAGACCGGATGAAAGGAATTGATAATGGATTCAGGGATCACCTAGTAAGTAGTTTGGATGATTGTGCTTACGAGCCAACTGTGGTAGGGTTCCATGAAAAGCTTGCAAAATTAAAAGAGGAGGGTAAACGACGAGCACATGATTTTTTCAAGGACCTGGCACCTAAGCACTGGGCAAATTCGTACTTTTTTCAAGGTACATTTGTGAAGTTTAGAATGGTAACGATATGAATTTTTAGTTTAGAATTGTAAAAATCTAAAAATTATGTTTCGTGTGAATGTCAATGATGTGAATGTTCACATCTGATAATGATGACTGATTTGAATGATGTGAATGTTCACATCTGTTGTCATGAGTTGTTGTTGTTAACATTCACATCATGCTATCATTGAAGTTGATGTTAATGTTCATATCTGTCTATCTTTTAATGTTGATGTTAATGTTCATTGTGAATGATGTTAAGGTTCACATCAGTCAACGTGAATGTTCAGACATGTTAAATTTCATGTTGTAAGATGTTTGTGATATTGTGCAGGGGCATGCGTTATGGGGAGATGACTTCCAATGCGGCGGAGTCATTTAATAACTGGATTAAAGAAGCACGTAATCTTCTTATCACTCAACTGGTGGACACAATTCGGACTCAGTTAATGCGGCAAATGTCTGCACGGCGTGACCAAGCAAACAAATGGAATGAGCTTATTTGTCCTACATTTGAAACAAGGCTTATGGATTCGTTCAATGACAGCAGGTCTTGGCAAGTTAGCAAAGCCAATGAGGATGTGTTTGAAGTTCATTCGATACCATCTGTTACTGTTGATGTTGCGAGGCGTACATGTTCTTGCTTCAAATGGCAAATCAACGGATTCCCATGTGACCATGCTGTTATTGCCATTCAGAAGAGCCGCTACAATCTCAATGATTGTGTGGAACATTACTTTCATGTAGAGACATATCGTGCACCTATTCGGGAGCCATATTCCCTATACCATCGGTGGAGAAGCCGCCTTTTGATCCCACGGACTTCACTATATACCCGCCAACTGTGAAAAGACCACCCGGAAGGCCGAAGAAAAATAGGATCCCATCAAGGGGTGAGAAACTGAAGCAAATAAGGTGCGGGAGATGTGATAAGTTGGGGAGCCATAATCGGAAGTCATGCACGGAGCCGATATAGGATGTACCTTTTTTTCATTTCAACATTGTATTTTACATTGGATTCTTATATTCATTTTTGAAATAAGATTGTGTTGTGTTGGCAAACACTGGGTTGCAATAAGATTACGTTGCGTTGGCATATTGTTGTCAACGTTGACATGAATATAAGCTGTTAGCATAAGTTAGTATGAACATTCACATCAGTGTTGCAACTGTGAACATTCACATTTTTCAAACATTAGTGCATATGAATATCATAAGTGAATGTTCACATTTGGCAGACATTAGTGCAAAAATTATGCTCATCACAACACAGCATTACGAATGTCATAAGTGACTATGTACATTCAGAGCAGTGTTGCAACTGTGAACATTCACATCTGTAAACATTAGTGCATATGAATGTCATAATTGAATGTTCACATATGGCAGACATGAATGACATTTACAACTGTTATGAGCAAGAACAGATGTGAATGTTCACACATGTGTAAGTGATCCGTAATTATGTCATGTAGACCAAGTGTACACTCCTGCACAAAGTATGTGTATTATAGAACACTCAGGTTCAAACATTCGCATGAATTACACTCATAACAACACAGCAGTATGGATATCGTAAGTGAATGTGAACATTCACATCTGTAAAACATAACAACACCAAAAGTAGTTCAAAATTCCAAGCTGGCTTATTCCCATTAACAGATGTTGTATCAATGTTTTACAATCAGTTGTTGTGTCAAAATGTTAATGCATTCCATATTGACATTCATATCGAGTCTTGGTTAGTTTGTAGGTGGACAACCCCCACCTATAGGTTTTAATGAAGCTCTGATTTCTTATGATTCAAAAAACTATGCACTAACAAATCTCGTAGTCCACACCATTCTGAACTAGTGAGGCTGCCCACAACTTCTTCATGGAATATGTGCGCCCGCATGATGTAACATACTGCAGGTCCACAGTCCACTCTGTAAAAAAGAAATGGTTTTGATTAGCAGTTGACATGAATATTTGCATAATTGTTATGGAGGATTTGTAAAAAATGTAGTGAGGCTTACGAGTCGGCGCGTTGCTGAGGACAGACATCCACACTGTTGATTGGTTGTGCTGGATTTTGGCCTGCTAGCTTAGTGTGTAGGGGTGATGACTCGCCAATAACGCTCACAACATGCTCAATGTACTTCCTCTGTGTATGGAATTTCAAATTAGGCACCAACAAACATATGTGTGTGTACAGTCATGTAATGCATGAGAACAAGTCATATTTGTGTTCAAAAATAGCCACTTACAACTTCCTGTGCTTGGTCGATATGCGGGTCATGTATTCCTGTTCTTGGGCACAATGAGTTGTAATGCCTCCACAAATTGTCTTTAGCATCATACACAACTATCGTCCAGTGGTACTCATGATGCAATGGGAATAGTAGGTATCTCTCTCCTTGGTAGTTCTTGACATGTGCATCAATGTGTTTACTCCTTTTGCGAGGATGGTACTCTCGTATCACTTTCTGTACACATTGGACAAATAATTAATGGACTGTGAAGTTTCACATTCACAGTACAAATAAGTAATGGACTGTGAAGTTCCACATTCACATTACAAATAATGGAATGATAGATTACCAAACACATGCTTGTGAAGATGAATGACGCTTCATCCGAAGTTGGGTTGACCACCTCTTGTTGTTCATGCAACAGTTCAGCATATGCATCTATGAGCTGCACAAACATGGGGTCATATTATATAGATTTGTGGCTGTGAGTGTGTCTGTGTCTGTGTGTGCATATGCATGAAGAGCTAATTATGTTTGTACTGGCATACATTGTTGTGTATTGATTCCTCCTTGATAAGGTTGACAATGTCATCAAAATACACATGTGTAGCCTTTGAATCTCCTTTCCACACCAGCAACCTGTGCATTGTAAACAAACCAATGTGAATATTTACATTGCACAGATCTGAACAAACCCAGAAAATTGAACACAGTGATGATTATAGACAATTACGGAATGTGAATGTTAACGTTAGATGTTTGCACAGTCACTTACTCATCGCCTCCACTTTTTTGTAAAGCTTGGACCTTTTGTTTGTCTTGTTTGGACATCTTGCTCCACACTTTGAACTTGTTGGTCAAGGATAATTTTTTTGGCTGCTTCGCTGGTGGGTGTTTCTCCACATCTTCAACCATTTCGACTGGATGGGGTTGCTTTTGGCCCGGTAAGTCTGGGTATTGGAAGTCAGGCAAGCGATGTTCTTTGCGATATTTTTCCTTTATACGCTTGACCCTAGAAGGTGGGCTGATATTATGTTGCATTGGGCTAGGGGGTTGCTTTTCTGCCACAGCCTGTGTGACAATGTGGACTGACTGGTCATCGTAAAGATCTTGAAGAATTGTTTTATCGCATTCCAAGTCGATGACCAGCTGCGTTAAGCGTTTGATTTCTTCATCCTTCTGCTGCATGCACTTCTGTATTTCGGTATTTATGTTGGGTGGGCTGGACTGGTTGAACAATTTATGTTCAAGATCAGCTATGACTCTTGCCCTTAACTCCCAAGAAAATTGAAGGTGTTTGTACTTCGCTTCCCATTGCCTTATGACGCCCCAGGCCTTCCGATTTTCTTTGATAAGCATGTCAATCAAATCAGGTTGGTTTGTGTTTCGTATTACAATAGCTGTGTCATAATGTTGGCTGCTAAATGGAATGTGAATGTCCTCATCACTATCCTGTTGCTCGACCCCATCCCCAGAAAAGTCGGAGTTGCTGCCATTGTGTTGTTCTCCCTTGATGTCAAAGGGGTTGGGAGATGTTGTGGCTGGTTCATAAATTTCAGGATCCACCTTCAATGTTTTATGCTTGAAGTTTTGTATTTCTGTTGGGATTGCAAATAGTTCGTCGGCATTAACCTGACAATGAAAAAAACAGGTTACGTAACGTATATATTTGGGTGGTGTTATAATGTGAATGTTTTGATCAGCAGTTGAAGGCCCTACCTCATTAAAACCCAAATCAGCTAAAGAGGTGGTTTTCATCTTCTTCTGTAAAGCAGTCAGATCTCACTTCACACAACGTGGAAAAGTATTGGGTTTGTGAGGTTGTAGGATGGTTGTGTGCTCACACAACCAATACTTCAGTAAAACAACAGACACAGTGTTATTTAGCATTTGCATAGTAATGTTATGAGTGAATGTGAACATTCACATCACTGGTTCAGATGTGAACATTCACATCTGTGAAACATAAGTGATGTGGCAGTGTTGTGAACATTCACAGTAGTATGTTATGAGTGAATGTGAACATACACATCACTGGTTCAGATGTGAACATTCACATCTGTGAAACATAAGTGAAGTGGCAGTGTTGTGAACATTCACAGTAGTATGTTATGAGTGAATGTGAACATTCACATCACTGGTTCAGATGTGAACATTCACATCTGTGAAACATAAGTGAAGTGGCAGTGTTGTGAACATTCACAGTAGTATATATGAGTGAATGTGGACATTCGCAACATTGATTCAGTTGTGAACATTCACATCTGTGGCACTGTTGTGAACATTCACAGCAGTATAGTATGAGTGAATGTGAACATTCACATCAGTGATTCAGATGTGGACATTCACATCTGTCAAATGTAATTGCCTATGGACATTCACATCAGTGGTACATATATGAATGTTCACAGTTGGCTTAGATGCACAACACTGAAGGACATGTGAATGTTATTATTTGACAACATGGATACTTACCATTAATAACATGACACAGCCGGTGACTTTTGCTGGGTTTTTGTCATTTTGGGAAATAGACGATGTCAACGTTGTTCTAATTTGCTTGGCCCAATCATATTCTCGCATGGTTTCCAATGGGACCATATGTGTGTAGTAGCCCCATCCTATCGTCTCTCCGCTTGTTGAGAAAAAAAGCTTTTGGCAAGCATACATGCACACTAGTCGGGCAACTTCTTCGTTGTCAGCTTTCTTTTTGCCTTTCAACGCCTCGGTCAAAAGGGTGTGTAGACGTCCCAGAACGCATCCCGGGAGGGTTAAGTCCCGTTCTGTTCATATTGGGTTCACTACAGTTCGGACTCAAATTGTCACGGTTCTAAATCTGAACCAAAGAGTCCAACTCTGGCAAATCGTTTTGAAGAAAAACAGATTTTTTGAAAAGTAGTGCCAAACATGGACTGCTTTGCCAGATTACAGAGTCGCCACCTAAATATTTTTTAATGGGGGAATTTAGGAAACCCTGACTCGGTGCCGAAGGCCACGTGTCCGTCATCACCAAATGTCTCGGCTCGGGAGCTTGGGTACGATCGGGGAAGGTCAGCTATGAGCACCCCCTTTCGCCCGGTCCGAAGACCGGCCTCTACTAACCGTGATATCCGTTTTTGAAAACTTTATGCGTTCTTATTCCGGTTATTAGCCTAGAATTACTATGTTATGCGCACAGCAAGACAAGTATAGACTAGATTGCCTAATTTGGAAATAAACATTGCATATCCGTTTTGTCTCGAAAAACGTGTTGGTTTTTGCTACTCGCAAGTAGGCTAAAATATGGATTTCAATGAGTTGTTCCAACTCACGCAATCCAACCTCCACCCACAGGCATTCAAACAGTTTATAACACATAAGCATTTAGCCGCATGGCAATCATACTGTCATGTTAACATTCACACGCATGCGATATGCTAAAGCGTAAAATACTTACATCGTACTCCGTGCCAAAACAAGAAACTAGTTAGCAGACATGCATGTCCCTAGCTCATGTTAAGATGACTAATGCGACGCATACAGAGTGCAATTAGACAGGCTCGGCTATCCTAAACATGGCATGTGAAATGCACGAGTATCACGTATTCAAGTTAGATTTGAAATACAATGCAGTTTGTATGATGTACCGAGCCCGATGCATGTCAACAGATGCATGGATGCATGCATGCATTGCATAAAGTATGCTAATTTTAAATATGCCCTAATCTACCATCATAAGCAGGTAAATAAAAGGGTAGAAAGAAATGGGGGTTGGAAGACATACACCCACTCACACACACTTATTACAAATTTGCCCTCGCTCGGAGGGACCAAATAATAATACAAATAATTAACTACGCAAGCTAATTAAATATTACAAATTAATTAAATTAACAAAATAAATTAATTAATCTAATTAAACAGTAAACCGCCTCGGGATGAGGGCCAAATGCAACGTGCGCTCGGGACTGGCTCGGAACCACACTGCCATGCACGGATTGCCTCTGTTTCCCCTGCTATCCTCCTCTGAAAACTGCCAAAGTCCCAGGAGTGCCTCTCAGGGCACTGGGGAGTACCACCGGCTGGGGTAGGACACCACCGGCTGAAGGAGGAGGCCACCGGCACAAAAAGAAGCCATCGGCTGTTTGTTTACTGCCGGTCGGCACTAAATAGTGCCGGCCAGCACTGAATGCCTGCAGAACCTGCAACTCGCAGCAGCAGAGGGGAAATCTATGCATGACAATATAATTCAAGCCATTTATGCACCAAACACACCTTTTATCATGTTTTTGACTCAAAGGAGGATGTGTCTCGATTCTCGGACCACCAATCGCGCATTTCCATGCGTGATGGCCCTAAGAACCAAGAATGCAATTTTGATTTCAAATGTATGTAAACCAAGCAAACCAAAGTCCCAATCCCCATCACCAACTCAAGGGACAAGGAATGCATGTTGATACAATGCAACCTAGTCATGTTATCTATTATGCAACATGGGTAATGCAATGCATTCATGCAAGCATACAAGCAAGCATGCAAGGTAAGCATGCAAACCAAATAAAAGGTGGACTTAAATATGAATTGGGCAGCCCCTAATAGGCCCAAAATCAGTAGCCAAAATGTTAAGTTAAGGGGGGGCCAAACACACATGCACACATGCACAAGTTAAGGCACCAACACTTAAGCACAATTAAGCAACTCTTAAACACATCTAAGATGCACAAACATGGACTATTAGCATACATGGAAAGCTCTGAAATTCATGCGAAACATGGTGCCAAACCAACTAACAAAGCAAGCCAAACAAGGCATACAAATGGCTCAAGCATTAAGGCAAGCCCATGAGGCTTTGAACCACACCTAGTACAACCACACATGGCAATACTTAAACACTTAAAAACAGAGTTTTAACACATAAAACTAAGCCTAAGGGACCACCTAGATGGCATCTAGATGACATGAATTCAAAGGCATGCATTTAAGCCAAAACATGGAGCATTTAACACATACTCTTAAAGCATTAAAGAGGCATGCTAAGCAATCAAACAAGCACATCAAAGGGACTGAAATGACATGCTAGATGGTTCCAAACCATCAAAATGGGGTAAGCGACACATGCTACACATGCATGCTCAAAGGCTAGCAAGCCTAAAATACAAAGGGGCTATATAATGCATGCCGAGATCAACCCAAATGACTATGGACAGAGCTAGAACATGTCAAAATAAGCACAAAAGCTTCACAAATGCAAGCCTAAAACATGCTAGAAGCTAAGGCATACAACCTAGGCATGTTAGAGGATCAAAAGGCATTACAAAGCAACTATGCAAAACATGCAAGGAGTGCTAAAACCAACTTGGAAAAATGTTATATCATGGAAATATAAGCATGAAAAACAAACCAAACATGCTCAACACACACTTAAGCACAAACTCCCTCAAGAAGCCAAATCTTGCCCTTTTCAAGGACATCAAGGAGAGAGGGTGGTCCTCTCCTTCTTGAGACTCTAAGGCACCATCCCCACCACTGAAATCCCTCAAGATTTCAGTGGTGAAGAGGCCCGAGCACCAAAGTCTCAGATCTCTCACAAAATGGCACAAAAAGGGACCTTTTCAAGGCCTAAGGGTGGTCAAACTTGCTCAAACCACAAAACACCCTTAATAAACAATGAAGAGGCTTAAAAAACAGAACTTTTATGTGTTATACACTAAGCACAAAAACAGTTCAAAACTAGGCAAAAATAAGGTGCAAAAATGGGGTAAAAAGAGAGTTAGTGTCTTACCCTTGGAGCCTCTTCAACAAAGATGATGTGTTGGCTTCCTTGAGCACCAAACCAGCTTCAAAGCTTCACAACAGACCTCTGGACCCTCAAGAACCCAAAGAAGGTGAAACACTAGGTGCTTGTGTGCAATAGTGTGAACTAAAGCACCTAGTGTACCAAATGAACAAGGAAGAAGAGAGATAGGATAGATATAGGATTTCTAACCTAAAACCAGACCTTGGTTCTCTCTAAAAATGGATGAAATTTTGTAACCCTAAGCCAAGAAGAGGAGTGGTCCTCTTATAGGCAAGCAAAGCTTGCAAAGCTTACAAGCTAAGCTAACTAAGGGGGGCATCCCTCCATACACGTGTATGGAGGGGAACCAAAACTATACAGCTGTCTGAAAATATCTCAAAAAGCAACTGCACAGTGACCGGCCGGCAAAGAGTGTCATTTTGACAAAACTTAGTGCCGGTCGGCACAAAAAAGTGCCGGTCGGCACAAAAAAGTGCCGATGGCAACACCAGCCAGCCGGTGGCCTCTAGCCACAGCCGGTGGTATGTGGGGGTGCCTCACAAAGCATTCCCTGCCCTTCCAAGGAAAAACACAAGTGTTTGGTGCAAAACCAGACACAAGACGGTCGGGTTCGGAAGTCCTGAGGCAAGGCGCGCGAGCCGAGAACTCCGGGAACTCCAAACGAACACAAACATGGACAATCACCGAGTGTTCCAACGGTGACGTCCAAGTCTTGAGGACGGTCAAAAATGGGGTGTCTACAGGGTGCGAATCCATTTTGAAGTCAACTGGCTGACATTTTTGCATATTTTGTTTACAATGCCAGTCTTTTGGTTTCGCACCGTACGATATGTCCATTGGCTTGCTGCCACAGTCCACACCGAAAATCAGCTTGACGTCGCTGTTGTGTATGTTCATCTTCTTCTCCCCAATGTAGAACGCATCCTTTGAAGCTTTGTACATTTGTAGTACATGCACAACGACGTCATCATACTTCATGCATTTGTCCAGGTCAATCTGATTGTTTCTTAATGCATCAAGCAAATTCCAAAAAGGTGTTTGTTGAAGGCACCGAAGCTGTGCTTGTGTGAACTTGGTGGTTTTCATGAATTTGACCAGTCCGGTCATATTAGATCTGTAGTTCACATTTCTCATGTCCACATTGGTGCTAGTATTTGTTTTTGGGGTTTCTTCCTTCACATGGTACTCATCTCTCTTCCTCTTTGCGGTTTTCTTTTGTGCAACATCTGCAAAATGGAGCAGTTTAAAAAAATTAAGTCAACACTCATGTGATTAGCGTAGTGGAACAGATGTGAACATTCACAGCATTTCCACTGATGTGCATGTTCACAGTTGTGTGCGTGGGTGTGAATGCCCAGAGTTTGTGTCTGGTTGTGAACATTCACATCATGTTGATTGTGTCAGCACAAACACAATGTGCATATTGTGTCACTGTGTGGAAAACAATGTATTTTTATACAACCATGAACACCATTGAAGAACATGTGCATGTTAACACGAACATATAAAATGACGGATCAACTTATTGGATCACCATTAACAATCAAGAATATGAACAAGGCAAACATTCACAATAGGGGGGAAAAAAACTAAATATCCCTAGTCATTGGCCTAATGTTTGCAATCCATGTGAATGTTCACAGCGTAGAATAACAGCAGCAATAATATCTGATTGTCCTAAAATCTCCTAAAATGTCCAGGCAATGTGAATGTTCACAGCCTAGACCAAAAGCACCAACAATATCTGATTGTACTAAAATGTTCAGGCAATGTGATTGTTCACAGTCTAGAACAACAGCACCAATAATATTTGACTCTCCTAAAATGTTTAGGCAATGCCAATGTTCACAGCCTAGAGCGAACGCACCAACAACATCTGATTGATCTAAAATGTTCAGGCAATGTGAATGTTCACAGCCTAGAACAACAGCACGAACAATATCTGACTCTACTAAATTTCCCCGGCAATGTGAATGTTGATAGCATAGAACAACAGCACCAATAATATCTGACTCTCCTAAAAGTATCAGGCAATGTGAATGTTCACAACCAATAACAAAAGGACCAATAATATTTGATTCTCCTAAAATTTGCAGGCAATGTGAATGTTCACATCTTTCATCAACAATAACAACAATAGAATTGGCCAAACATTTTCAATCCACAAGAATATTCACATCATAAAACAACAACACCATAACTACCTGATTACCCAAACATTTTTAACTCAATGTGAATGTTCACATTTTTAATCAACTACAACAAAACAGAATTGGCCAAAACATTTTGAAACCGTGTGAATGTTCACACCATTGAACAACAACCAGATAACATCTGCAATAATTTGATTATCAAACCATTTTCAATCAATGTGAATGTTCACATATATTGTACGCATACGAAAAGGGGATATTTGTCAAAGTTCAGAATAATGGTTGTTGATAAAGAGGATTAGGGTTTAAATACTCGAATGAGTAGAATGCTTACGTTTTGTGCCCATTTCGACGAAAAAGATGTTGGCACGAAGGGACGATGCAACGAAGGGACGTATACAGTATTCCGGCGGCGTATGAACGATGGAGAAGATGTTCACACGATGTGACAATGGAACGAAGACAGTCTTCTCGGCGTAGGGACGACGGAGAAGATCAATGAGATGATGCGCCGATGCTACGATGGAAGGAATACAGTTTTGTGGGAGTTGAGGCGATGTGGAATATGGGTTTCGATTTCTGGACTGTAAAGGTACTGTGCGTGATTTCCTGTGCAAGAATAGAGAGGGTAAGAGAGACGGTTATTAGATTCAAAGAGAGAGAGAAAGGCGCGTGTTTTGTTCAGGGATGTTTTGGTCTTTCTGTATGAAATGGACCTAATGGAATATTATAAAACACTATGGGTTTTATGGAACAACACTCTTAAATAATGGATTTACTGAAAAAGCTTCCTTTGATTTCTCAAATATATATTTTTTTAATTTCAATTTTTAAATAGCATTATCGTGTGTAATATTTAGATTTATACCATAAGTTACTTTTAATATCCATCCCATTTTTAAAAATACATTTCCAATCCAAAAGTACACCTTTCATGTATCCCATTTGTACATGTGTAAATTTATCTTTTATATTATATATTATAAATAAATTACAAAACTCTATTTAAATATATTTTATATTATATATTATAAATAAATTACAAAAGGGTAATTTTTTAATAAATCATCTTTCTAAGTATTTTATTCCATCTAACCCATATTCTTTTTAAGTATTCCATTAAGTCCTCTTTAATGTAATATGACCAAATCATTCTTTCTAATTTTTTGTATATGTTTCATTTTATGAAGAAAATTTCTCTCTCATTCTAAAAAGAAAATATTTCCCTTATTCCATGGAGAAATTCTCTCCCTTATTCTAATAAGAAGAAAAAATATCCTGCATTCTATGAGAAAATCTCAAATTATGAATTTCGAACTTTTTTATAATTTGAAAATTTTAAAAATAACGCAACAAAAAATATAAATGAAAATCAAAATACAATGTGAATATTCACAATAAATAACAAACATACAACTAACTTTTGAAAACAAAACACATATTAAAATACAATGTGAATATTCACAATAAACAACAAACATACCACTAACCTTCAAAATAATAAAATTCATATAAAAATATAATGTGAACGTTCACAATTTATAATTAACATACAACTAGCCTTAAAAAAATAACTCATACCAATGTTAACATTTACACTACAACGTGAAAACATAAAATAAAATTGAAAAAAGTGAAAATCGACTATTTCTATTGTTCAATAATAACAAAAATGATTGTTTAACTAACAAACATAGTAACAAAACACAACAAACGCACAATTAACTTTCGAAAAAATAAAATTTATACCAAAATACAATGTGAATGTTCACAATTTACAATTAATAGACAACTCATTGTTTTAAAAAATAAACACATACCAATGTGAAGATTGACACTACAATGTAAAAACATAAAATAAAATTGAGAAAGGTGAAAATCAACTATTTCAATTGTTCAATGATAACAAAAATGATTATTCAACCAACAAGTATAGTAAAACAAAATAACACAATACAACTAACTTTCGAAAAAAATTCAAAAAAAAAAAAGTCATATCAAAATACAATGTGAATGTTCACAATTTACAATTAACATACAACTAACCTTAGAAAAACTAAATTCATATCAATATGAACATTCACATTGCAACATGAAACAAAGTTGAAAGAAAAAAAATTGACTATTTCAATTGTTTAATGGTAACAAAAAATGATTGTTCAAATAACAAGTATATTAATAAATATCCAATGATATGTGAACATTCACATCTTACAAAATATATAATTATGTCAATATATATATTTCAACACTTATTTCTTAAACTTTCAAACAATGTGAAATGTGAATATTTAAACCGATTGACAAAAAAATAGAAACAATGGTAGCAATAGAATTAGAAATCTAAAAAAAAAAAAAAAAACTCAACCACTCTAAAAATAAAAATATATAACCCACATCCTCATCTTCATCATCATCTTTATCATTATCACTATCATTAACAACGTATGCAATTTCACCATTCCACTAATCCAATCCAAATCAAACCAAACACACCTTTGATGAATATATTCGTAACAAAATTGATTGGACATAAACAGAGTTTCAACTTATAACAATGGAGAAATATGGAGTTTCAAACATAGAGCAACAATGGACGAATATAGAATTTCGAACACAAAATGACAATAGAGGAACACAAAGCTTCACTGCAACAATGGAGGAATATAATATTATTTCACCACCATGTGTAAACTAAAGTTTCTAAACCCTATCAAATAGAGAGTTTCAAACCCTAACACAATGAAACAATACCACAAATGTGAACAAAACTAATCAAAAAGAAAAAACGTGAATAATGATAACTACCAAAATAGAGGTAGCAACAAAAAGGAAATGTGTATATCATTTTTCTATGTAATATATATCAATAATAAATATAAGAGTATAATAGTCTAACAAACAATATAAATCAGGAAAAAAAGGACCTCATGGAATAAAAGTACAAGTACATAAGACTAATTAGATTATAATTTTTTTTTGTGGACTTATTGAGTTAGAACACCTCCAAATATGATTTATTAATAAAAAAAACCCATTACAAGGTCTATTATATATTATAAATTTATCTTTCATGTATCCAAAACTCTAAACTTCTACTCTATTTTCTAATTTTTTTTTTTTTTTTTTTCTTTCCAGTAACTAATTGGCGTTCTCCATTTTATTTGACAACATAACTTCAATTTTTTTTGACAATTTAAATATATTTCTTAAGGACTAAATGTGTCAAAACTCTTTCCTAAATGAAGTATTCATTTGATTTCTTAAAAAATTATATTTTTTTGGGTAATTTAAAATTATATTTTTGTGTTTTTAATTTTCCATTTTAAAATAGTAGTAGTGCGTGTAGTTTTAGATGTATACCATCAATTACTTTAATATTTATCCATTTAAAATTTTAAAATATATTTCTAATCCAAAACTCCTTTCTCATATCCCTTTTGTACATGTGTAGTTTTTTTTACTATATTTCTAATCTAAATATTCTCAATTCTCATATCTCATTTGTACATGTAAATTGACTAATAAATTGATAAAGTTGTAATTCTTACAATTCTTTTCACTAAATTCTTGAACACTTTCTAACAAATTTTTTTTTTTTTAATTACTCCTTAAGGTGTACCATTTGAATTCATTTAGTGGCATTTGGGAACTGTAGCAAAAAGCTGCGTTTCACAGCTTCATAAAAGCGCCACGCCACAGCAGCTATAGAAGTAACAAAAACCATTTGGGAAGAGTGCAAAATGCAGGGTGTGAAATTAGGTAACTACCGTCCATGTTTACATCTTGAGGGCTATGGCAAAATGTAAATTTCCTAAGTTGGATGGGGTATTTTGATCATTTTATTGTGATGTGACATTATAAACAAATATTAATTCGAAAAGCAAAAAAAAACTACTTTTTATCAACTTTCCAAATCACTTTCCAAAAAAGCCAAAAAGCTTGGTTAAAATCCAAAAGTCAACTTTTAATCATCTTCCCAAAACACCCCTTACATATTTGAGCAACACAACATATTTCCTAGTCTACCTTTTTACTTAAAATATTATATTTATTAATTGAAACTAATATACGGGAACTCAAGTGATAAAAATAGCAAAACATGCTTGCAATGTTTAGGAGATATTTATTTTGTAAATTCAAATTAAGACTTCTTAAAGTAATAAGAAAATGTACTTAATTGCAAGTCAATATGAGACTTTGTTATTAGTGTTCATAATTTTTGAGAATTTAGTAATATAATATTGAATTTTAAGTCTATCATTTGGAGAATATTTTTTTATTACAATATGAAAGTGTTATTCTCTTATAATTAATTAAAAAAAAAAAAAAAAAAAAGAGCGATGACTATTTGGATGAAATGACACGATGATTATCGATCACACACTGTAAAGGGGGTAAAAATAAGACATATTTTAATTTTATTAAATGGTGTGATCTGCGACTTGTTGACATAAATACAGAATTTGGAAACTTATTTAGAAAGAGTAATGTTATACCAACTGTTAAATCAATCTTATTGATGTGACACTTCTTATATCATCAAAATGGGTCATATTTAAGAAATGGGTCATATTTAAGTTTTCAAACTTTGATTATTGCATGATACATCGATTAGTAAGAAAAGTTCATTAAATTTATAAGTTTGTATGACATTTTCTTTTTTCATTATGTCATTTCTTTGCTCCAATTGGGCTCAATACACCTCACCTTGAAATAATGACTCTCTTGTTATGTCACTTCTTTGCTCCAATTGTTCTTTCACCTCACCTTGAAATAATGAAAATTTACTGATTTTGTAGAAAAATGCTATACAAATCAATAAATTTTACAAATTTTTCTGACTAACTGATGTGTCATGCAATAATCACGCATAGGAAACTAAAACAGGACCCATTTCAATGATATCATAGGTACCACATCAGTAAATAAGAAAAATTTGTAAGATTTCATAGTTTGTACAACATTACTCGTTGAGAAAGATGAATTTAATAAAGGCAATTACTAAATCAAGGCTCATTATAGTGTCACTTTTCTTAAGTAATTCACACCAATCAATTAGATTGGATTCAAAATAGTTTCTAATTAATTCCCACCGAGACGCAGAAAAGTCTAACATTGTCATTTCAATAACAAAGAAGTGGCCCAACTATAAGACTAACAAAATATTTTCTGCTACAAATTGAATGCCTATTAAAAAGTCTGTAATTTTTAATAGAATGCCTATTTTGATGTATCATGTAATAATCAAAGTTTGAAAACTGAAACAAAATTTACTTTAATGATGTGATATGTGTGAGAATATATTCGTATATATTAGGCATTGTATATATTAGTCATGTTTGTGATGACTGTATTTCCTTTTTGGTTAGTCGTTAGGGTTATATAAACTAGTCTTGATGTAATTGATACACAAGTTGAATATACAAAAAACTTACTTGGTATCAGAGCCAAAAAAACTCCTAGAAACTGTTGCTCTTTCTCAGTCGTGAGTTGTGGGTGATCTTCTTCCCCAATCACTGCTTTAGTCAAAGTTGAAGTCGTACCTCGTCTTTGTTGGTTGAAGTCGAGTGGTTTGGCCTCGTCTTCCTAGGTCGATCGAATCTGGTTTGTGATCATCGGCGGCTTCTCTCTCTCTCTCTCTGGAATCACGATCGTGGTTTGGTTGACCTTTCTCTCTCTGGTTCGACTCTAGTCGATCGATTTCTGCCTCTGCTCTTTGCGAGTCCTACTTCGCGAGCCCTAACACTATCGTCGTTGTGTGTCTCCCTCACGTATTCGCCAACCACAGTATCTCTCTCTCTCATTGATTCGCGTTGGTATCTCTAATTACTAGTTGTCTATATTGATAACAATAGTGTTCTGCTTATTACTCTTTTACCCCAAGGTTCTCTGGAAATTATAATCTGATCCCAAAGTTTCTTGGTTCTTTAGTTTCATCATGTCGAAAGATAAAATTCAGGCTATCAGCTGCAAACTCATTGGTGCCAACTATGGTTATTGGTCCACCATTATGAAGAATTTCTTATGGGTCGAAAAAAATGGGGTTATGTGTCTGGGTCTATACCGCATCCTTCGTATCCAAAACAGGACAATTATTCGGTTGCTTGTGACACATGGGATTGTGACAATGCCCAAATTCTGACTTGGTTTCATAATTCTGTGGAAGATCACATTGGAATGATGCTCTCCAAATATCCTACTGCCAAAGAGGTGTGGGAGTACTTATTTGGCGTCTATCAGCAGTCCAACTTTGCCAAACGAAATGAGTTGGAGTCCGCTATTCCGAATACTTGTCAGCGGGAATAATCTATTCAAGATTTTTATGTTGAGATGACAGGTCTCTGGGATCAGCTTGCTCTTATGGAACCTCCTTGTCTTATAGTCCTCAATGCTTATATGCAGTTTAGGGAGGAGGGTCGTTTAGTGCAATTCTTGACGACTCTCTCTACTCAGTACGAGGCTATCCATGGTGGCATCCTTCACTGTTCTCCTCTCCCTTCTGTGGATGTTATTGTTCGTGAGCATCTTTCCGAAGAAACCCATCCCAAGACGGCCAGTCAGACCGCGTCTCCTTCAATCTTCTTAGCACAGCCACCTCTATTGGCGACTCCATCTACTTCTCAGCCTCAGTTTTCTGCCAAGCCCAAAATGGGGCCCTTAGCATCAGATAAGTGTGCTTTTCTGCCATCAAAAGGGTCATTGGAAGTACAACTGTCCCAAGAAGAGCCGTCAGTCTACTCAGCCATCTCAGCCACAGTTCTGAGGTCCTGCTCTGAGTACTTTTCACCTTCTTGCTGCTTATACTGCATCTGCTCCGGCTTCTGACCCTGACTTGGCTTCCTTAAGTGCCCAGATTGCCCAACTTTAGCATCTCTGGTCCACCTCTCAATCATCTTCCTCTGCCTCTGCTCTTACCTTTCTTCATTCAGGTTTGCTTGGGTCCTCTTCAGGTATTCCTTCCTCTGTCTAGCTTTTTTATTCTAGTGCCTCTCATTATATGACTCCTCATCTTTCCTTACTCCAAAACTGTATCCCCCCTCCCGTTCCTATTACTATTCATACTGCTAATGGGTCTGGTATGTTTATCCTATCTATTGGGTCTCTTTTACCCTCTGCCTTATCTGCTGTTACTATTCCCTCTGTTCGTTATGTTCCTCAACTGTCTATTAGCTTGCTTTATATCAGTCAGCTTGATGCTTCTGGTTTTGATGTTATCTTTTCTTTTTCTGTCTATTGTGTGCAGGATCGGGTGTCCAAGAAGCAAATTGGGACCGGCCGTAGAGTTGGAGATCTCTATGCAGTGGAAAGCCTACATCTTCCTCTGTATACCTCCCCTGTTGCACTTTCATCTTTTCAGTTAGATTTTCAGTCGAGTCAGTTTTATTTATGGCATCCTCGTTTAGGTCATTTGTCTGTTGACCGCTTGCGGTCTTTAGCTCAGTCAGGATTGTTAGGTAAAGTTTCTCCTAGTCAAATTCATGAGTGTTGGAGATGTAAACTTGCTGAAATGACAGCTTTACCTTTTAATAACAGTACTTCTATTTTTGTTTCCCCTTTTTCTCTTGTCCATATTGATGTCTGGGGCCCTTCTCCTATTCTCACTAAAGGGGGTTTTGCGTATTATGTGTCATTTGTTGATGATTGTACCCGCTATACCTGGGTTTTCTTATGGCTCATAAATCTGACTTCTACCAGATATATTGTACCTTTCAGTCTATGATCACTACACAGTTTAGGGCCACAATTAAAATACTCTCTGCCTCTGTTCTGGTCCGATTTTGGGGTAAGGCAATTCTTACCACTACTTTCCTCCTTAATTGCATGCCAACTCCTGTACTATCTGGTCAATCCCCTTATAAGGCTTTGTATTCCTAACCTCCCAATTGTTCCCTCATGCGTCTTTAAGTCTCCTTGTTTTGTCCTCCTTTCCCGTAAAGATCGGACCAAACTCAGTGTCTGGTTTATCTTGTGTGTCTTTTTGGGCTACAGTCTTACTTAGAAAGGCTACCATTGTTACGACCCTGTCTCTCTTCACCTCTATGTCTTCCGTTATGTTGCCTTTCTCAAACATCTGTCTTACTTTCAGCTTTCCCCTCTCACTACTCCCGTTTCCAAAGAGGATTTGGTTCACATTGATCCATTTCCTTCTGAGGTCCCATCAGATGAGTATATCGCCACTGTTCCTCCTAAGGTCATTCCTACTTATCTGTCTACGTCACCTATGGCTCCTTCTTCTCATTCGGCTGTTTCTTCCCCTCCGTTGTTGGTCTATTCTCGTCGCAAGGCTCCCCCACCACCAGTTGTCTCTACTCTTGTTGCTGCTTCTTCTGCTTTTGACGACTTTGATCCTGCTGCACACCGCTATCCTCCTCATGAGCGTCGTCCTCCAAACAGGTTGGGTTGGTCTAATATATATTTTTCTACTTCCTATCGTGCTTTTTTGTCTGCTATTCACTCTTTTTCAGAACCTCAATCTTACAAGGAGGCCTGTCAGGATCCTCATTGGGTTCAAGCTATAGAGGATGAGTTGTCTGCTTTACAGAAAACTCGTACTTGGGAGTTGGTTCCTTTGCCTGCTGGTAAGAATCTGGTTGGTTGCAAATGGGTCTACAAAGTCAAGACTCATTCTGATGGTTCTCTTGAGCACTACAAAGCTCATCTGGTTGCCAAAGGTTTCTCACAGGAGCATGGTATTGATTACGAGGAGACATTCACTCTTGTTGCCAAGATGACTATTGTCTGTACTTTGATCTCTATCGCTGCTGTTCGTTCTTGGCCTCTTTATCAGATGGATGTTAAGAATGCTTTTCTTAATGGCCATCTCACTGAGGAGGTTTACATACGTCCTCCCTTGGCCTTTACTATTCCTCTCGACAGGTTTGTCATCTTCGGTGTGCTCTGTATGGTCTAAAGCAGTCTCCTCATGCTTGGTATGATCGCTTTCAGACTGTTGTTACAGAGCTTGGGTTTCATCCTTCTACTTCCGACTCTGCTTTGTTTCTGAGACATACATCGGCTGGTTTTGTTACTCTCTTACTCTATGTAGATGATATGATCATCGCTAGCTCTGACTCTTCTGCTCTCTCTGAGGTCAAGCAACATCTCTTCTGAACCTTCGAAATGAAGGATCTGGGACCATTGCGGTATTTTCTTGGTATTGAAGTTACTTCTTCTCCCAAGGGCTACTTTTTGTCTCAGGCCAAATATGCCAATAAGGTTATTCACCGTGCTAGTCTTATTGACACTAAGATTTCTAATATCCCTATTGAGCTTAATATGAAACTTAACACTACTGATGGTATCTCCCTGGATGATCCTACTTTGTATCGTGAGCTTGTGGGCTGCTTAGTCTATCTGACAGTTACTCGCCCTGATCTTGCCTATGCTGTTTAGGTGGTTAGCCAGTTCGTTCTGCTCCCCGATCTCCGCGTTGGGCTGCTTTGGTTCGGATTCTTCGCTATCTTCGTGATACTATCTTCCAAGGTTTGTTGTTGTCTTATACTTCTTCTATGGATTTGGTGGCTTATGCTGATGCTGATTGGACTGGTGATGTGACTGATCGCAAGTCCACTTCTGGTTTCTGTCTGTTTCTTGGTGATTCCTTGATTTCTTGGAAAAGCAAGAAACAAACCGTTGTTGCCCGTTCTACTACCGAAGCTAAGTACCGTGCTATGGCTCATGCTACTGCTAACGTTGTCTAGCTTCGTTGCCTCCTCTCTGACTTGGGCGTTCCTCAGTCCTCTCCGACTTCTCTCTACTGTGACAACCGAAGTGCTATTGAGATTGCCCACAACACTATTTTTCATGAACGAAGGAAGCACATTGAGATTGATTATCACTTCATCCGTCAGCACCTACAGTCTAGCTCTATCTCGCTTCCTTTTGTCCCTTCGGCTTTAGAGCTTGCTGACTTCTTCACCAAGACTCACACCACTGCTCGTTTTCGATTTCTTCTTGACAAACTCTCCATGTTTTCGGCTAAAACACCTTGAGTTTGAGTGGGGGTGTGAGAATATATTCGTATATATTAGGCATTGTATATATTAGGCATGCTTGTGATGACTGTATTTCCTTTTTTGGTCCCATTCTTGTATTTTCATTTTGGTTAGCCGTTAGGGTTATATAAACTAGTCTTGATGTAATTGATACACAAGTTGAATATACATAAAACTTACAATATGTGCAACATTAGTTTGTAAGATTTAGTAGTTTGTATTGCAAATTTTTTTTTTTTTTTTTTTTTTTTTTTGCTCATTGAATTTTTGTGGACTGCACCACTCCTTGGAATAAGATGTGGGCCTTCTTGGCAACATTTACACGAGTTGTTTTCTTTCTCCAATGCTTTATGGCCATTTGTGGGTTAAATGGGTTAACATAGTTTAACATTTTAAAATTTCAGTTTTGGATTAGATAAATATAATTAAATAATTCTGTTAGTGTTGTATATTTGGTCACAATATCAGATTGGCGGGAAAATTAGCAAAACAGTAATTACTTTTGCTGTATGTTAGATAGTGAATTTCATTTTTTGTGTTTTGAGTAATCTTATTTTGTCTAAAAACCCTGAAGGATTGTGATAATGTTCTTTAGTCGACTACAAGAAGTTCATATAAGCCCTTTTTGTCAAATCTTAAGTCACATCACCCGTCTCCAAGATGCCTTTCCATAAGGAATTAATTGTACGAAAAGAAAATGAGATTTTTATCACAATTAATTCAAGAAAATTTGGTCCTGTTAGTGATCGCTATTATTTTTGAACTTTTTATAGCATATTGATTTGTTATTCTTTTATTAGCGGCAACTGAAATATGTCTTTGATAAAAGAATTGAGGTGATATTTGACATTAGCGTGAATTAAAGATGGTAACTTGTATGGTTTGGCTCTTAATCCATCCTTGCTTTTATTTTATCTAAATGATTCTTGCTTATTTCAACTTTTCTATTATAGGTTTTGAGTTTCTTGATGGCTGAAACAATTGCTGCACTACGAGCAGCAGCAGGAGTGAAGAAGATTGAAGAAGAAGTGAAAGAAAATGTAGAGGAGATCCATTATTATTTAAATGATGCAGTCAACAATCTAGTTTCTGTAAAGATGGATTTCAAGAATGAAGTTGAGAGAAAAAAGACGAAGAAGCCATCTGAAGCTTACTTGGAATAGAAATGCAGGGTGATAAAGATTGAAGAAGTGGAAGAATTAGTAGCCAATTATAAAAAACCCAACAAATGTTTTAGTTTTCCCTCTCGTTCAGGTTTCAAAGAAAAGATGAAAAAGATGTACAAAAGAGTAATCAATCTTCGGGATGAGGGCGATCAAATTAGAGAGAAAATTTTGGTTAATCGACCACTAGAAACTGTTGTGAATATGAGGGCACCAGATATCAAAAAAAAATTGAAACACTTCAAAAGTCACTAGAACAGATACTGGATCTGCTGAAAGGCAACAAGGTTAAAGGGATCAGCATCCACGGGCCATTGAGGATTGGGAAAACAACCATAATGCTCAACTTGAATAACCACGAACAAGTTGCCAAAATGTTTGACATAGTCATCTGGCTCAAAGTATCAAAAGAGGGGAGCAAGGAAAATTTGAGCGGGAAATGTCTACAACAGGATATTGTGCTAAGACTATAACTCAAGATGGGAGACACACGTAATGTTCATGAAGTTGCCCAAAGAATATTAACGGAGTTGAAGGACAAGAACTACTTGTTACTTTTGGATGATGTCAAGGATGATAAAAATTTATCTGAAATAGGGATTCCTTATAGCAACAATCCTAGCAAAATAGTATTGACGACTAGGCTGCATCATGTTTGTTCCTCAATGGTGAAGAAGGAAATTAAGGTGACATATTTATCTACAGATGAAGCATTAGGAAGCCCAAAACTTGTTGAAAATCCAAAAATTGGGCAACTTGCATGGCAAGTGTGCAGAGAGTGTGGTGGACTTCCACTCTTGATTGAAAAAGTAGCAAATACTTTCAAATTGAAAAATGACATGTACCTTTGGAGTGAGGGATTGAATAGTTGGAGGATGTGGCTTGAAAAAGAATGCCAAGGCATTCGAGAAAGGTATAAACTGTTGAAATTTTGTTATGATGACTTGGATGAGGACCGACAAAAGAAATGCTTTCTTTGTGGTGCATTATATCCAGAAGACATTGACATAAACACAAATTCTTTGTTGGAGTGTTGGGAAGCTGAAGATCTCCTTGGCAATGATCATGGCAAAACAAAGACAAGTGTCATGATTGCGCGTTGCATATTGAATCGCCTTATGAATGTGTCATTACTTGAGGAAGGTAAGAGTGAGAATCACATTACAATGCACAAATTCATGCGACAAGTGGAGCTCCTTGTGTGACAATGAGTTGATTTGGTTACTAGATTCCCCTTGTTGTACCATGCTTTCCACACTCTTCCTGCAAAAAAAATTGGATCTGACCAAAATCCCTGAGTTATTCTTCAAACATATGAAAAATCTTTGAGTTTTGGATTTATCTCATACTGGAATAATTTTGTTACCATCATCAACATCAATGTTGATTAGTCTCAAAAATCTATATCTAAATGATTGCAAAGATTTAATGGAGCTCCCTTCTGACATTGGTGAACTTGCTCAACTTGAAGCACTTGATTTTCAGGGGAGTGGAGTCAATAATATACCACCTCATATTCAAAAATTGATCCATATAAGACGTTTGCTAGTATCCTTCACCAAGTTGAGAAATGGAAATGCCACTCAAGAGGTAGCTTTTGGTTACAATATGATATCAAAACTATCTAGATTGGAAGAATTGATCATTGATATGAAATCACCTGAGCAGTGGTCCAATGAGGTGGTAGAAAATATCATAAAAGAAGTGGCTTCATTGAAGGGATTGAAGATTTTGAAGTTTTGTATTTCCAACAAGGTTGTAGATTTCATAAAGCTAGTGAATATGAATCTCCATATATGCCTTTCTAAAGCAACAAGTTTTCAAAGTTTAATGAAAAGAAGTTCAGGGAGAAATATCCAAAGTATCAGGTTCTTTCAAATTTTCATTGATTTCCAAAACTCAGAACATCCTGAAATTCCTGACTTTGTCAAGTATGAAAGGTATATCAAATATTGCAATGGTGCAAGAAGCAATTTTCCAACTCTTGATGTTCTTGCTCGAGCTAATGCATTTGAATTGGTCAACCACAAGGATATCAAGCATCTATCAGACTTTGGAATTGCAAGCATGAAAACGGTCTTAGGTTGTCTGGTTAAAAGTTGTGATGCAATTGAAACAATAGTGGGTACAGTGGGCAGTGCAGAGCCAGTACTACCAAACTTAGAGGACTTGTACATAAAGAATTTACCAAGGTTGGAAAGCATTTGTAAGGGCCCAATACAACCTAGAAGCCTAACCAAATTGACAACTCTACATCTGACAAGCTGTCAAATGATGGTAAAGATTTTTCCTCTAGGCGTGATTCAACAACTTCATGAACTCCAGTATTCGAGAATTGAAAAGTGCCAAGAAATTGAAGAAATAATTGCAGAATCTGACACGGTTGGAAATCTGAATTTACTGCCAAAGCTAAAGGAACTGATTCTCTGGAAATGCAAAAATTATGAAGTGTTTGCGCATTTGAGTCACTGGAGTGGAGATCCTTGGAGAAGATTGGGATTTTGAACTGTTCTGTTATGTTCTATTTAAATCCAATATATAAATATAGACTTAATTTTGTTGTCTATTTTTATCATAGTTTTCTATTTTGTGGAGAGAAGATTAGAGTTTCAACAATACTTTTGTTCTTATACGCATATTTATAGTAAGGTGTTTATTTAATAGAGAGTGTATGTTACAATATTGTTAGACTGGTTGAGGTGAAAAATTCTGAACTTGTATTTCTTATTGTTCATAATTGTTTTTTTTTTCTTCTTCTTCTCTCCTTCATGGACATAGACACATCCGTGTTTGTCTTATTTTTCTTTATTGTTTTGTAGCTTGGAAATTTGGAACCATACATCCTTGCATAACAATTTCAAATCCTAAATGGTAAATCTATTTGATATGCCAACTTCAACTTTATTAGAAGGACAATGTTTGAGAAATCTAATCAGACATAAATGATTGAATCTTCCTACGTTGCAGAATGAAGAACTTCAACTTTATCAGTTGTTCAAATTTAATTTTCCCTGAGCATTGCTCCTAATGTAGGCTATAAAAGATTTCCCTTGATCTGTAAATAATTGCCCACTTTACGATTATATTGTAGCATAGACTCATCTGGGTATTTAAATGATTTCTAACTTTTTGGACATGCCTTTGTTTCGTTTAGGTTACCAACAATTTAGGCAGCTATTATATTTTCAAATGAATAAATAGAATGAAATCACATGCAACAAGAGAGTTTTTAAACTTCTATATTAGTGGATGGAGATTAAAAAATTTCCTTGCAATTGTTTAAAAAAAAAAAAAAAGGAAGCAATATCTATATATGAATTTGGCCTTCAAGGAAGACTAAAACCCTGGGTATAAACATTTATTACTTGCCAAAACAAATTAAACAAAATTATTGACAGATTTCAAATAACAAGAAAAACAAGAACATCAGATACTACACTTAAAATAATTACTGTTACTGTCACATCCACACAAGGAGATAAAAAACAGATAATGCATCGTATCCCAATATTGTATTTAACAACATTAAGGCAAGCAGCAATAATACAAAAAAAAAAAACTAGCCTACAAGCTATGGAGTTTTAATCTGATCAGTTTTCTTTGAAGATTTATTGCCAATTACATCTACAAGTTCCTCAGCCTGAGCACCAAAACACCATTGGATCGATTGTCCCAATCTCTTGCCACAAGGGCCTTCATGAGGCTTTCATAACCTGTCACTCACCAGACAAATGGAAAAAATGACAAATAATGTCAGAATAACCAATTTAAAAAAAAAATGTCAGAATAACAAAATAGGTTAGTTAGTGTCATGTTTTAGATTTGTAGTGAACCTAATTTATTCAAACTGCTTGTAAAAGTCTAGTTGAAAAAACAAAAAAAAAAAAAAAAAAAAAAAAAAACGTGGCTGAGTGAATAAAATTGTTTTTCATGGGTGGAGTTCAATTAGGCAGTCAAGCACAGTTTGTTTATTTAGCTAAGCTTGTGTTGTGGTTGCAATCTGATGGCACGTCTAAATAGAGAACACAGACTACTGTTCGTTATTTAGGTCTCTGAGAGAATGTAAACAAAATCTTATAGTAGAAGAAGAAAGTTATACAATATTGACTTACCCTAATTTGGATGAGACCATGTTTATTTATAATCAATATAAGATATACATGAAAAATGAATTAAATAATTATACAAGCAAATCCTAAAAATCAAATCCCTAAATAACTGTAATTTATAAAAAATCACGGGATCTCCTAAATATGCAATATTTTGTATTCCAACACTCCCCCTCAAGCTGGATCAAAGATGTCAACCAAACCCAGCTTGTTAATGGAAGATCGAAGTAGGGATAGTTTGACAGATTTGGTGAAGATGTCGGCAATTTGATCAGAAGATGGAACAAACGAGGGACATATAATGCGAGCTCGAACCTTTTCCTGGATGAAATGAATATCAACTTCAATATGCTTAGTACGCTCATGAAGCACAGAGTCAGAGGCAAGTAAGATGGCAGACTTATTATCACAAAATAGCTTGGAGAAATTATTCTCCTCAAAGCCTAACTCAGTAAGAATGGACCGAAGCCACAGTAACTCACATGTCCCATGAGCCATGGCTCAATACTCAGCTTCAGCAGATGATCGAGAAACAATCACTTGTTTTTTGCTTTTCCATGACAGAAGATGGGTACCAAAGAAAGTGCAGACCCCAGAAGTGGAACGTGTGTCAGTCAATAAACCTACATAGTCTGCATCAGTAAAACAGGACAATCATGTGTGAATCCCACCATTGAAGAATAAACCCAAATCTGCACGTGACTTAAGATATCTCAAGATGTGGTGAACAACATCAAGGTGAGCAGTACGAGGTGACTGCATAAATCGACTAACCACACTCACAGTAAATGTCAAATCTGGTCGTGTATTAGTCAAATAGATCAAATGTCCTACCAATCTCTGGTAGCGACATGGATCAAAAAGCAACTCACCAGACTCAACCGAAAGTTTCAGATTTGGATCCATAGGAGTAGATGTAGGCTTGCATCCCATCATACCGATGTCCCAAAGAAGATCCAAAGTATACTTCCAGTTGGGACAATGATATCCCACTACAAGAACGAGCTACTTCAATCCCCAAGAAATATTTGAGAGGACCCAAGTCCTTGATGTCAAATACTCGACTAAGCTCCTGTTTTACCTTAGCAATACCAATGGAGTCATCTTCTGTAAGGATGATATCATCTACATAGACCAACAAAATAATACATTGACCATTGAGTTGATGACGAATAAAGCACATATGGTCGGAGTGACACTGAATAAAATCCATGGATAGGATAACAGAGCTGAAACGGTGGAACCATGCATAAGGAGATTGCTTCAAGCCATAAAGAGACTTATGCAGACGACAGACCTTGCCAACATACTCCTCCTCAGCTTGAAACCCGGGTAGAGGATCCATGTAGATCCTCTCAAGTAAGTCCCCATGTAGAAAAACATTCTTGACATCAAGTTGATGAAGGGGCCAAGAAGAAGAGGCAACCAAAGAAATAAGTAAAATCCTTGCCAGGAACCTAGGTAAAGCCCTTAACAACAAGACGAGCCTTATATCGGTCTACTGTACCATCAACCAAGTATTTGACAGTAAAAACCCGCTTGAACCCAACAGTCGTCTCACCAGAAGGTAAAGAGACAAGATCCCAAGTGTGATTATGCTCCAAAGCAGCCATTTCAGTTTGCAGAGCTGCAACCCATCGGGGATTCTGGAGAGCCTCAGACACAGACCGTGGGATAGAGACCGACTCAAGCTTGCTAAGAAGAGACCAATGAGAAGCTGAAAAGGCATCATAACATAAAAATTAAGAAATAGGGTGATTAGTACTACTAGATAACATGAAGGAGCTGGAGAGTGAATAATAGAGGGAGAACCTAGGCCTGAGGGCAAAGAAGATGATGGAGGGGGCAAAGCACAAGGGCGACGAGAGTATGTTTGTAATGGCGGAGGACTGGCAGGTTCAGACACAGGCGATAATGAAGAAGCAAATGAATCAATAATAGGAACAGGGCGAGCACTCGGTGACACAATAGAAGGCGGTGCACTCGAGACAGAATCTTGAAACACAAGGTTAGAACAAAAAAATGGCATATCTTCGCAAAATGTGATATCCATAGAATGATAAAAACGACGAGACAACGGATCATAGCACTTGTAGCCTTTAGAGAGAGCTGAATAGCCCAAGAAGATGTATTTAAGAGACTTGTTATCTAACTTGGTCTGAGTAGGACTACGATCCTGGACAAAACAAGTACAACCAAACACACGAGGCACAAAAGGAAATAACACGGTATCAGGACGAAGTAATTGAAAAGGGGCCAACCTGTGAAGAATCCAACTAGGTGTCCGATTAATGAGGTAAACAGCAGTAAGCACAACCATATGCTAGTAGGATTTAGGGACATTCATCCCACAAAGAAGACACCGGACAACAGACATAATATGACGATTTTTACGTTCAGCAATCCCATTTTGTTCAGGGGTGTAAGTACAAATGAGTTACTGCAAAATTCTCTGCTGATTAAGTTGGGAGCGAAATGCATCAAAGATGTACTCCCCCCCATTATCAGGATGAATATTGCGTACAACAGTGTGGAATTAGGTTTTGACCATTTGTAGAAATTGAATAAAAAGTGGAAGCACATCAGACTTCTTTTTAAGCAAATAAACCCAAGTACACCTCGAATGGTTATCTATGAAAGTCACATAATAGCGATGCCCAGAAAAAGCCAAAAGAGGAGAAGGACCCCAGATATCAGAGTGAATAAGGTCAAACATACATGAGGCGTGATACATGCGAGGAATATAAGAAGTACAAGTATGTTTAGACAGTTCACAAACAACACAATGAAGCTGATGATCCTTGCAAGCTTTATTAAGTGACGGAAAGAGTAAACATAAATAATTAAAGTTTGCATGTCCTAAACGAGCATGCCACAAGGCTAAAGTCTGAAAGGAAAACACATAGGAAGACGAATCAGGTAACACAGCTGCTTGCAGGCCAAAAGTGGTAGGATGGAAAGGTGTTGGGTCCCCGAAGTAGTATAGCTTGTCGCGTTCAAACCTCTTGCCAAAAATCTTCTTTGAAGTCAGGTCCTGTAATAAGCAATGAGTAGGTAAGAAAATAACAACACAATGAAGGTTTTTAGCAAGGCGACTAACAGAGAGAAGATTATAAGCAAAACGGGGTACATGTAAGACAGAACTAAGTGTAATATCAGACAATAAGGACACATCACCTTTATGTTGGACATGTGAAATAGACCCATCAGCAAGACATACAATCTAAGCGGTAGTAGAGACGTGAGAGGATAAACAAGAAAACTCCCTGGTCATCTGATCATTGGCCCCAGAATCCAATATCCAAGTAGGTGCAGTGCGAACATGAAAGGCTGTAGGAGGACCTGTAACGAGTGTGGCAATGGAAGGGACACTTGGAGACATAGTAGTGAAAGAACCAAGTTGCTCTTGAAGGCGACCAATCTGAGATTGAAGCTGATGAAGATCAACAGAATGAGTCGGTTGAGGAGTACTAGATGTGTCAGCAATAACAGCAGTATGGGGAGGGCCTGAAGGGTGTGTCCTTGCAAAGCGTTGCTTCAACTCAGGATGAAGCTTGAAGCACCGTGCTTACACATGACCAGCTGCGCCACAATGGTGGCAAATAACCTTGCTACTAGAAGTACGAGAACTAAACTTGGCAGCAAGAGCCATCTGATCGGAAACTGAAGATGAGGCAGGAAACGGAGCCACCGGTTGAATCAGTCGACGACGACGGTCCTCGCTGTCAATAGTAGCAAAAGCCTCATATAAGGATGGCATAGGTGATGTGTTCAAAATCTGAATATGGAGAGACTCAAATTCAGGTTTTAAACCCAACAAAAATTGATAGGTGTGCTAGCGAGCAAGACGAGCAGACACAATAGAAGTGGCAACAGCTGAAAAATCACTCAATGGCTCATACTGTGCTAACTCCTCCCAACGAGACTGAAGGTACCAAAAAAATTCAGCAACGGTAAAACCCAAAGCTTCCTGAGAGGCATGAGAAATATCCTGATAGAGTTCGAAAATCCTAGCATCATTGTAGGCATGTGCGTACATTTGGGTAAGAGCACTCCACAACTGAGGAACTTTATCACAGTATATGAACAGGTTGTAGATGCGTTCTTCCATAGAGTTGAACATCCAACCAAGTAAGGTGCAATTGTCAATATCCCATTGAACCCGCTTAGGATCATCAACGGGAGGTTGTGTCTCAGTTTCCAAAAGTCATCCAGATTTGCTTCTACCCCCAAGGTAAAAACGTATCGATTAACTCCAAGCAGCAAAGTTGCGACCATTAAGCAACGCACTAGTAATCTGATGAACCGGAACATGGAAGGCAAGGGAAACATCTAAACGATGTATAATGCCCTGGGTTTGTGTAACAAAGTCAGACATTCTGAAACACCACGAAGCCGAAGTAGTGGCGTCACACAAAACAGATGTTACCGAACAAACTGGTAGCCCATATAATAAGGAACACACACAGGTTGCTTACCACATCAGCAACACACAACCCTAAAAGGGTTAAAAACCAGCCCGGACCACCCTAGAAGGATGCCGAATTGCACAAAACCAGGACAGAGTCTGGTCGGCTACTGTAAGAACCCCGTCAGTAACTGGAAAGGACTGCTGAGGGGAAGAGAAAGGGTTTTGGGTGGTGTAAGGTGGTTAAAGGGGGCTGGGTAGGTGAGTCGGCTACTAGGAAAGGAAGGAGAGGCTGGCGGTGGTGATGGGTAGGTGTGGTTAGGGTTTCTTGGCTCTGATACCAAGAAGAAAGTTGTACAATATTGGCTTACCCTAATTTGGGTGAGACCATGTCTATTTATAATCAATATAAGATACACAGTAAAAAAGAATTAAATAATTACACAATCAAATCCTAAAAATCAAATCCCTAAATAACCTTAATTTATAGAAATCACGGGATCTCCTAAATATACAATATTCTGTATTCCAACAGTAGATAAGTAAATAATCTCTTTATATCTCATAAATGAGAAATGATATGAGAAATTACCTAACTGTTGAAAACCATTTGCTCCAGGTTAGTGCGAATATATATCTTTAGCTAACGGGCCCATCGAATCTTTATCTCTTTCAAATTCCTTGTAAGATGGACAAGTTTTGTTCCTCCACTCTAATTCATGTCACTTTAATGCATCCCACCACTCTTCCTCTCCTTCGATCTTCAAATTATCACTAGACACTTCCATGGCATGAAGACTTTTGAGCTTTGGACAATTATAAATAATCAGACTTTTTAATACTGGACCAATAGTTAGGCCGCCAGAAATGGTAACCAATTCAGGTAAGTCAAGAAGTGACATCTTCTCCAAGTTTTGAAGAACATAACCGGAGGATTTGAAGTTCAAAGATTCCTGACTTACTAGGCTCTTGACTTTGAAGCAATCTTCAACTATAAGTACTTCCAACTTGACGAGATTACTAAGTAAATTTGGGGTGAAAATAGTAATCAAATTGGGACATGTGTGCAATGCCAAGTACCTCAGATTGGGTAGACAACCCTTATCAATTTGGCCTTTCCAAATACTTCATAAATTCTTCATGTAATGAATACCCAAGTATTGTAGCCATCCAAACACGTTTGTTATAAACCCCCCACCGATATTCACTATCTCCATCAATAATGGTTTGAAGTTCATTGCATTCCACTAGCAAGCAATATTTGAGTTGAACCATATTTTCATTCCCAAATTCAAACAACGTCTTAGCAGTATAATGGCGATCAAGGAAAAAAACAGAGGCGTACTGGAGTGCCTCGGTAATCCCACTAGGCTTGCCCTCACCATTTATATTTTAGGCATTTCTTTGATTTTAACCATTTCTTGAATAATTCCCCAACTTCATGTGGTAGATGGAATATGATTTGCCATGGATGATGGCCAATAGCGAATCCAATTAAGACAAATTTGGATACATAACTTGTTTGTTATTCCATCTAAGTTGCTGCAATGATTCAACTAATGGCAGATTCAACCTGAGTATTTTCAACTTTTGTAAGCTACTCAATTTATTCAGTATTTCCTTCACATTAGCATCCCACACATCAACATCCCATTGGTCGGCATCTGGATTCACATCAATGCTTAATTTATTCAATTCAGAGAGTTTTGACAACTCCTTTGTTGGGATGATCGAATCCATCTACTTAAATTCTTCATTAACGGTTTGCACATCCACAAAAAGAGACCCTGAAGCACTTCAAATTGATTAATTGTCCAATTTCTTTGGGTAAATACATTAATTTAGTTCCTTCGAGATCAAATTCCTCAAGCTTCCCAAGTTCTCCAATTAGGGGCGGCAGCTCCATGAGAAGTTCACAACCTTTTAAACGGAATGTGTGAAGTAAAACCAACATGGAAATAGAAGGAGGCAAAGATTTTATGCTAGTGCATGACAAATCTAGCGAATGTTGGAGAGGCATGTCTTCAAAAAAGAATCGAGGAATTTCCATCAGATCATAGTTCTTATGTAACCACAACTTTGTGAGGATTGGGCACTTAGGGTTCTCCAGAAGCTTGGATAATTTGAAAAAAAAAAAAAAAAGAGTCGGCAAAATCGATAGATGAATTTGGCCTTCAAGGAAGACAAAAACCCTAGGCATAAACATGTATTACTTGCCAAAAAAAATTAAACAAAATTATTGATAAACTTCAAATAACAAGAAAAACAAGAACATCATATACAACACTTACAATGATTACTGTTACTATCATATCCACACAAAAAGATAAAAAGAAGATCAAGCATCACATCCCAATATTGTATTTAAAAACATTAAGGCAAGCAGCAATAATACAAAGAAACTAGCCAACAAGCTATGAAGTTTTAATTTGATCAGTTTTCTCTGAAGATTTATTGGTAATTACATCTACAAGTTCCTCTGCTTAAGCTCCTTAACACCATTGTATCGATTGTCCCAATCTCCTGCCACAAGGGCCTTCATGAAGCTTTCATAACCTGTCACTCGCCAGACAAATGGAAAAAATGACAAATAATGTCAGAATAACAAAATAGGTTAGCAAGTGTCATGTTTCAAATTTTTAGTGAGAAAAAGTCTAGTGAGAAAGAAAAAAAAAAAAAAAACATGGTTGAGTGAATAATTTTTTTTTTCATGGGTGGGGTCCAATTAGGCAATCATGGACGGGTTGTTTATTTAACTAAGCTTGTGTTGTGGTTGTAATCTGATGGCACGTCTAAATAGAGAACACGAACTACTATTCATTTTTTAGGTCTTTGAGAGAATGGTAAACAAAATCTTATAGTAGATAAGTAAATAATCTCTCTGTATCTTATAAATGGGAAATGATATGAGAAATTACCCGACTGTTGAAAACCATTTGCTCTAGGTTAGTGCGAATATATATCTTTAGCTAATGGACCCATTGAATCTTCATCACTTTCAAGTTCCTCACAAGCTGGGCGAGTTTTGTTCCTCCACTCTAATTCATGCCACTTTAATGCGTCCCACCACTCCTTCTCACCTTTGATCTTCAAATTATACTAGACACTTCCATGGCATAAAGAGTGCTGAGTTTTGGACAATTATAAACAATCAGACTTTCCAATACTGGACTAATACTTAAGCCACCAGAAATGGTGACCAATTTAGGTAAGTCAAGAAGTGACATCTTCTTCAAGTTTTGGAGAACATAACCAGATTTGAAGTCTGAAGATTCCTGACTTACTATGCTCTTTGTAAAACTCAAGTTATGTATAGAATTATTTTATTGGATAGATTAATAATTAAACTAATTTGTAATCGTTGTGGAGGGTTTTGAAGGCAGTCGCAAAGTTTTAAAAAATAAATAAATAAATAAATAAAATGAAGAGAGAAGATTCATAGAGTGGTGATTTTGATCTATTCATCTCTTAGAGGTTTGTGAGATTGAGGTGGATCTTGGTAATTTGAGATTAGCTTGAGAAATGTTATTTAGCTGTTTGAGGTAAGTAACCGTCTATCATTGTTGGTTCAATTTTATTCTTATTGACTTGTGTGAAATTATAAATATTTAAATATAGGTCAAGTATGAGGGTTGTGTGTTGATTCCTTCGATAGATTTCAACTCTAACCTATTGAGGTATAGAGGTTTTTTTTTTTTTTTGGGTTAAAGTGTGGATTGTTCATCTTTAATAGGGCATTGATAATTTATTACACTCATTGATAGGCACACTTTGGTCAGTGTTCTAATTGAATGCGTGTACTTGACATTGTGATGGTTGATGCATTTTGATATGTTCAATGTGTGGGGTGGTGTGTATGGGTTCAAGGGTTGGGTTGAGGGTATTTAGTTTTGGTTGTTAATTGGATGTCGAATGTGAACCATGTCGTAGGATGTCAATTGTACATAGGGACCTAGATGATCGTGTTACGATGCATGTTACATTTAGTGTGTAACGTTAATCCACATATACCATGTAATAGATGACATTTGTGTGTTTGTTCAGTTGTATATGTGTTTGAATGTGTATCGTGTTTTGGTTATAATCAGTGTTTATATAAATGTCACAGTACGTTGCGCAAAATTATTGGAGACTTGGGTTTGTAATTGAATGTGGATTGAATCACATCGCTCGATGTTGAAGTTACGCTGAGTTGGGGGTGATGGTGGTTCAATACATGGGTTGAGTTAGGAAGTTACATGTTACATTTAGGTGGTTACATTATTCATAATTTAACGGTGGAGTGTTGGAATGTCACATTAGGTTTGAGATAAGAAGCATATGGGAATGTCACGGTGGATTTGGGATGTTACATGTTACATTTACGTTGGGTTTGGGATGAGAAGCATATGAGAATGTTACGTTAGGTTTGGGAATGTCGCATTGTGTTTGGGATGCTATATGTTATATTTATGTTTTGAATTTCAAATTTCCAACCATATAGATATAATTACAATCTAGGTAACATTGGATTTTCCATATATGATATTGCCATTAATCAAGTTATTTTGAATTTCGGAGGCATATGGGAATGTCACGTTCGGTTTGGGAATGCCACATTGGGTTTGGAATGTTACATGTTACATTTATGTTTTGAATTTAAAATTTCTAACCATATAGATATGATCACAATCTATGGTAACATTGGATTTCTCATATATGGTATTGCCATTAATTAGGTTATTTTGAATTTTAAATTTCTAACCATATAGATATGATCACAATCTATGGTACCATTAGATTTCCCATATATGGTATTATTATTAATCAGGTTATTAATTAATTAAGATTGGGGGTAGATGTGTCCAGAAGAAAACCATATGACCGATTGGGTGATAAGTTTTTTCATAGGACCATATTTTGTATAAGTCTTCCAAATAGGACTTATAAATAATTTACCTTTAAATGTCTCAAATTTTTAATTGTGTTTTAATGTGATTTTTCAATTAGTCATTAATATTTTGAACGAAAAAATACCATGTGTCACATGAAAATTTTAGCATGAGCAAAGGAAAAAGGGAAAATTATACTGATGGTCCTTATATTTTACTCCTTATTTCATTTTGGTTCCTACACTTTCAATTAGTTCAGTTTTGACCCTTAATTTTAGATTTTGTTTCAATTTAGTCCAATTAATAATATTATTAGTATTTTTAAGAAATATTATCATTAAATTGATTGAGGTTAACTAACTAAGTTAAGTAAATTTGTAATTTACCTTTAAAAATATGACACGTGATGTATTTTTCATAAAAAATGTTAAAAGTTATAATTAATTAGACTAAATTGAGACAAAATTATAAATTCAAGGTCAAAATTGAACCAATTGACAGTGAAAACATCAATTTTTCACCTACGGCTGCAAAGCGAACCTAACTACTTGTACTCTACTCGTGTTTGGTTCGTTCAAGATTGATTCCTTATATAAATAAGTCAAGATTGAACATATTTTAAATCTTGTTAATTTTTTAAGACAAACTTGACCAAGTTACTACTTGGCTTTGCACTACAAAAAAAGGTAAGCTACTCGAGTCATATTCGGTTCATTAAAAGCTTATTAAAAATTGACATGCCTATACACATCCATACAATGAAGCAACACAACATATAAAGCAGATTAATTTTGTTTGTCACAAAAAGACATAAATTCTAAGGAGACTTACGTATAGGTCCTAATAGGTGAATTTATTGTCCAATAGGTCCTATGATAATTAATGGTGTTTTTCATCAAACACTATTAAAAAAGCGTCACTAATTATTAATTTGCAGCCACAATTTGAAAATTGTGTCACAAAAAATGTTACTAATTATAAGTTTTAGTGACAGTTTAAAAAATCATCACAAAAAAAGTCACTAATTTTCAACTTTTAGCGATAATTTGAAAAATTCGTCACAGACAAAAGTCACAAATTGTAAGTTTTAGCTACAATTTATAAAAACAGTAACAAAAAAAATCACTAATTGATAATTTTTAGTGACGTGCAAAAAATTATCGTAAAAAATTATTTTAGCGACAACTTTACTAGGACTTATTTTCAATAAGACTAGTTGGAAATAAGTCTAACTATTAGGACCTATTGGTAGTTTATCCTAAATTATTCTACTCTGAATGGCTAACCAACAAAACACCTCAATCCAATATTCACAAATGTTCTTCCAAATTGAAGCCAAAGCTTTCCATGAATTTGTCCAAGTTAAGATACGAGATTCCCATGATGAAGAAAATGAGCTGACCAAAAATGACCCTTTTGAATTCAATCCTGGTAGTTTACCCTAAATTCTACTCTGAATGGCTAACCAACAAAACACCTCAATTCAATATTCACAAATGTTCTTCCAAATTGAAGCCAAAGCTTTCCAAGAATTTGTCCAAGTTAAGAGAAGAGATTCTCATGATGAAGAAAATGAGCTGACCAAAAATGACCCTTTTGAATTCAATCCCATTTCCACACCTTGATGAATCCATTTTTAGATTCAACCAAAGTGCCTATCTTTGAACAGAATCTTCAAATCCATGGAAAGAATCTCCTCCCAGACAAAGAGCCTTCTTCGAAAAGTTAATATCCTTGCCATCAAACAGATCCTTGAGTTTCATATCTTTTTGGTTTGACAACAAGAACAATCGAGGAAAAGCATATGCCAGATAATTACTGCCTAAATCCTGTAACTTCCAGGACATAGTTCTAAGACAAATCCTAGTTTCACCTACACTATAGGCTGTTATTGTATTTTCAAATAAATAAGTAGAATGAAGACATTCGCAATATGCAACTTTCTAAACTTTCTCTAAATGCAGCAACTAATACATAAAGGCCATAACTTGTAAATGTTGAAAAATTAAAGTCAGCAAATTCTGTTTATGGCACTGCCCTTCAATGAAGACTAAAACCCATGGATATAGACATACATGTATTAGTTGCCAAAATACATTAAACAAAACTAATGATAGATTTCAACTAAAAACAATAACAAGTACATCAGGACACAACACTTGCAGTAATTGTTGCCATGGTCGCATCCAAACAAGACATTACAACAAATCAAGCATCAAGGACATCAAAGAAAATAAAGCATCACATCCCAATGTATTCAAAGTCATGACGACAGGAAAAAATTAATACAAAAAAGAAAATTAACCAACAAGCTTTGAAGATTAATCTGATCGGTTTTGCTTGAAGATTTAGTGGTATTTGCAGCCACTAGTAGCAATAGTTCCTTAGCTTAAGCTCCTTCACAGTATTGGATCGATTGTCCCAATCTTCTACCACAAGGGCCTTCATGAAACTGTCATAACCTGTCACTCCCAGTCAAATGGCGAACATGACAAATAATGTCAGAATAATAAAATAGGTTAGTTAGGTGTCATGTTTCAAATGTGTAGTGACCCTAAATTCATTTGTTCTGCTTGTAATAGTAAGCTTAGTGGTATTTGGATGCATCTGCTGCTTTTGAAAGTAATTTGTTATCAGGCTCCAATTGCATGTGTGAGGTTCAATTAGCTAGGGAATTAAGCATGGGTTTGTTTATATAATGAGGATCCATCCCAAATTAACTTGAAATAGAGGAGATGTAAGAGTGATCACAATGAATGTGTGAGAATTTTGTTATAATAAATGCTTTTAGAGGAAAACAAAATATTCACTATATTTCGTAAATGGGGAAGGATAAGAGAATTCACCTGGCTATTAAAAAAGCATCCACTGTTGGCGCGAATAGATGTCTTCAGCTAATTCCTCCATCAAATCTTCAACCCTTCCAAGTTCCTCATAAGTTAGCCGAGGACTGTTGCTTGACTCTGATTCATGCCACTTTAATGCGGCCAACCACTCTTTCTCTCCTTTGATTTTCAAATTATTACAAGACACTTCACTGTCATAAAGAATTTTGAGCTTTGGGCAATTATAAACAACTAGATTTTTTAATATTGGACTGATACTTAGAACATCTGAAATGCTAACCAATTCTGGTAGGTCAAGAAGTGATATCATCGTCAACCGTCGGAGAACATATTCATGTTTCAAGTCCGAAGATTCTTGACTTACTAAGCTCTTGATTTTGCAGCATCTTCAACTATAAGTTCTTCCAATTTGTTGAGATTACCAAGCAAATCTGGTGTGAAAATGGTTGTCAAATTGGGGCACGTATGCAATGCCAAAACCCTCAGATGGGATAGACAACCCTCATCAATTGGACCTTTCAAAATGCTTTGTAAACTCCTCATATAATGAATACCCAAGTACGTCAACCATTCAAATACAGGTTCCTTATCAACACCCAATGGATATTTACAATCTCCATCAATAATGGTTTGAAGTTCATTACATTCCATCAACAAGCAAAATTTGAGGTTTACCATGTTTTCATTCCCAAATTCAGAAAGCATCTTCACAGTCCAGTGGCGGTCCAAGAAGAAAAGAGTGGCACGCTTGAGTGCTTCAGCAATCTGGGTTGGCATGCCTTCACCATTTATATACTCGAGGCATTTCTTCAATTTCTTTTGTTCCTTGAGTATCTCTTCAACTTCATGCGGTAGATGGGATATGATGCGCTGCCAATGACGGCCAACAATGAATCTAAATTTATAAAAATTTGGATACATGAGTTCCGTGCTATCCCATCTAAGTTGTTGCAATGATTCAACTGATGGCAGATACAACTCAAGGCTATACAACGATTTTAGGCTACTTAGTTCATTCAAGATTACCTTCACATCAGCATCCCACCACTCATCATCTAGATTCACATCAATGCTTAATTCCCGCAATCTATTGAGTTTTGACAACAACCCTGTAGGGATTGTTGTGTCAATCTGCTTAGTTTCTTTGTAGCGGTTTGCCTGTTGACAGAAAGAAACCTTCAAACATGTCAAATTGATTAGTTTTCCAATTTCCTTGGGAAGATACATTATTTCAGTTCCTTCAAGATCAAACTCCTCAAGATTCTTAAGTGCTCCTATATGAGGCGGCAATTCCATGAGAAGTTCACAACCACTCAAAGAAATTTTTAAGTGACTTCAAATTGGATATAGAAGGTGGCAAAGACTTTATGCTAGTGTAAGACAAATCCAGATGTGTTAGGTGAGGCATATCTTTAAAGAATACTTCAGGAATTTCCATCAGATCATGGTTGTTATGTAACAACAAATTTTGGAGAAATGGACACTTGGGATTCTCGGGTAGCTCAGATAATTTATTATTCATCAACTCAATCCCCATGAGATCAATCCACTCTTCAACCTTTGGTGTTTCAGTCAATCCTAATCCCACTTGCCTTAGCAAAAGACTTGGTATAAAATATTTTTGCAGGATAATTTTAGTTTCTTCATGCATTCGGACAAAAAAATCATTGTCAACATTCTCTAGCAAGAAGGAATTGATGAGTTCTTGAAGAATAACTTTTCCTTTTGCCCATGTTTCTACTAAACCATTCTGAATCCAATTTGATACTAATGAATCAGCACTCCATTTTTGTTGACGTGTACAGTTCTTGATGCAACGTTTTTTTATAATATCCTTCTGATCCCAGATGAGATGTAACACTTGAACCATGACTTGGCTCATTCCTTGTACCTGCTGGTAGGAGGATTGTGATGTTAATTGGTTCAGTGCAAGTTCCCACACACCAATATCAGTCACACCTTTCAAGGCCCTCGCAAGAAGAACAATGGCACGTAAATGGCCACGGCATGCTTTCACTAACCGAATGGCCATTTGTTGGATGACAGAGGAAGAATGAACAAGTGATGGGCCCACATTCCTACAGAATAGTTCCCAGGGTAGCAGATGATCCTCCATTCTGATCTCCAAATCCAAATCCATTATATCATAGATTTTTTGCAATTGAGTTGTAAGCATTAGGAATCTACAATTAGGGATTTCTAAGTCATGTAGATCTATCGGTCCATCAATGCAATCCACAAGTAGCAAGATGTTGTAAGGCAAATATTGGTCCATCGATCCCTTCGAAGTGTAATCAGTTTTAGGGAATCTTAATCTACTAGTCTGTGTTGCGATGTTCTGCCTAACCTCTTTGATGCTGTGATGTCGTGAGACAGAGATGCAGCGAACAACACTAATGCAGCGGATCTTTTGCATTTCCTTTAATGCGTTTGCTACTTTCTCCCCTCCGCACCCTGAAATCCCAATCTTTCGAAATATTCTATCTTCAATACATTTTGAAACCCGGCAAATAGCAGAATCGATAGCCATTTCCAATATTTCATCTCCACCAGTTTCAGGCATTAGCCCAAACTCCATTTTATGTGCCAAACTCTCATCTGACTTCATAATATCATCTTCATGGGGAAAACTTTTCTGTGTCGAACTCTCATCCAAGCGCATAATATCATCCTCTCGTGGCATAAAAGCCCAAATACCTGAATCTTCATGGGGCAAACTGCTTTCAACATCCTGAAAATTCTTCTTAATCCGCTCTTTGATAGCATTAATGCTTCTTCAAACATGCTGAAATTTTTCATGATTGTTATTTGATAGCAAATTAGCTTTTAGTTCTCCTAGTTCTTGATTCATCTGGGAAATATCTCTCCTGAGCTTTCTGAAGTCAACATATTCACTAATTGATTCTGGTTGGGATGACTAGACAAAGTGTAAGAAGTCCTTCTTCCTTGTCAAAACCACAGCTTTTCGTATCATCTCTTCCCACCATTCTTCTCCCAAGACTTGCTTTGCCGCAGAAGAAAGTAAGGCTTTCTGTTCCATTTTTAAAAAGGCCTTCTCGTCCGATCCAGATGACTTTTTTCCTGGTGCAACTTTCTTTATTGCTTTGAAAGAAAGATCGTCCTCTTCCTTCTCTGTTGATAATTCTTCTTCATAGAAGAGATCCTCTTTGGACAACTTTTTAGTTGACTTCTTTGGCCAACTTTTGCGCTGCCCTCGTTCTCTGCCATCCCCAACCGCCCAACTTTTGTGCTGCCCTCGTTCTAATAAATTTGTGCTGCCCTCGTTCTCTGCCATCCCCAACCGCCCAACTTTTTGCCTTCAATTGAAAATAAGAGTAAACCCTACTAACAGCTATTTTTGCAAAAACCTCCTAGATCATCATTAAAAAGAAGAGTGAATTATAGCATCGATGTTTTGATTTAAGCAAAAGATGTTCATAATTTTAACTTCATCAATATAAATCTCTCATATTTTTAGTTGTGTTTTAATGTGATCTTTCAATTAGTCATTAATATTTTGGACAAAAATATAACATGTGTCACGTGAAAATTTTAGCAGTATATAAAGGGATTTTTCCCATATTAAGCCTCTTTTGCATCTTAATTTCCAAACTAGTCCTAGTTTGGACGGATTTTCCAAACTAGGCTAAAGCGCTATTACAAATCGCGCTTTCACTGTTTGGAGCCCAAAATTTGATGAATAGTGAAAACGCTATTCCAAAACGCGCTTTTGATTAAGAAAGCGCTGTTCCAAATCACGCTTTTAACATAAAATTTTTTTTTTGAAGAAAACGCTATTTGAAATAGCGCTTTCACTGTACATACGAAGAAAACGTGTTTCCAAACCACGCTTTAAGAAAATGTTTATAATATATTAAAATGTGATCAAAATAAAACTTAAGTGCTTTGTAGCACAAATGGTAGTGCGCTTGTTTTGCCACCACAGTGGCGTGGGTTCAATCTGCGGGAGTTGCTACCTTTCAATTAAGTTCAACTCTTTCTTTGTTTTTTTCCCCTCCACTCACTCTATACTTTATATATTTATTATGTAATTTTTTTATCAAAAAACAGTAAAATGTTTGTTTGGTTAACTAAATTTTTTTTCTATAAAATACAATTTTTTCCAAAATGTCAACATGATTGTTTAAAAAGTATTTAGTGTATTTGGTTTGAATTTTTTGGATTTAGTTATTTGAAAACTGAGTTTTTTTTTATTTTCGTATTTTTTTGTTTTTAGTGAATATTTTTAAAATTTTAAACATTTTTTTTTTTACTTTTTTAGATGCACCTTAGTTTGATCTATCTAAAAAGTAAAAAAAATTGTGAAAAAAAATTTAAAAAAATTAATAAATACATAAAAATACAAAAAATGTACTGAAAAAATATTTTTGTATTTTTAGTATCTTTTCAGCAAATTATCATTTTTTTTAGCAAAATGTACTCAAAAAAATATGCACAGTGAAAGTGTACTCAAAAAATATTTTTTCAACAAAATGTATGCTTTTAAAATGTACTAAAATATTTTTAAAGCGTACATTTTTATTTTTTCATAAATATATAAAGTATAGAGTGAGTGAAAAAATACAAAAAATAAAAAAATGTACGCTTTTAAAATATTTTGGTACATTTTAAAAGCGTACATTTTGCTGAAAAAATATTTTTTGAGTACACTTTCACTGTGCATATTTTTTTGAGTACATTTTACTGAAAAAAATGATAATTTGCTGAAAAAATACTAAAAATACAAAAATATTTTTTCAGTACATTTTTTGTATTTTTATATATTTATTAATTTTTTAAAATATTTTTTCACAATTTTTTTACTTTTTAGATACATCTAACTAAGGTGCATCTGAAAAAGTAAAAAAAAAAATGTTTAAAATTTTAAAAATATTCACTAAAACAAAAAAATACGAAAATAAAAAACTCAGTTTTCAAATAACTAAATCCAAAAAATTCAAACCAAATACACTGAATACTTTTTAAACAATCATGTTGATATTTTGGAAAAAAAATTGTATTTTATAGAAAAAAATTTTAGTTAACCAAACAAACATTTTATTTTTTTTGATAAAAAAATTACATAATAAATATATAAAGTATAGAGTGAGTGGAGGGAAAAAAAAAAAAAAAAAGAGATGAACTTAATTGAAAGGTAGCAACTCCCGCGGATTGAACCCACGCCACTGTGGTGGCAAAACAAGTGCACTACCATTTGTGCTACAAAGCACTTGAGTTTTACTTTGATCACATTTTAATATATTATAAACATTTTCTTAAGAAACAGATATGTACAGTGAAAGCGTGGTTTGGAACCGCGTTTTCTTCGTATGCACAGTGAAAGCGCTATTTCAAATAGCGTTTTCTTCAGAATTTTTTTTATGTTAAAAGCATGATTTGGAACAGCGCTTTCTTAATCAAAAACGCATTTTGGAATAGCGTTTTCATTATTCATCAAATTTTGGGCTCCAAACAGTGAAAGGGCGATTTGTAATAGCGCTTTAGCCTAGTTTGGAAAATCCGTCCAAACTAGGCCTAGTTTGGGAATTAAGATGCAAAAGAGGCTTAATATGGGAAAAGCCCCGTATATGAACAAAGAAAAAAGGGTAAATCATACCGACGGTTTTTATATTTTACTCCTTATGTTATTTTGATCCCTACGCTATCAATTAGCTCAATTTTGACTCTTAATTTTAAATTTTATTTCAATTTGACCCAATTAATAATATCATTAATGTTTTATAAGGAAAATTATCACTAAATTAATTGAGGTTAACTAATTAAGTTGAGTAAGTTTATAATTTTGCTTTTAAAAATATAACACGTGATGTATTTTTCATAAAAAATTATTAAAAGTTGTAATCAATTAGACTAAATTGAGGCAAAATTATAAATTTATGATTAAAATCGAGCTAATTGAAAGTATAGTGACCAAAATGACAAACAGGATAAAGTATGTCGTAGTTTGCCCAAGAAAAAAAATGAACAAATTACACCCTTGCATCTCACTCACATGAAAATTTTAGCAATTTTGACAAAACAAAATAAAGTGAATGTGTATTGATGAAAATGAAACTATAAATGGAGATCAAATAAAAGGAAACCTTTTGTTAAAGGTGATGTACAGAAGCCAGACATATTACCTTTCACACTGTATGCAGCGGCCAAGAAATAAATATTCCGCAGATGATTGAGAAGAATATGAGTTTATGCTTTGCTTTGCTTTCCTTCAAACCAGAATCCATCAATCATCCTTTCACTTTGTCTTTTCTACAAGCGATACTACGAACGGCTAGTTATATATGCAACACAGTAACACATTTGAGTAATTATTCGATATTTTTGAAATATGGTATGAAACATAGTAATTCAAAACAAGACTGATTATGCAGATCTAAAATCAAGTTTCTGAAAAGTATATATACCCTCGACCTACGAAGAATATTTGAGGGGAGGGGGAGGAAGAAGCACAACATGAAGGGTGTTGTACAAATTGTGCAATTAAATAAAAACAAACAGATTTATATTCAATAAATTAAATTACAGAACATGAAATCATGGGACTAAATCATACAACTCGATGAATAGAAATATTCAACAAAATAACATGGTAATAGAAAGCAAACCGAAACCTGTGTGGTGCCACAGTCTTCCTAAAATAGATTCGCCGCCTTACCATGGGTGCTGAAGGTATGTCAGCGGTTGTGTCCCAGGATACGACAGTTTAGAAGCCGCTAAAGCAGAAGTACCTTTTGCTTAGCTCTGGCGAACTGACAATGGCAACACTTCCTCACATAGGAAGAATATATTATAAGAGCAGACTGACTATAATATGAGAGCAAAAATTTCTATATTCGAACTAAAGAGGATGGTCTCCTTTTATACACAATGGGGAAAAGAGGAGGAGAGAACTTAGCTTATTTTGTGATTATCTTCACAATATTGAGCATGGCCTTGTATAGGCATCTTTGGCAAGACATATATGGCAAGGCCATGTGTACCTCATGGCTTCCAATACCATGTGTACCTCATGGTTAGGCCATGTGTGTCTCATGGTCTAAGACACTATTAAGGCCATGTGTCCCTCATGGTCTAAGACACTATTAAGGCCATATGTCCTTCATGGTTAGGCCATGTGTCTCTCATGGTTAGATCGTGTGTAATATGCACAATCATCATTCTCAATCTCTCATACATGAGACCAACTTTATAAGACAATTTATCATTCGATCCTCAATGGTTTTTGGTCATTCTTTTTGTAGTGTAAAGATCTTATTACAAAGAATCTACAACCAAAGTCACCAAAAACCCATTTTTTCCAACAATCCCTCACATGAATAAAAATTGATCGGATAAAGAATAACAAGCAACGTTTAACAACAAAGATTCAGAGAGATAACACACAGACTAACTCTGCATCAGAAAAGGTAGTTGTTGGCCTTGAACCTTTCGTAGTGAAAGGCTATCGGATTTATTGGCTGACCAGTGAACATGATGTTTTGAACTGTTCTACCGTTTGTGTAAACCAAGACAATAGACCTCACACAAGAGTTACTCCAATCATTGTTCTTGTTCTCACTGGCATGTCCGGTATGGCCCTGGAACACTAGCCTAGCTCAGTGAGTGTTTTTAAAGAATTCAGTCTTGTCAATTCTTAAAGAAGTGGCCCAACTTTGCACTCACATAGATGACCTACATAAGGTATCTCACTATACCACGGTTGACTACTTTGGTCATTAAAAACATTAACTTAACCTTCCAACCCCCACAGGGTATCACTGTATAAAGAATGGGCAAGAGGACTTACCTCTTCAGTGATTCATTCGTTACACGCAATTAGGTTGTCCCTTTGAACCTAGATCTTGGGATCTCCAGTAAGCTATATTGGGTTTTTCCGTTTTGGTAACATTAACTAAAGGCCTTAACCCCATTTCTCTTGACGACGTTTCTATTAATTCTTGAGTTAACCCTTTGGTTAGCGGATCCACAATGTTGTCCTTAGACTTTACATAGTCTAGAGAGACAACTCCATTAGAGAGTAGTTGTCGTATGGAATTATATCTACGACGGTTATGTCTAGACTTTCTATTATACATATGACTTTGTGCTTGTCTAATTGCCAATTGACTATCACAATGAAATACAGATAACAGTGTAGACGTCCCCGAACGTCCCGGCAGGGAATCCCCCGTTTTGTTCATGTGGGCTCACTACAGTTCAGGACTCAAATGTCACGGTCCTGTATCTAATCTCGCAGAGTGCAATGCAAGACCGATAAATCATCAAAGAGTCCAAATCCGACAAATTGTTTTTGAAAACAGATTTTTTTGAAAGAAGTGCCAAACATGGACTTCTTTTCCAGATACAGAATCGCCACCTAAATATTTTATTTCGGGAAATTTAGGAAACCCTGACTCGTTTGCCTAAGGCCACGTGTCCGTCATCACCAAAGTTGCCTCGGCTCGGGAACTTGGGTACAATTGGGGAAGGTCACTTCATGAGCACCCCTGCTTGCCCGATCAAAGATCGGCCTCTACTAACCATGATATCGAGTTTTGAAAACATTATGCATTCTTATTCAGGTTATTAGCCTAGATTTACTACGTGATACGCACAACATACAAGTATAGACTGGATTGCCTAACAAAACCTTTCATGTTTGTTTTTGAAAGCGGTTTGCTACTCGCAAGTAGGCTTAAAATGCAGATTCTGCCACCCTCGGGTGGGCTTAGAAAACATGGTTTTTGCCACTATCTAGTGGGCTTAAAACTCACAGTCGATGCATTATTCCAATTCAGATAATCCAACCTTCACCCACAGGCATTCAGGCAGATATATCACATAAGCACATAGCCTCATGGTAAGCATGCTATCATGGCAGTCACTCACACACATGCAAGGATGCTAAAGCATAAATACTTACCGAGTACTCCAAGCCAAGACAGAAGCTATGTTAGAAATCCATGCATGATCCTAACTATACAGAAATGCCTAATGCAACACATGCAAAAATGTAACTACAATAGGCTCGGCTATCCTAAGATGGCATATGATGATGCTACAGCTAACATGTATTCAACTTGGAATTGAAATACAAATGCAGTTAGTATGATGCGCCGAGCCCGGTGCATGCAATATAGATGAATGATGCAAACATGTTATCATAAGTATGCTAATTGAAACATGCCCTAATCTAACCATCATAAGCTGGTAAATAAAAGGGAGGAAGACGTGGGGTTGGAAGACATACATCACACACATGCACACTTATTACAACATTGCCCTCGCGCAGAGGGTCCGAATGAATAATACAGTCCGAATAAATAACTGAATATTACAAAACCCTAATTAATTGACAAATTAACTATGAAAGCAATAAACTAGCATGCACATGGACTGCCCCGGCTCTGTTTTGGATGATGAAGGATGTATGTATGCTCAGATCGCCTCGTCGGGAAATTCCATCGCGATGCCCCGTCTCGCCTTTGTTTGCAACTGATTTCAGAAACTTGCGCAAAGCTCCAGAAGGCTGAAACTCCACCTTGGGAAAGCCACCAACCAGGTATTGGCTTAGGAAACATCCACCGACCACCACTAATGGTGAAAAACCCAAAAGGGTGGTCAGCTTGCCAAAAAAGCTGGTCGGTCGACCACCTTCAGCCTCTGGATTCTAGTTTTTCTGCAACAAAGGCAAGAAGGAGAGAAAGCAAGGTGTTTTTAACATGTGTGTGCGCGACCACTCCCCCCGTCCTTGCACAAGCTCTAGGGAGAGTAGTCCTTGATCCTCAGACCATCAATCACGCATCTCGATGCATGATGGCCGAGGGATCGAATTGCACTACTTGATATGACATGAATGCACAAATACACACTTAAGGCCTAAACTCCATCATGGGAAATCCGGAATGTCGGCGACCGGGAATCGAGGCACGTTTCGTCACTTGGAGTACGAAACCCCCCTCATTTCCCGTGCTTGAGCTAACGCCTATCCCAAACACAATGCGAATGAGATGGCATACACAATGTGATTAACATACAACCTAGCATACGCAATGCTATGAAATGGCATACACAATGCTCGATGTAACACGGCATACACAATGCTCTAACATGCAACCTAGCATACGCAATGCTATGGACCGAAATGGCATACACAATGCATGATGGACTTACACCAACATGAGTGGGCCTCAGCCACACTCACATCAGTAGCCATTAGATGAAAATGAGACAACCGAAATGTGTGCACACATGCACGAATACTAAGGACCGAACCTAAGGCATCAAATGCCACTCTACCAAAGCATGGCAAGAGATGAAGGATGGCATACATACATGCAATTTCCAGCACTGAAGTATAATGTGCAATGGTCCCGAATCATGGAAATAGGGCACCCAATGCATGAAATAGGCCCCGAAACCCAAAACTAGGCAAATGCATTGAACCACAAGTATGCAAAGTAAGCATTATTTGATCATGAGGCATGAAAACAGAGCCAAGGCAGTCCAAACTAAGCACAATATCAGTTCCAAGCATGGCCCAAAAGTGCTCACATGCAGGGCCAAAACAACATGCAACCTAGGCTAGTAAGCACGGTTTACATGGCATGTATATGAAGCATAAGAGAGGTCACAAAATCAGCCCAAAACAGTAACATGGCATGTCAAATAAACCCCAAAAACCCACTGAAATGAGGTCCATGTATGCAAAAATGATGAGCTCCTTTGGAGGGCCATGTAAGGGGTTATTAAGCACGTACAAGATAAACACTTAGCATGGAAAAACCAACTCTGGAAATCAATTATGACAACCCTAAAACTCACCAAAAAGACCTTGAAATTAGTCTAGGAAACATGCAAAGAAAGGTCCCTTTGAAAGGCCTTGAATGGAATTACTCTACACATGCATCATAGACATAGAATATGGAAAAATGGGCTCTTGACAGAGCTTAGGTAGATCTTAAAACTTACAAAATGAGAACTGAAACATGACTTCAATGCATGCAAGATGGAGCCCCTTTGGAAGGCCAACAATGCTAGTAAAGAGAATGAGGGGTGAGAGGGTCACCCCTCCATGATTTTGAAACTCAAAGACACATCTAAGCCACTGAAAATCCACTAGATTTCAGTGGCTAAAAGGCCAAACCAAAGCCAATGCAAATGCTCACATGCATAGCTCAAAACATGAGGAAATGAAGCATGAAAGGGGGTAGATGACCCCCAACAGGAAAATGACCTTAAGTAAACATTTTTATAAGATCAAAACAAGACTTTTTTTAGTTCATGGAAAATCTCAAAAATGCTCACAAGTAGAGCTAAGATATCATGCAAAAATAAGCCCCAAAAGGGAGATAAAGCATACAATGGTGTAGGAGACCTCAAACAGAAAAATATCCTTGATCAAACTTCAAGAGGAGCTCAAAATAAGATGATTTTCAGTTTATAACAAAATCCATAAGTGCTTGTAAATAGGGCTAAGCTATGGAGCAAAATAATGCAAGAAAAAGGGAAATGGAGGCTTACCCTTGTAGAGCCGACCCTCAGCAACTTCTGGACCAAGAATGTGACTCCTCAAGCTCTACAAATGACCTCCAAGATGCTTGAATAGATGGTGGAGGTGGTAGGCTATGAGGTGTAGTGTAAAATGGCCAAGAATAATGGGGTTTTGATGCTTGGAATGGAGAGTTATGGAGGAGGGTGTATGTATGCCTTAACCAAAGGATTCAACCCTTGCAATGGAAGCTCAGCCCCTCCTTTATAGAGGAGAGGCTCTAAAGCTTCTCCTAGAAGCCTCAAATATGGAGGATGCACCAAATGGCCCCCAGCTGGCACAGTTGTAATGCATTCAGGAAGGGCAAAAAGCAGATGGCTGGCCGACCAGTCCAGGTGGTCGGCCGACCCCATGCCCTGGTCGGTCGACCAGGGCTCAAAAAGGCCAAGAAGAAATTCTGGTCGGCCATACCAGAAAGCTGGCCTCCCAGATGAGTAGAATACAGCTATATGGTGAAAAACCAGAAAATGTGACCCAAAAGAAGGAAAAACCAGCTTTCTAGCAAGGTTCAAAAGGGTCAAGAAGTAAAAGCTAGTCGGCCTACCATATTGGTGGCCTCCCAGGTGAGTACAACACAATGCCAATATGGGAGACCAGAAATTATGACCCAAAAGTGGAAAAAACCAGCTTTCTGTCAAGAAAAACCGGCTGGAGGAGAGAGAAAATATTTTTCAAAAGAATTTCTGGTCTCCCACTATACTACCATCTTCCTAATAATGAAAATAGGGTCCATGCCAAAAATGGACCCTAACCGATGCAAAACGAGGGTTCGGGGGCCAAAACGCGCGGCCCGGGGCCCCGAAAACAGGCTGTTAGGCACCGGAGGTGGCGTACGACCACGAAGGTGGTCTCTCGGGCCACAGTGTTCCTCTAGGGAGAGGAAACAAGGTGTGTGCCAAAAACTGGAGCAAACGGAGGTAGTTAGGCGGTCCCGAAGCACACGGCCGACGGCTCCGAAAACTGGTAACTGGTCTCTAAACGGGAAAAATGGCCTACGACCACGAAACGTAGCCTACGGCCACTGAGAGATGGTCTACGAGACCTCTCCCTTCCTTCAGGAAGAGAAAACGGAGGAAACAGGACTTGGTTCGCAAATCGAGGCCAAGCACGAAAGAGCTCCGAAGTCCGGAGTCAAGGCTCGCAGCCGAGACTCTGAAACCTCAGAACGAGCACAATATGCACCATCACCGAGCGCTCAATTGGTGACGTCTGAGTCTTAAGGTCGGTCAAAAATGGGGTGTCTACAAACAGGCACAGGTTTTGGCCAACGTGCAATATCTTCAACGAATTGGCGTAGCCATTTAGCTTCTTCAGTTGCTTTATCTAAAGTAATAAACTCAAATTCCATCATTGATCTCGATATACACATCTGCTTGGAAAATTTCCAAGACACGGCTGCCCCTCCAAGGGTAAACACATAACCACTTGTGGATTTAGAGTCTTTTATATCATATAGCCAATTAGAGCCACCATACCCTTCTAGTACCACTGGGTATCTGGTATAATGCAGCCCATAATCCAGGGTGTAGTGGAGATAACCCAACACCTGCATAAAGCCCTTCCAATGAGTAGCATTAGGATTATTCGTGTATTTACTAAGCCTGCTAATAGAGTAAGCTATATTCGGCCTTGTACAGCTCATCAGATACATTAAACTTCTAATGACCAAAGATTATTCTAGCTGAGAGACACTCTCATCATTATTCTTGGTCAAATGTAGACTCAAGTCCACTGGTGTCCTAGACACACTCGTATCTGATTTACCAAATTTCGCAAGTATCTTCTCAACACAGTGAGACTGAGAAAGTACAATACCATCAGATGTTTTGGTAATCTTAATACCCAAAATCACATCTGCAAGGCCCATATATTTCATGTCAAACTTAAAGTTTAACAAGCTCTTCGTAGTTGTAATCATCTCATCATTACTACCAACAATGAGTATGATCGACATATAGACACAAAATGACATAACCTCTGTCAGTGTCTTTGACATATATGCATTTGTCACACTCATTGATTCTAAACCCATTTGCTAACATAGCATTGTCAAATTTCTCATGTCATTGCTAAGGAGCTTGCTTTAAACCATATAATGACTTGACAAGCTTACAGACTTTCTTATTTTGCCCTGGAGCTGAAAACCCCTCGGGTTGCTCCATGTAGATTTCTTCATCTAATTCTCCATTTAAGAAAGCTGTCTTTACATCTATCTAGTGTATCTCCAGACCACGTAAAGCTACTATTGCAATCACCATGCGAATGGATGTAATCCTTGTTATAGGTGAATACGTATCAAAGTAATCCAGGCCCTCTCGCTGCCTGTATCCTTTGATAACTAGCCTAGCTATATACTTATCAGTTGACTCATCAGCCTTCATCTTTCTTCTAAAGATCCACTTACTCCCCATGGCCTTACTGCCTGGGGTAGATCAACCAACTTCCAGGTATGGTTTTATAAGATGGAGTCAATTTCACTTTTAATCGCTTCTTTCCACAAAGGAATTTCAGGTGAAGTCACAGCTTCATGGAAAGTTCAAGGTTCTCCCTTTAACATATAAGTCAAGAAGTCTGGAGAAGTCCGGAGAAGTCCTTGCCCTCTTACTCCTTCTTGGCTTATCTACTTCTTCATCTTGATCACTATCACTAGGATCATCTTCAAGTTCATTTTTTAGAACTTTGATCCTCATCTCGGGTTCGGCAAGGAAACACATCCTCGAAGAAGGATGCATTCCTTGACTCCATAATGGTATTCTTGTGTATATATGAAATATCAGACTTGTGCACAAGAAACCTATATACATTACTATTATGTACATAACCAATGAATATGCAATCCATGATTTTCGGACCTATCCTAACCCGCTTAGGTGTAGGTAGACCACTTTTGCAAGACACCCCCACATTCGTAGGAAATTATAAGAAGGTTCGCAGATTTTCCACAATTCATATAGTCTTGTCTACTTTCTTCCGAGATATTCTATTAAGAATGTAATTCGCGGAGAGAATTGTTTCCCCCCACAAGTTCTGTGGCAACCCAGAACTTATTAACATTGCATTCATCATTTCCTTCAGTGTCCTATTTTTTCCTCTCAGCAACACCATTTGACTGGGGGGAATAAGGGGTTGTAGTTTAGTAGATAATTCCCGATTGAGCACAAATCTCAATAAAACGACGATTCATATTCTCCACCACAATCACTTCTCAAAGCCTTGATCTTTCGGCTTAGTTGATTCTCAACTTCATTCTTAAAAAGAATAAATTTATCAATCACCTCATTTTTGCTTTTTAGCAAGTACACATAATAGAATTTAGTGCGATGATCAACAAAGGTGATGAAGTACTTGTTGCCATCACATGATTGTACGACTTTCAAGTCACACACATCACTGTGTACTAAATCAAGGATTAGTACTTCTTTCAACAGAATAAAATGAAGTCCTTGTCAATTTTGATTCTACACAAGTTTCACACTTGTGATTTGGATTAATCTTGAAAGATGGTATGTGATCTAACTTGATTAATCTACACAGAGAGTCAAAATTCACATGACTTAGTCTACTAAGCCATAATTCAGGGGGACTAAAGCATATAAGCAGAAGAAAAAGATTTCTCATTCATTTTTGGGATAATTGTCATTACATTGAGCTCAAACATACCGCCCAACATATACCCCTTCCCCACATAGACTCTGCTCTTGGTTAACACGACCTAATCAGACTCAAACACCATGCGGAAGCTATGCTTGCTTAAGAGAGACCCCAAGACAAGGTTCTTACGAATGTCCAGCACAAACATGACATCATTCAGAGTCAGTTCTTTTCTTGAAGTCAAGGCACCAAAACATGTTTAGTCCAAACAAGTTACTTTGAAGTCAATAGTCTTACTATTAGGAAACACAGATCCAATGTTGAATAGTTAACTATTCGGAACTTCATAACATGGCCAGGAATCTTATCACTAGGAATTACTAATTTCTCAGCATGTGGTCAGTAGACTTTTCACTACTAAGAATCACAATATCTTGACATGTGATTAGTAGTCACTCCACTACTAGGAATCACAACGTCTTGACATAGGATTAGTAGACTCTTTCATTACTACGAATCATCATGTCTTGAAATATGATCAGTAGTCACTCCACTACTAGAAACCATCATGTCTACACGAAATTTCATTTTTGGCAACGAAACAAAATATGTTGCTAAAAGGGAAAATTCATTGGCAAAGAGTTTTGCTAACACACTGAGCTAAGTCACAACTCATAGGCAAAAGTGAGTCGGCAAAAGTTTTTGCCGACAAACTTATCATTGCATTGGTAAAAGTAACGCCATTAGCGACAAACATAGTCGTCGATAAAAAGCATTCATCCATCGTCGGCAATTTACCGTGTGTCGGTAAAAATAGTTCAAATATGATAATTGTGCGCACTTTTCCCGACACAAATTTGTATCGGCAAAAAATACACTTTTAGCAACACAATATGAGTCAGCAAAAGTAAACTTTTGGTGACACATTTATGTCGATAAATGTTACCTTTTGCCGACGAGTTGTTTGTCAAGAAAGCTATACTTTTGGCAACGACAAATTTGCATCGGCAAAATCATTTTAAAATTATTTATATTTTCTATAGGATTTCTTTTATCAATGGTTGATTGTGTCACTAAAATATATAAATCATTAGCATGTATAAACTACATATATGATAATATTTTTCTATAAAATGTTGTCCTGTGATTTGTTTTCCTTGTAACCTGTATATGACATACAAACAAATCTATATATAACAAACTATACAAACTACGCTATACATCGTAACAATAACTAATGCAACCAAATCTCAAATGCATTCCAATATCAAACAATCACAAATTGCATTCAAATATCCAACAATACTAAACATAAGAATCCTAAAATGTGTCCAAATATCCAACAATCACAAACATAATAATTCCAAAATATATTAAAATATTTAACAAAATAACCTATAAAACGAAATAAAGAAAAATAAAATAAATGACTACATTGTTGAACGACAAACTCTATCTTTAATGACCATGTCACTACCCAAACCATGAACGCCCATCACCAACCTATCAATAAAAAGAAACATGAGTATTTTATCAATGCATTAACTTCATAAATAATATACAAATATAGTTAAAATTAATGGAATTAGCTAAACTTATTTCATTTTTAAGTGTCAAGTGTTCATACACGCAAGTTTGAGATTAATTTTGAAACTAGTGTTTATTCCATGAGTTTCTACAAGTAATTTTTGTCCTTAATAAGGTGCTCAAACCAATTCCTGGGCATTTTCATAGCTATTACACAAATTTTCCCTTCGAATGCCTATTTTTAAGTCTTAAGTGTTCAAAACATAAGTTTGAGCTTAATTTTGAAACTAGGATTCTCATGTTTGTTCTGTGAATTTCCATAAGTTACTTTTGTCCTTACTAAGGTGTTTGAACCAATTCTTGGGTATTTCTATGGCTAATTCACATTTAGGATTTTTCACAAATTGGGGCTTTCTAACTTTCATATACCCACATGCAATTTTTTACACAGAAAATACATTTAATAACAAGATTATAGGTAATATAAACTCTCAATTTAACCAAACCCTCAATCTCATACTAGGTCAACTTTACCATTTTTAGTCCCATAATATTAAAAGTTAGAAAATAAACCCAATAACACACTTTTAATTATGAAGATATAAAATATTAACCAAACTAATCCACCAAATTAGTAAGGTCATTATATTCAAAATTTTCCAAATTAATAATACCAAACATAATTTCACATGTTTCATCTTTCAAACATAACATATTTCATGTCAAGCTACTTAAATAGTTAATTTTTCTCAAATTCTCTATAAATAACAATTTCACAACTTTTTTAAGATTAACTAATCAACATGATATTTATATCAAAAATCAAGAAATATGCCCAAGAGTAACCTTTCTAAGGTTGGGAGTTCAAAAATCCACATTTCATATTTTCATTTTCACAAAAATAAACAAAATTTAATCATCAATATATCTTCATTCATTAAATATCATAAATACAACACTTTTAGAGTTTTTAATTCCAAAACAACTCTATAATTTCAACTTAACAACTTACACAATATTCATCAACATCAATTTATGTTTCTCAAAAAAAATTTCAAATTCAAAGATGAGATAATATTTCAACATTATTTTTCTGAAAATAAATTATTTAACCAAAATATGATCGAGATACAAACTATACAACTATTAAATTTAATATGAAGAAAGTTCCTATCTCAAATAATGAAGGGGAGCAGATCTAGAAGGTAAATCTTGCTAGATTTTTTATCCAAGACTACCGCTGCGAAGAGTATAGTGAGCTCTCCGACATTCATTTACAAAATTTTTGTAAAATCTCACTCTAAAGACTCCCACTCAAAACTTGAAACTGAGCTTCAATGGAAAGTTGCTCGAAAATGAGCTTCAATGGAAAGTATTGAAAGAAAGGGACGAGAGAGAGAGAGAGAGAGAGAGAGGGGTCAAGTCTCTGCTTCCAACCAAACCCAAAACAATAATGAATGGGACAAGGAAAAGAGAGTTGGGGGATCGTGGGCTGTCACCCACTATATTATTCAACCTATAATAAAATTTATAATAATTCCTTAAAGTTTTATAACATAAATCATAAAATAATATAAGAGTATTACGATTCAGACTTAAAAATTAGAATTATTTTCTAGACTCAATGATGTGTTAAGAAGATAATTAATTAATAATTAAATATTATCTAATTATAAATTAATTATCTTCTTGACACATTATTAAATTTAAAAAATGTGTCTAAAAAGTAGATATATATCATTTTTCATAATATAATTTTTCTTACTACAAAAAATATAATATTTTTATACACCACAAAATATAATATTTTTCTCACTACGAAATATATACCAATTTTTATTCACTACAAAATATATAATTTTTCACCATAAATTCAACTTTCAAACATATATTACAATCAAATATAATAAATAATAACAACTCAATGTGATCACTATCAATCACATAATTAAAAAAGACCAAACAGTCAAACATGAGTTATAAATAAACTTAAATTGATTCCAAGTTATGGGTCATCGAGGACAATTTTGTTTTATTTTTACATTTAATAAAATTTTATTTTTTTGTTAATAAAAATTTATTTTACATCAATACGAAAAAAAAAACATAAATACAAAAGATACATAGAAGTTAAAAAAAAATATACAGAAAATCACGCCATGATGTGCAATATAAAACTCTTTTTATTATCTTCAGGGATCAAACCCCGATTGAAATTTCAAAAAAAAGATTAAAAGAAAAATACAGAAGCAAAATACAAAAAAACAAAAAAAGAGAGGGGGAAATTCAAAATAAAAGAGGGGGTGTCTCAATTCCGGCGACATGCGAAAGCTCCATGGCGAAGGGTAAAGACGGATCTCACTTGTGTCTTCACTGCTCAACTCTACTGTCGAATGCCACAACCCGGGATTCATTCTGGGGAGCCTTTGACGACCCTACCTCAGCACTCGCAGGACCTCCGAAGGAAATCATTCTCTGTGGCCGTCAAACGAGGAACACCAAGGGGTTGGGAATTGGGCCATGGTTATTGCTCGCTGCTTTAGCTCTTTGTTCTGCCTTTTCAGCTGATCAATCTCCCACTGAGCGTCTTGGTACACACGCCGATAAAGGGAGAGTTGCGCGCTCAATCGTTGTACCTCATTTGTCTTGCTCTGCAGCCGGCGGGACAAATTAGATACCGCAATCATGATCTCTACACACAAGTTCAGCGTGTGGGAATTGGCGTCGATATCTGATTTTGTCGCTATCAGTTGTTTGACTGACAAATCAGTTAATGGTAAATATAATTTTCAAAATAAATTGTTAACAAAAATCTGATCCAATCAAGTAGATATTGATATCCTATCAACGTGAGTTTTTACAGTGATAAAGTACTCGATGAGCTCTACACCTTTAACGATTTGGATCATTGAAACATGATCTATGGTGGGCCCCACGGGCCCAACATGACCGTCCAGTCACAAGTTGATTCCATGTTTTAAATCAATTTTTGCCTAAATTTTACATATTTGGCCCGCTAAAATATTTTTTATTAGTCAATTTATTTTTATTTTATAATTTTATATGTTTTTGTGTGTTTTTATATTTTTTTTTGTGTATTTATTCATATATTTATGCCAATAAATCTTTTATATATTATTATATTATAAAATGTATAGTAATTTTACTGTGCTATGCACCTTTTGAAATCAGCACTCTCCTCCACCGATTTTGTTTTTGTTTTTTTCACCTCCACTGATTGGTAGAAAGAAAGAGAGACGAAAAAGAAATGGAAAAAAAAAAAAGAGTGAAAAAAAAGAAAGAAAGAAAAAATGGAAGGTGAGAAGGTTAAAAGTATAGATATTTTATAGTGGTTGTTATATGAGTATGTGGTTCTTAGACGAGTCATTTTATTTTCGTGTGAAACGATAATACCACTCATTATTAAATTCTACTATAAACTAAACTGAACACCAATCAGTCTGTGAATTTTCATAAAATAAATACTCATCATTTAATTCTGAATTTCCATCCAACATTCTACACTCATATGGAAACAACATATAAAAATTTCATAATTTTATGAGAACAGGAACTATTTTAAAAAATAAAAAATAAAAAAATCATGAAACCATCTTGTTTCACTAAAAAAACTTTTGCTGACGTATAATTTTGTCGTCGCTAAATATTTAACTCTTCGCTCACGCCAACTTATTGTTGCCAAAAGTAAACAAACTAATAGCAACACTTATCATGTTGCCAAAAAATAACCCTCATCGCTAAAAGTTTCGAAAATTTGGCTCCACCCAATTATTTTGGCGCTTGATGAATGTTATATTTTCTTAGCGATGGTAGTAAATTGCATCACTAAAGGTCCACTTTTACCGACGAAATTGATCACTGTGTGGCAAAAAATATATTTTTTGCTATGAAAAATTGGCATCGTCGCCAAAAGTAGTTGCCAGAAGTGCAAAAATATACTGATCAGTAATATGTTCACTGCCAAGAATCACAATTTCATAACTGTGTAGCCAATGGTCTAACACCCCCAAGAAACCACCAGTTTTCTATCTCTGTGATCAGTGATCTTGCACTCACTGGGAGCCACCAAGTCAAGAATATATTCAGAATTATAAAAATTCAAAAAATACATTCATCCATCCTAACAGGTTGTCTCATCTTTGCTCTTAAGCAAAGTCACATGGCAATCATACATGCTAACACAAGGATAACATACTAATTGCCTCTGATTAATTCAGAGATATTATCATGCAATCTTATGATTTCTTTTAATCACACTTGATCACTCTAGATCTTTCTTTAAGAACCTCACAAGGCTTCAGGTTGCCAGGTGGAACAACATTTTCTGTTGTCACCTTTTGAAGCCATTTCTGAAAAATCACAACAGAATTTCACTATTTTGTTTTTCCAGAAACTAAACTTAACACTAGAAAATCTCGAAATCTAAAATTTAATTCAAAAATGATCTCACCACTTACTCTAGAATCAAACATGGTCAGGAAAGTTTTCAGGAAGATTAGAGAGGTCACACCGGTCCCACTTAAGACCCAGTTAACCTTAGACAAAACTTTCAAGTGCTTGTTGACTCCTAGTCTATGGGAAACAAATTTTGAATTAAGTTTTTTAGGGGATAAATTAGGTTAAAACAAACCAAGTTCACAAAACTTATAAGCAATTAAAAATTGCTATCAGAATTACACCACTCATAAAAGTTAACCAGTACTCCCGGAACTGAGCCCATTATTTCTGAATAAAAAACAGAAATCAGAATTACACCATTTATAAAAGTTAACCGGTACTCTCGGAACTGAGCCCATTATTTCTAAATAAAAATCATAAATATTGTAGCTAATGATAAAATTTGGTTTATTTTCCCAAAACAAAACACTTTGGAAATAATCAGATTATAATCAAAGACTTTACCAAAACTTGATTTTCTACCACTTTGGGAATAAATGGATTAAATCCAATGACTTCTTCTAACCACAAGGTTTGAAACCAAATCCATCTTAGTTGCCATTTCTGAATATAAATAAGAAACACTCTTTAGCCAAGGCTAAACTTTGGTTTCTATTACAGAAAAGCAAACCACTTTGGGAATAATAAAATTAATTCCAAAGATTTTCTCTAAACCCGAAGGTATATAATTTCTTTCATTCTTCCTTTTTTTCACTATGTTGAAACTATTACAAAGTATAAATCAAACTACTACTAACACACAAGCAACAAATTGCTTCAAATACAAAGAAAACTAACCAATCCAAATTAGGATTCTTTTGGTCCAAAAATTCTTTTCCACGCTGTGACAGCTACCTCCTTAGTTAACATTAATTTAATTAATTGATTATATGTTTATTGTTAATTGAGTGCTTATGTGCTTAACTATTATTGATTGTCTTGATAATTATTGAGTTGCTTGATTGCTTGATTGACCAGATAGGTTAGAATAGGAATTAAACCTGTCTGATTTGCTAATTTTAACAAGTTAGAAATGAACAAGTGGATAGGAATTAGAGCCTAATTCACATTAGCATAATTGAGATTATTAAATGTAGAGGATTAATTTATTTGGGTAGAAATGAGTGTTATATTTATTTATTTTATTTTAATTTAATTTAATTGGAACCTCAATTTAACAAACTAATTGAAAAACTAAATAATAAAGTATATTTCTACTCATCTGGAATCCATAAATATAGACTAAGAGAGAGAGTGCTTGGTTGCCTAAGTCATCTTTTTCACATACCAAACAGACCCACGTAGAGAGAGAGAGAGAGAATGAGCGAAGAGTGAGTTTAAGCTCATATAGGGCATTGCATAAGCATGCATAAGTGTGTGTGTGGACATGTTATATGTATATGTGTAATATGAGAACCATTTTTCCTATGTTTAATGGAGAATGCAAGAAATGTAGATGAAAATGAGTCATCCGAAGCAAGAATTGCAAGATTGGAAAGAATGGTTGAACTCTTGACTGAAGCGTTAAGACAACAACAGCAAAATCAACAACTTCCACCTCCTCGACTGCCACCAGTGCAACCTGAACCAAATGCCAATGATGATGTTATTGCTTTAACACAAAAGTTTAACAAAATGAAGCCACCGACATTCCAGGGAGGACTGGAACCACTGAAAGTTGAGGCATGGATCTTAAAAATTGAAAAGTTGTTTGAAGTGTTTCCGTGTTCAAAGGCACAAAAAGTGTTGTTGGCTACTTTTACTTTACAAGAGAAGGCAAGGCGATGGTGGATGCTTGTGCGTGAAGGTAATAATACTATGACTTGGGCTCAATTCAAAGAAGCATTCTATGATAAATACTTTCCTCAATGTGTCTGTGACCGTAAAGTATTCGAGTTTGGGGAATTAAAGCAGGGTACTATGTCCGTGGCCGAATATGAAACAAAATTTACTGAGCTTGCACATTACGTACCGCACATGGTAGATACGGATTATAAAAAGGCTAGAAAATTTGAAGGTGGACTGAATGTACAAATACTTGATCGGGTTAATGTTCTCAAGTTGCCTACATACGTGGATGTTCTAGATAGAGCCATCATGTCAGAAGCAAATATTGTAGCTTTAAAGCAAGCCAAGGCACCAGTGATTGATTGAAGGGGCAAAAGGCAGGGATTCAATTTTAAGAAAGGTCGAAACAACTCACAGAACAAGAGACAGAATACGGGGTCAACAAGTAGCTCCAGTCAAGGGAACAATTCTACACCACCTTGTTCAGAATGTGGTAGAAGACATAAAAGGGGTTTTGTCACGCCCCAAAATTTGGACAATTAAATATTAAATTAGGACTAAACCCGAATCAATATCCCATCATTCAAATCTTAGGGGTGAAACAAAATCTAAACGTTCTCGTCTCCATAAGGTTTAAGTAAATTCCCATGCTCAAAAGATTACAAGGGATTAAAAAAACTAACAAAACGCCAACCAAACCATCCACCATAATTTCAAAACTATCCAATACCTGCAACATTAAAGTAACAATAAATAGTCAAAACAACTTAAATAATGTAAATTTACAAACCATGCCAAATTATTAAAATACTAAGGTCATAAAAAAAATAATAAATACATAAATTAATATCAACCCTAAGCTCAAGAAAACAAAAGAAGTCCAAGCGACATGTCCTACAACCGTCACCTCCGTAGTCTCAACTAATCCTGCAAAGGAAGCTCGGCTGCGTTCAAACAGAATGTACCCGAGTTGCCAAGAGACAAAACGGGCCAGTATACAAGTTTACTAGTATGAGTACAAGATTTGACACCCACGTGTCCACCAGACACAAACAAAAGTACATTTAATTCTTGTTACGGGATAAGACAAGTAGTTCCACCCGCACCAAGATGAAGGGGTAGTTTCCCGAGATACGGTGGCATTTAGTTTCTTGCCCGTACACAACTAAATATAAATTGAGTATAAAATAAACAAAATAAAAATAAAAATATAGTCGGTCAGCCCTGCATAAAAAGTTAGTAAGACCTACCATTCTGCAAAAAAATAACGTTAGTATAATTTAATCATAAGTAACTTGCTAAAGAAGTATAAACATTTTCATACTTAAATCATTCGAATTGACCAAAACTTAAAGAACAAAAGTTGTATATAATCAAATTTCCTAAAAAGCAATGCCAACGAATTTAGTAAAAACTAAACAGGTTGAGAGAAAAACTTAATAGAAGAACCTAGACGAAATTCGATCAAAAAAATTTGGAACTGAAAACGAATAGAAACTGCCTTAAAATGATTTTTTTCGAAAAAGTTCAAAACATGAAAAGTGTTCAGAATAATGTTTTACTTTAGTTTATGCAAAATCAATAAAAATGAGCTCGTTTTGTGGTTTAAAACAACATCTAAAATCTGCAATGCTAAAATGAATAAAAACTATTGTAATCAAATTCATCCGAGTACAAGTTTTAATCGATTTTTTTAGTACAAAGTTAAAATACAAAAGTTGTCTAGAATTACATATACATGCCTCTGCCCAAATTTCATAATTCATCAAGGTTGTTCACTATTTTTCGAGATATACAAATCAAAGCAATTCAAACTATACCAATATGTTCATATCTAATTCTTTGTACCTTAACTCCACCACTTCGGCCTTTCACTTCTGGCTTACACATATATCTCATGTGCCTTCTGTATACCTAACACTGCTCCAAAGCCAAACTTGTACGGGGATGTTGTAACACCCCAATTTTCATACCCAAATGGTAATACAATAGTCATGGCTCATTAAAGTAAAACGGATAATAAATCCTCATACTTGCATTACATGATGTAAATACTCTTCATGCGATAATACAATTAATCTATAACAATTAATTAAACAACAAATACCCCCCAAGAGTTTACAAGTTTCTGAGGCTTAAGGCTGTTTACACAAAACGGTTATTCAAACCCATACATATAAAGCCCTTGGCTTGTAATCAGAGTCACAGCAAATGAGCACATTATGCTCTCTACACACACTTCCACACCTTCAGTTAGGCAGAATCACCACATCTTTTCGTGTACAAAAATCCCATAGGGTGAGTATAAAGCCCAGTAGAGAATTCTTAACAAAGTATATACATTTTACACAAGTCTCAAGAGGTGAAATGCTTATACCATACCATGCCTTTTTGAAAGTAAAACACGCTTTCATCTTTTGAAAACCAACATGCTCAATGATGTCATGTCATTTCAACTGCTCAACATTTATCAAATTTGATTCGAGGGGGCGGTAAATACAACTCTGGTAATCCCTAGGTCGGTGTCTACAAGTAGACTATACAAGTACTACCAATTTGTCATTTTTACCAGTATCAACCGGAAGAGTCGACACCTCTAATCTGTCATTTTTATCAGTATTAGCTGGAAGGCTCGACACCTATGATCTACACCACCTTTTAAGACTTACCACCGTAATTACCCCAAAACCATTTCATGAAAGCTTGTTTCTTAGCATTCTTTTCTCAATGAAAAGTTTTCAAATCAAATTTCAAAGCTCTTCATTTTCAATGAATTGATATGCCAATGTATCAATTAATGCAATGCAACATTTTATCCATTTTTTCATTCTTCCACACAATATTTCCATTGTGATCAAAATTTCCATTTCTCCTTTCAATACAATTTCACAAGATGAATAAATATACATTTATTTCAATTCATCCAAGGGATAACATAATTTCTACATTTCAAATATTTCCAACAACTTAGTCATTTCAAGACTATATCAACACTTTTAAATAACAATTTCCAAAACTTCAACAATTATCTTATTCCATGGAAAACCATCATTTATATGTAATAAATAAACAATTTTCAACCATCATTTATTTTGGCACACAAATAAATGTAACAACATATTCTAAAGATTTTCAACATCTTTCTTAAAAATTCCCAATTTCTAGGTCTTCTCACCAAAAACCATTCATCTTCAAATATTTGGGAAGATCTCACCAAAACATCTTTTCTTCATCAACATAGTTCAAAAACCCCCAATTTCTATCTCAAATGATCAAATAGTAAACCCACTTTCAAAATCACTCTTTTTCTTGAATCAACAACAAATTTTCAAAACAAATCAAAGGATGATTTTGAAAATCATCTTGATCTCGCAAAAACATATATATAACTCAAAGAAAATCCCTACCTTGAGTTTGAAGAAGGAAAGGGTTGAAACCCCCAAAATTGACGATGCCTAAACTCGATCTTCACCGCACACAACAAAGCCATCGAGATGATTACTAACTTTGATGAAGAAACAATGGCAAAACTATAATGGATCTTAAGGAATCAGCAGTTTTGATCTAGTTTGTGTAGAGAAATATAGAGAGAAGGGAGAGGAAAGAGTTTTTAGAAAGAGAGAGATGTACAAAAAGTGGTATCAAATCAGCCCAAAGAGAAGAAAATGGAAATTTTTGGAGCCTTTCACCTACTTACCGCACGTGCGGCGCCCTTGCCCACTCATGCGGCGCCCTTGCCCACTCGTGCGGCGCGTGCCCCTCACATACGGTGCTCTTCCCCGCTCGTGTGGCCCTTAGGCAGTGTGTTTTAGCCCCTCTCCCCTCTTTTCCGTACGTACGGTCTCATCCCCCACTCGTGCGGCCCTCTCCCGCACGTGCGGCCCTCTCCCGCACGTGCGGCCCTGCCTCAGTCCTGGAATTTCTCGGTTCCACTCCCGACGCTCCAGACCAACCTCGCAGCCTCCGGAAAAAATGAAATCCACACTAGAGTAAACAAGAACGAGAACTTTTTGAGAAAAATTTTCTAAACAAAAACAACCCAGACGATTAACAAGACTCCAAGTTTAAACTGTCACTCTAACAAGTATAAACCCAAAGGTTAAACAGAGAGGAACAAGAGATGCAAGACAAAACCGGTCTTCACAACCTCCCCACCATAGGAAATTTCGTCCCCAAAATTAGATCAAACTACCCAATTTAAAGATTCCTCAAGCGGTCAAAACCACGCTCTTTTATTTTCAAAACGCTACATTAGTTCGAGACCCAATTTCAACACTACATCACGGTTACCTTGCCAACAACTTTTCAAAATACCCATAAACATGAAGTTTTTCCCAAAAGTAATGACAACTCTTAACAACTTCATGCTAAACACAACAATGCACAAACAACATACATTTCCCTCCAATACTAGGGAATATTACAATGTAAGGCAACTTAAAATATTTTCAAACAAATCCGGATATTTGGAGCGGACTTCCGCCTCCCGTTCCCACGTTGCTTCCTCAACCCCATGGTGTCTCCACAACACCTTTACCAACGGTATAGTTTTACCCCGTAGCACTTGCTCCCGGGTATTTAATATTTGAACCGGTCACTCTTCATAAGAGACATCCTCATCTACCTCTAAGTCTACCCAATCAAGCACATGTGAAGGGTCGGGTTCATACTTCCTAAGCATAGATACATGGAACACGTTGTGAACCCCCAAAAATTGTGGCGGTAAGGCCAACCGATATGCCACTTCCCAATTCATTCTAAGATCTCAAAAAGTCCAATGAACCTTGGAAACAATTTACTACTCTTACCAAATCTCATCAAACCCCGTTTCGGTGAGATTTTTAGAAACACATGGTCACCAACTTCAAAAGATAAAGGTCGTCTCCTTTTATCGGCATAACTCTTTTGTCGGCTTTGGGCCGTAGCTAACCTCTTCTGAATGAGAACAACTTTCTCGGTTGTCTCTCTGACAATTTCCGGACCCAGTAACGATGCATCACCCACTTCGGCCCAACAAACCAGTGATCTACAAGGTCGGCCATACAAGGCCTCAAATAGTGCCATCCCAATACTAGCTTGATAACTATTGTTATAGGTGAACTCAACCAATGGTAAGTGCCTCTCCCACGATCCCTTGAAATCAAGGACACAAGCTCTAAGCATGTCCTTCAAAGTCTGAATGGTACGCTCTGACTATCCATCGGTTTGAGGATGATAAGCGGTGCTAAAGGTCAACTTTGTTCCCAACGCCTCTTGAAGGCTTTGCCATAATCAGGCAGTAAAACGAGGATCTCTATCTAATATAATGGTCACTGGGACTCCATGAAGTCTGACCACCTCTCTAATGTACAACTCTGCCAAATGTTCAACTGAGTCGCTGATGCTCATAGGAATGAAATGAGTAGACTTAGTCAATCTATCCACGATTACCCAAACGGCGTCATTGCCTCGCTGTGTTCTAGGAAGCCCAACTACAAAATCCGTGGTAACTCGCTCCCATTTCCACTCGGCTATCGGTAAGGGTTGTAACAAATCCGCTGGTCTTTGATGTTCGGCCTTCACTTGTTGACAAGTAAGACACCTTGAAACAAACAAAGCGACATCTCGCTTCATACCCCTCCATCAAAACTGACGACTAAGATCATGATACATTTTAGTGCCTCCCGGGTGTACCGCAAAGCGTGAGTGATGAAACTCCTGAAGTACTTCCTCTCTACAAGATTCTGGTACAAACAAACGGTCTAGGTAACGTACACTCAAATCCGAGTGAACGTTCAAACCTCTCTCTTCCTTCCCATTGAAAATATTGACACGGATTGGTTCCACATCACGGTCTCCTTGTTTTGCCTCTATGACCTTACTAACCAAGGTAGGTTGAGCATTCAAAGTAAACAATGTAGCATTCTCACTGGACTCTTCCAAGTGCAAATCAAACTTGCCAATAACATCTAGCATAACCCACTCTCGAATGGCTACACTTGCCAAACTACTCATAGATTTCCGACTCAAAGCATCGGCCACTACATTGGCCTTCCCCAGATGATTGTGTAACTCAAAGTCATAATCCTCCATAAATTCCATCCACCTCCGTTGATGTAAGTTCAAGTCTTTTTGAGAAAACAAATATTTTAGACTCTTAGGATCGGAGAAAACCTCAAACTTCTCATCGTACAAATAATGCCTCAAAATTTTCAAGACAAAAATTACCGCCGCTAATTCTAAGTCATAGGTGGGGTAATTCTTCTCATGAGTTTTCAATTGTCGTGATCCGTAGGCCACAACTTTTCCCTCTTGCATCAAGACACAACCAAGTCCATCCCCAGACGCATCACAATAGACGGTGTAATCCAAACCCCTTTCTGGAATTATCAAGACCGGTGCTGTAGTCAATCTAGTCTTAAGTTCTTGGAAAGACTTTTCACAAGCCTCATTCCACACAAACTTGACACCCTTCCTAGTCAACTTAGTCAAGGGTGCAGCTAGTTTAGAGAAGTCCCTTACAAAGCATCGATAGTACCCTGCTAACCCCAAGAAACTTCGGATCTCAAAAACATTCTTGGGTTATTCCCAATCCTGTACTTGGGTTGTTCCCAATCATGTACCGTGTCTATCTTTGAGGAGTCTACAGTCACTCCTTCACTCGACACTACGTGCCCCAAAAATTTCACCTCGGTGAGCCAAAACTCGCACTTATCAAATTTGGCATACAAACGGTGCTCCTTAAGCAATTCAAGCATTACCCGTAAGTGAGCCTCATGTTCCTCCTCGGAGGTTGAATAAATTAAGATGTCGTCCACAAAGACAACCACAAAAGGTCCAAGTATTCCTAGAAAATTATATTCATCAAATCCATAAAGGAAGCCGGTGCATTAGTTAACCCAAAAGGCATTACGAGGAATTCATAGTGGCCATAACGCGTACGAAAGGCCATTTTCTGGATGTCCTCCTCCCGGACTCTCAATTGAAGATACCCCGACCTCAAATCTATCTTTGAGAAGCAATGAGGCCCTCTAAGTTGGTCAAACAAATCATCTATTCTAGGTAGAGGATACTTGTTCTTAATGGTAACTCGATTCAACTTGCAGTAATCAATACACAACCACAATGATCCATCATTCTTCTTCGTAAAGAGAGCCGGTGCTCCCCAAGGCGATGTACTAGGGCGAATGAAGCCCTTGTCTAAAAGTTCTTGGAGTTGAATCTTTCACTCCTGCAATTCGGCTGGTGCAAATCTATATGGTGACATGGAAATCGGTGCCGTGCCAGGCACTAGTTCGATGGAGAACTCTATCTCCCGGTGGGGTGGCAAACTGGTAAGATCCTCTGGAAAGACATCCGAGTATTCACAAACTACTCTTGGTAATGCAACACGAGCCCCATCACTCTCATTATTCAAGAAAGTTGCAAGAAGGCCACTAAGCTTGCTCCTACTACGAGGGTCAAAGACTGGTGACAAAACCTTATCAACTTGGTTCCCCAGAAAGTAAAAACAATCACCACTCGAGGTGCAAACTGTAACTCTCTGACGGTAACAATCTATCACAGCTCGGTACGAACATAACCAGTCCATGCCTAGGATGACATCAAAACTCGACATATCTAGCAATACAAAAGCAAACGGAAGTCGACGCCCAGCAACTTCTATCTCACAATCATGACACCCCCTGTCTAAATCAATCACACCCCCAACAGGTGACTCTACTCTGAGCAGAGACGCTAACTGTGCCACCTCTCACCCCAATGCAAAAACAAATACAGCAGATATAAATGAATGTGATGCACCCCTGTCTATCAGTACATTAGCCAAAATATTGCATACAACAAAAATACCTCTCACAACTGAGGTTCCCGGTAACTGTTCTGGTGCGGTAACAGCATACACATGCCCCTGTGGCCCCTGATGAACTTGTTCTCTTTTGGAGCATAGGCCTGATGTAATGGCTATGCTGAAGCGGCTCCCTGATTAGCTTGTGAAGCCTGAGCTAAATGAGCCTGCTGGTGGCTCTGAGTCTGCCTCGACCCAGATGCGCCAGATGCGCCTCCCAACTGTGGGCAAGTTCGCTTCATATGCCCTGGCTGACCACACTGGTAACAATTAAACCCTTGTCCCCTATTCTGGGACTGAGACTGACTCTGTGATCGGTTAGGTAGTAGTGGTGACAACATCAACTGTCCGTCTCCCTTTTGTGGGCAAGCAAAGGCTTTGTGACCCGGCTGGCCACACTTAAAGCAAGAAAAGCCATTCTGTGTACTCTTTCCCGGGCCTGCACTAGGCAAGGGAAAAGTAGATCGAGACTGCTGTGGTTGGAACTGGGATGAAAAGGTACCCATGCTCTTCTTATTCTGTCTATAGTCTCCTTGAGACTCTTGGCCCCTAGACCTCGAACTTCGAAGCCTCTCCTCCTCGGCTTGCACAGAAACCTCTAAGTATGCCGCTGACTCTACAAGACGGTCATAGTTCCGAATCATGTTCTCAACAATCTTAAAGAAAATTTTGGTTTTCAACTTTTTCTCGAATTCAATACAACGGCGTTCTTCCATTGCCACCAACTCTGGTGCAAACCTAGATAGACTAGAAAAGACTACCTCGAACTCAACCACGGTCATGTCGAGTTGTTTGAGGTCTTTGAACTCTTGCCTCAATCTCTCCCTAGCAGCAGGAGGTAAATACTTATATTGGAAAGCAACTACAAAGGCTTCCCATGTTGGCTCCACTCTACTCTTGGCATACTTCCACCACTGACCCGCATCCCCTTTAAGGTAATAACTCGCTAGAGTCACCCTTAGCTCGCTATCATCAATGTGAAGCATCTCAAATGTCTTCACCGTTTGCTCGAGCCACTCATCCGCTTTCTTGGGCTCGGGGCCACCATGGAACTCATCCGGTTTAGCCCGCAAAAACTCCCCAGTAAGAAAATTCGCCCTTGACTCTACAGTGTTTTCTCGGGCTTGATTCTCCGCTCTCAACAAATTCATAGACTCTCTCAAAGCTCCCGTCATTTCCCAGGCTAGAGCTCCCATTGCAGTTTGACCCGCTTGTTCTACTTGTTCGGCCACATTAGCTTGGCCTGACTCTTCTTCTTGCACCGGAACCTCATAGGCCGGTACTTCATGTACACCTCAGTGAGCCCTACCACACCTCCCGCCTCTACCACCATGGGTTTGACCTCATCCTGGCATCCTATAAAGGACAATAGAAATGATTTAGCACACTAACCCATATGTGCCCGCAATTTACCTCATACGTCTAATCACCGCAATTCTATACATTTCACTACTATATAGACATTTCAATAACACTCCACATAAGCACTTAGTCATGTAAACACATACGGATTATTCTTTCATGATGAAATTCGTCCCACGAAAAACCAAGAATTCTTAGTAGAACGAGTATTGATCAAGTACCCTTCTAAAAAGACCTCAAGGAATTTAACAGGCGCAAACAACATCCCAAAAGTCCAACCCCATACCTACATAGCCACATAAACATGTTAGCACATAATCACACTAACATTTTCCTATCATGCAACATGAACCCATTGTGGTAAAATAACAACTTCCCACGAGCTCCAAGTATTTAAACCTGGTAGCTCTGATACCAAGTTGTAACACCCCAATTTTCATACCCAAATGGTAATCCAATAGTCATGGCTCATTAAAGTAAAACAGATAATAAATCCTCATACTTGTATTACATGATGTAAATAGTCTTCATGCGATAATACAATTAATCTACAACAATTAATTAAATAACAAATACCCCCAAGGGTTTGCAACTTTCCGAGGCTTGAGCCTGGTTACACAAAACGGTTATTCAAACCCACACATATAAAGCCCTTGGCTTGCAATCAGAGTCACAGCAAATGAGCACATTATGCTCTCTACACACACTTCTACACCTTCAGTTAGGCGGAATCACCACATCTTTTCCTGCACAAAAATCCCATAGGGTGAGCATAAAGCCCAATAGAGAATTCTTAACAAAGTATATACATTTTACACAAGTCTCAAGAGGTGAAATGCTTATACCATACCATGCCTTTTTGAAAGTAAAACACGCCTTCATCTCTTGAAAACCAACATGCTCAATGATGTCATGTCATTTCAACTGCTCAACATTTATCAAATTTGATTAGAGGGGGCGGTAAATACAACTCTGGTAATCCCCAGGTCGGTGTCTACAAGTAGACTATACAAGTACTAACAATTTGTCAATTTTATCGGTATCAACCGAAAGGCTCGACACCTCTAATCTGTCATTTTTACCAGTGTTAGATGGAAGGCTCGACACCTATGATCTACACCACCTTTCAAGACGTACCACCGTATTTACCCCAAAACCATTTCATGAAAGCTTGTTTCTTAGCATTCTTTTCTCAATGCAAAGTTTTCAAATCAAATTTCAAAGCTCTTCATTTTCAATGAATTGATATGCCAATGTATCAATTAATGCAATGCAACATTTTATCCATTTTTTCATTCTTCCACATAATATTTCCATTGTGATCAAAATTTCCATTTCTCCTTTCAATACAATTTCACAAGATGAATAAATATACATTTATTTCAATTCATCCAAGGGATAACATAATTCCCACATTTCAAACATTTCCAACAACTTAGTCATTTCAAGACTATATCAACACTTTTAAATAACAATTACCAAAACTTCAACAATTATCTTATTCCCTGGAAAACCATCATTTATATGAAATAAATAAACAATTTTCAACCATCATTTATTTTGGCACGCAAATAAATGTAACAACATATTCTAAAGATTTTCAACATCTTTCTTAAAAATTCCCAATTTCTAGGTCTTCTCACCAAAAACCATTCATCTTCAAATATTTGAGAAGATCTCACCAAAACATTTTTTCTTCATCAACATAGTTCAAAAACCCCCAATTTCTATCTCAAAGGATCAAATAGTAAACCCACTTTCAAAATCACTCTTTTTCTTGAATCAACAACAAATTTTCAAAACAAATCAAAGGATGATTTCGAAAATCATCTTGATCTCGCAAAAACATATATATAACTCAAAGAAAATCCCTACCTTGAGTTTGAAGAAGGAAAGGGTTGAAACCCCCAAAGTTGACAATGCCTAAACTCGATCTCCACCGCACACAACGAAGCCCTCGAGATGATTACTAACTTTGATGAAGAAACAATGGCAAAACTCTAATAGATCTTGAGGAATCAAGAGTTTTGATCTAGTTTGTGTAGAGAAATATGGAGAGAAGGGAGAGGAAAGAGTTTTTAGAGAGAGAGAGATGTACAAAAAGTGGTATCAAATCAGCCCAAAGAGAAGAAAATGGAAATTTTCGGAGCCTCTCAAGTACCCACCGCATGTGCGGCGCCCTTGCCCGCTCGTGCGGCCCTTAGGCAGTGTGCTCCAGCCCTTCTCCCCTCTTTTCCGCACGTGCGGCCTCATCCCCCGCTCATGCGGCCCTCTCCCGCACGTGCGGCCCTGCCTCAGTCCGAGAATTTCTCGGTTCCACTCCCGACGCGTCGGACCAACCTCGCACCCTCCGAAACAAATGAAATCCAACACCAGAATAAACAAGAACGAGAACTTTTTGAGAAAAATTTTCTAAACAAAAACAACCCAGACGATTAACAAGACTCCAAGTTTAAACCGTCACTCTAACAAGTATAAACCCAAAGGTTGAACCGAGAGGAACAAGAGATGCAAGACAAAACCGGTCTTCACAGATATCGTCCCGAGTTTGACCCACACTCCCCGGATTGTTAGCATATATGTACGCGCGTAAATCAAAGCACTTGTCTACTCCTGAGAACGAGGTAACACTATATATATACACAATTTCTCATCTACTCATGAGAACAAACATAACAATGCCAAGCCTAAGTCATTCAAATAAATCTCATAATCCTCACTTTTTTTTTTTTTTACACTCTTTCTCACCAACACTCAAATAAAACAACAATCCATGGAGTCATGGTGGAGTATAAGGAATTTATCTACGAGTTTCAAGTTTATTTTAATTTCATATATCCATGAGTGTGATTACAATCATAAAATAAACACATTTAAAAACCCTAAACCTTGCATACACCACTAACCAAAATAATTAAAATCAATCCATCACCTACATGCAAATACAAAATCAAACCAACATCAAATAAATAAATAAAAACAATGAATTAAACATAAATCAAGGGAAGTGGGTTTTGTACTCACAATTATTTTTCGATGATCAAAGAAATATTTGGAGAATTAATGAAGCCACCAAAACAAAACCCTAATCCCTTCTTTTTTTGTCTCTCTTTCTCACCTCTCTTTCCCATCTCTCTCTTTTCTCTCTCTCTCTCTCTCTCTCTCTCTGCTTTCTGTTCCTGCTGCTGCTCTCATTTTTTTTTATTATCTTATTGAGCCTCTAATCTTATAACCTACTTGACATTTATTATTATATTATATTTTATTATATAAATACAATATATATATATAACACCTTATATATATATATATAATAAATACATATAAATATTCAAATTAATTATATATAATTAAATATCACATTAAATTAATTAAATACCACATTAAATTCTCATGTATCCACACAATAAATAAAGCCAAAAATAAAATAAAGTAATAATAATCATAATAATAAATAATGACCTATCGAATCTCCGGGGCTTGTTATAAGTGTGGCAAGGTGGGCTACATAGTTAAAGGTTGTTCTCTTGCATCTCAAAATGTGAATAGGCCCATGGCGAGTGTTGTGGCTTCAGTGTCTACGCCAAAACCAAATTCTAAAGCTACTTCTGGAAAAGAAACATTGAGGCAAGGACAGGTTTTTGCACTAGTACTTGGAGATGTGCAGAATATTGAGGCTGTGGTATCAGGTATACTTTCAATTTGTGCACAAAATGTTTATATTTTGATTGATTCGGGGTCTACACACTCGTTTGTCTCGCATGCTTTTTTAAGAAAATTAAATAGATTATTGGAACCCATGAACTATTTATTAGTTGTATATTCACCTACTGGGGGGGGGTCTATGATTTGTGCTTATATATATCCTGCATGTGAGATTGTTGTTTGAGATGTGATTTTATATGTTGACTTGCTGCCTCTGTCTCTTGATCATTTTGATGTAATCTTGGGGATGGATTGGTTGACAAAATATTATGCCACTATTGATTGTGTAACCAAACAAGTTATTTTTCGTCCACCTGGATTGCCTAAATTTATATTTAGCAGAGTTGGTGTCGTACCTCACCCATATTTGATTTCATTTATGAAAGCATACAAATTGATTAAAAGGGGGTGTAAAGTGTATTTGTGTTGTGTATTAACTGTGCCTACAGATGATAAAGCTAATGTGGACAGTATTACTATAGTCAGAGAATTCCTAGATGTTTTTCCAGATGATCTGCCAGGGGATTTGATTGACAGGGAGATTGAGTTCACTATTAAAGTGATACTGGGTACACAACCAATTTCCAAAGCTCCGTACCGAATGGCACCTACTGAATTGAAAGAGTTAAAAATCCAGTTACAAGAGTTGTTGGACAAAAAATTTATTAGGCCTAGTACATCACCGTGGGGCGCTCTAGTCTTATTTGTGAAAAAGAAGGATGGTTCATTACGGCTTTGCATTGATTACCGTGAGCTGAACAAGGTAATAGTGACGAACAAGTATCCATTGCCTCACATTGATGACTTATTTGATCAGTTGAAAGGTGCCCAAGTATTTTCCAAGATTGATCTTAGATCGGGCTACCACCAATGGAAAGTTAAAGCTGAAGATGTAGAAAAGATTGTCCTCCGAACAAGGTACAAACATTATGAATTTCTTGTTATGCCTTTCGGAGTTACTAATGCGCCTGCTGCATTTATGGATCTTATGAACAGAATTTTCAAGCCATTCCTCAATGAATTTGTGGTTGTTTTTATAGATGACATCTTGATTAACATCACTTGAGAATTGCTTTGCAAACCTTGAGAGAGAAGAAGGTATATGCAAAATTGACAAAGGGTGAATTTTGGCTTAATAGTGTTATGTTTTTGGGATATGTGATCAATAAAGATGGCATTTCAGTTGACCCACAGAAGATAGAAGCAGTTCTGAATTGTCCTAGCCCAACTAATGTTACTGAAGTTCGGAGTTTCTTGGGTTTGGCCGGGTACCACAGAAGATTTGTGAAAGATTTCTCCAAAATTCTTTGCCTTTGACTCAGTTGACACAGAAAGAGGTACCATTCGAATGGACTGATCAGAGAGAGTCAGCTTTTCAAGAATTGAAGACCTAACTCGTAACTGCACCGATTCTTACCTTGCCCTCAGCTATGAATGGATTTATTATTTTTAGTGATGCTTCTTATAAGGGTTTGGGGTGTGTATTGATGCAGAATGGCAAAGTGATAGCGTATGCTTCCCGATAACTGAGGCCACATGAAAAGAATTACCCGACTCATGATTTGGAACTAGCCGCTGTGGTATTTGCATTAAAAATTTGGCGTCACTACTTGTATGGGGCAACATGTGATATAGCGATCCCGGGTTTACCCTTGTTGTACAGTGATCCGGACATGTGTCCGTGGATGATAGTAGTTGACTATTACCTTGTGTACAGCCTTCCTTACTTTGTATTTGAGTTATAGGATGTGTTGGGCAGGTTTGTTACAGGTTGGTTGAACTTAGGAACCAAAACTAGTTGCCCAGATTTTGGCCTGTCCGCTCGAGCGGAGCTTTCGACGCTCGAGCGGGGACCTTGTTGTTGCTTGTCCGCTCGAGCGGGGGTTTTGACGCTCGAGCGGGGAATATACCCATCCAGTATTTCCTGTGTTGTGTTGGACGCTCGAGCGGGAGGTTGTGAGTGACGCTCGAGGGGGGAGTTGGGCACTCGAGCGGGGACCTGGTATGTCGAAATTCTGGGAGTGTGCATCCGCCGCTCGAGCGGGAGTTTGGCCGCTCGAGCGGGAATCTGTGAGTGCCGCTCGAGCGGGGGTTTCCATGCTCGAGCGGGGCGAATGGGTTAAAGCTCTGTGTTTTGTCATTTTGAATCACTTTTTCACTTTTCCTTCTCTCTCTTACATTTTCAAAAACCCCATTGTTGAGCTTCTCATTCTAGAGCTCTACCTTCTCTCTAGGTATTGATCTAGTAGGAGTGATTTGCTCACATTTGGCCTTTACAAAAAAGTTGTTGATCGTCGAGGGCTTTCTTTTGATCCGAAAAATTCGTGGTTTGGAGCATTTTCGTTTTCTTCACCTTCTTGGTTGGGAGTCATACTTTGAGGTAGGGATACCCTACTCCTCTCTATGGATTTTGTCTTTAAATTTTAGTATTTTGAGATGTTGGGGTTGGTTTGGTAATTTGACGAAAGTTTGGGGCTTTTGTGTAATTTTACAAAAGTTGGGGTTTAGTTTATAATACACCTAGATGCATGTTTGGCATAGAGAAATGGAATAAATGTTGGAATATTGATGAAAATGGAACCTAAGTGTAGACGTCCCCGAACGCATCCCGGGCGAGGAATGCGAGTCCCCTCCGTTACGGTTCGATATTGGGTCACTACAGTTCGAAGGACTCAAAATGTCACGGTTCTTAATCTTGAACCAAAGAGTCCAAATCCGACAAATCGTTTTGAAAACAGATTTTTTTGAAAGAAGTGCCAAACATGGACTGCTTTGCCAGATACAGAGTCGCCACGTAAATGTTTTTTAATGGGAAATTTAGGAAACCCTGACTCGGTGCCAAAGGCCACGTGTCCGTCATCACCAAATGTCTTGGCTCGGGAGCTTAGGTACGATCGGGGAAGGTCAGCTATGAGCACCCCCTTTCGCCCGGTCCGAAGACCGGCCTCTACTAATCGTGATATCCGATTTTGAAAACGTTATGTGTTCTTATTCCGGTTATTAGCCTAGTTTTACTATGTTATGCGCACAGCAAACAAGTATAGACTAGATTGCCTAATTTGGAAATAAGCATTGCATATCCGTTCATTTTGAAAAACGTGTTGGAATTTGCTACTCGCAAGTAGGCTAAAACACGGATTTCAACGAGTTTTTCCAACTCAAGCAATCCAACCTCCACCCACAGGCATTCAAACAGTTTATCACGTAAGCATTTAGCCGCATGGCAAGCATACCGTTATGTTAACATTCACATGCATGCGAGATGCTAAAGCATAAATACTTACATCGTACTCCGTGCCCAAAAATAATAAACTAGTTAGCAAACATGCATGTCCTAGTTCATGTTAAGTGACTAATGCATCGCATACAGAATGTGATTAGGATAGGCTCGGCTAACCCTAAAATGGCATGTGAGATGCTACAACTCGATACACGTATTCAATTTGGAAATTGAAAATACAATGCGGTTTATATGATGTACCGAGCCCGGTGCATGTAAAACAAATGTATGGATGCACGCATGCATTGCATAAGGTATGCTAAAATAAACGTGCCCTAATCTACCATCATAAGCAGGTAAATAAAAGGGAAGAAAGAAGTGGGGGTGGGAAGACATACACACCACTCACGCACACTTATTACAGATTTGCCCTCGCTCGGAGGGACCAAATAATAATACAAATTAACTAACTACGCAAGCTAATTAAATATTACAAATTGCCTAATTAATTAACAAATTAATTAACCTAAGAAAAAAAAGTAAACCGCCTCGGGAAGAGGGCTCAATGCATGCGCGCTCGGATTCCGCTCGGAATTGCACTGCCATGCCTAGCCTGCCTCTATTTTCCCTGCTTTGCCCTTCTGAAAATTGCCAAAGTTCCAAGGATGCCTCTCAGGATACTGGGAATCATCACCGGCCAAGTAGAATGATCACCGGCAGTGAATTTGTGGTCACCGGCACAAAATGAATGCATTGGCTGTCTATTGACTGCCGGTCGGCACTAAATACTGCCGGCCGGCAATAAGCTCCTGCAGAACCTGCAACTCATAGCAGCAGAGGGCAAAACTTGCATGGCAATGCTATTCAAGCTATGTATGCACCAAACCAGTCCCTTATCATGTTTATGATTCAAAGAGACATGGTCTTTGGTTCTCGGACCATCAATCGTGCATTTTCATACATGATGGTCCAAAGAACCAATGTATGCACTTTCATGTCAAATGAAATGCAAGTCAAACAATCAAAGAGTCCAATCCCCATCACCAAATCAAGGGACAAGGCATGCATGCAAGATGCATTACAACCTAATCATGTTAGCTAGGGATGCAACATGAGCATGTGAACAAATAATGCACACTAGGCATGCAACCTATGCAAGCAAACTTGCGAGTCATGAGGCAAGGCAAACCAATGAAAAGATGGACTCAAACATGGTTTAGGCAACTCTAATTAGGCCTAAAATCAGTGGCCAAAGTGCCCAAAAATGAAGGCTAAGCACACACACATGCATGCACATGTTAAGGCACAAACCTAAGCATTAAGCAAGCAACTCTCACACACACTTGAAAGAGGATATCATGGACAATTAGCATGCAATGAAAAGCTTTAAAATCATGTTAGAAGAGGTGCCAAACCAACTCAAACAAGATAAACAAAAGCATGCAAATGGCCCAAATATTCAAGGCTCACCAAAGAGGTAATGAACTACACTTAACAAGACCTAACATGGCAAGACTTAAGCAACTAAAATCAGAGTTTTAGCACACAAAATCAAGCCCAAAGGACTACTTAGATGGCATCTAAGTGGCTCAAATTCAAAGGCATGCACGATGGTCAAAACATAGGGCATCCAACACATGCTCTCAAAGCAACAAAGAGGCGACTAAGGCAAGCATATGAGCATGCCAAAGGGACTGAAATTACATGTTGGATGGTTCCAAACCACCAAAATGACGCAAGCAACACATGCTACACATTCACATACTTGAGGCGTATAAGCCCGGCAAGCCACAAATGCAAAGGAGCTATACTAAGCATGCCAAAATCGATCCAAACAACTATGGACAGACCTAAAGCATGGCAAAATAAGCATAAGAACTTCACAAATCTAAGCCTAAAACATGCTAAAACAAAGGCACACAACCTAAGGCATGTTAAGGGATTAAGGAGGCATTACATGGCAACTATACTAAACATGCATGGAGTGCCAAAACCAACTTAATACAAAGTTATAACATGGCAATATAAGCATAAAATACAGCCATGACATGCTCAACACACACTTGAACAAAGACTTCCTTAAGAGACCCAAAAGGGCCCCTTTCAAGGACAACAAGGAGAGGGGGTGGCCCTCCCCTTTTGGAGACTTCAAGGCACCATCTCCACCACTAAAATCCCTCAAGATTTCAGTGGTGAAGAGGCCCAAACACCAAAGTCTCGAAACTTGCACAAAATAGCACAAAATGACGCCTTTCAAGGCCTAAGGGTGGTCAAACTTCCCCAAAGCACAAAACACTCTTAATAAACTATCAAGAGGGCCTAAAAACAGAACTTTTTTGTATTAAACACTAAGCACAAAAACAGCTCTAAGATAGGTAGAAATAGGATGCAAAACTGGGGTAAAAATGACTAGTTTCTTACCCTTGTTGACCTTCTTCACAAATGTTGTTATTGTTGCTTCTTTGAGCTCAAATCCAACCAAAGACCTCAAGAACAAGCTCTGGTCCTTGAAGAAACCAAGAAAAAGTGAAAGACTAGGTGTTTGTGTGCAATAGTAAGACACAAAGCACCTAGAACACACATAAGGGAGATATAGAGATAGGATATGAATGGAACTCAAACCCTAAAACCAGAGCTTGCTCTGAGTTGTTTTCTTACTAAAAAGCGAACCCTAAAGCCAAGGGGGAAGGGCTCCTCTTATAGAGTAGCCAAACTTGTAATGCTTACAAGTTAAGCAACCAAGAGGGACATCCCTCCATACATGGGGAGCCAATGCCAGACAGCTGTAATAAAATATCTGAAAAAGCAGCTGAACAGTAGTCGGCTAGCCAAAAATGTCATTTTGACAAAATTGAGTGCCGACCGGCAACAAAGAGTGCCGACCGGCAATATACATTGCCTGTGGCAACAAAAACCAGCCGGTGGCCTCTAGCTAGTGTCGGTGGTGTGTGGGGATGCCTCACAAGGCATTCCCTGCCCCTCCAAGGCAAAATACAAGTGTTTGGTGCAAAACCAGACACCAAACAGTCGAGTTCGGAGATCCTGAGACAAGGCGCGTAGCCGAGACCCCCGGGAACTCCAAACGAACACAAACATGGATAATCACCAAGTGTTCAAACAGTGACGTCCAAGTCTTGAGGACGGTCAAAAATGGGGTGTCTACATTAAGGGTTGTAACGTTAATTATGGAAAATGCCCTAATTACATTGATTAATTAATTGGGATAATTAATTGTGAGAAATGAGGAATTGAAGTGGAAATGTTGAGATTGGGAGTATGTGGGTTTAAAGGGTGTAGTTGAATTACTTATCACTCACCGAGTTGAAATGTTGATATATTATCCATTTTGTGCATTTATTTTCCGTTTAGAAATAACTACTTTGGGCTATCGGTGGAGGATAGTCGTGATTGTTGTAGACATTGCATGATGATTAGGCAAACGAAAACTAATCAACAGAATGTGTCATGGGATTTGACGGTGGATAGAATACATTAACTGTATGTATTGATTGATTGTATATAGAACCTATGTGTTTGTATGCATTATGTGTAGAGGAGGAGATGGGGGATGTACTCCGCAGTTTAGGGGAAGATGGGGGATGTACCTCTAAACCGGATAGTGTTGGGAGGAGATGGGGGATGAACTCCGTAGACAGAGCTCATATGCTTGTCTAGAAAAGTGAAGATAGAGCTCATATGCTTATCTTTGAGAAGTGTAGATACAGCTTATATGCTTGTCTAGAGAAGTGTAGGTAGAGCTCATATGCTTATCTTTGAAAATGTGATATAGTTCTTATACTTATCAGTTGATGTGTTGATATAGCTAGTATGCTTATCTATTATGAAATGGGAAAAATGTTTAATATGAGTTATTGTCTCATATAAGTTGTTTGGCCAGGTTCTGAGCCATGATTATGTACTGAGAATTGAAAGGAAATGGAAAATGAAATATAACATGGACTTGTAAGACACGAAACTGCGGGGTGATATATGTGGATGTATTAGTGTTGGCCATCTATCAACTGCTAATCTTTTAGTCATTGTTCATAGCTGGTTTAGTGTGTTTCTACTGGGCTGTGGCTTACCCTATATGGGAATATCATTTTCAGGTACAGGTAGCATGCCACCTCCAAGGACATAGCTTGGGAGGCTAGAGGCGGGCAGACTTTTTTGTTGTCTTTCTTTTGATGTATTACATATAAATTCAAGCCAAGGGCTTAATGTGTAAATGAGTTAGCACTCTCTTTTTTTGTAACCAAGTGTTAACTTGGAAAGCTGTAAGCCCTTAGGGCATTTGCTTTTGTTGTTAACATGTAATACTTTTTGTAATGAAACTCTGATGAATAGAAGAATGTGGATCTTTTGTATATCAATGCATGTCTATATTGTGGGTTTAATGTTATTATTTTGAGGGCGTTACATGTGAAGTGTATACGGATCACAAGAGCTTAAAGTACTTCTTTACTCAAAAAGAATTAAACATGAGACAACGGAGATGGTTGGAATTGATAAAAGACTATGACTTGCAAATTTTGTACTATCCGGGAAAAGCCAACACCGTTGTCGATGCACTTAGTCGGAAGTCAATTGGGAACTTAGCTTGTTTACTTATTGGGCAACGAGCATTACTACTTGATCTTGAGAAGTTTGAAGCTGAAGTTGTATTGTGGGAGCAAGGCGGGACTTTAGCTGCCATCTCCACCCAACCGGCACTGATTGAGGAAATCAAAGAGAAACAACAACAAGATGAATTTTTGAAAAAGATTATGATGAATAGGAATCCAAACCGAGGCCATACTTTAGATTTGAAAATGATGTGTTGAAATTTCGAGGAAGGTTTTGTGTACCAAATGATCCCGAATTGAAAAAGCAAGTTTTGCAAGAAGCCCACAATTCAAAACTTTCTATCCATTCGGGGAATACAAAGTGGGTGTTTGGGAAGTGGGTTTTTATTGTAGGATATTATTGGATAAAATATTTTTGGTGTTTGGGAAGATAGTTAGGTTTTTTTGTGGTTAGATGCGATGTTTGTGAGAGAAAAAGTGAAATGATTATGAGGTTGGATGTGATATTTTGTTTGGATTTGGTTTTTTTGGTTTTGCAAAAAATTTGTCTTTTAGTGTAAAAAAAAAAAAAAAAAAAAAACAACACACAAACTTCCCAAACACCACCAAAAATGTATCAAGACTTAAAGTTGAATTTTTGGTGGCCGGGAATGAAGAAAGAAATTGTTGAGTTTGTGTCAAAATGCTTACATTGCCAACAAGTCAAAGTCGAGCATCAACGACCCGTGGGATTACTCCAAGCACTACCAATACCGAAGTGGAAATGGAAGCACATCACTATGGATTTCATTGTTGGACTACCTCGCTCCAATAAAGGTATGGATTCAATTTGAGTTATTGTTGACCGTTTGACTAAATCTGCTCATTTCTTGCCTGTGAAATCCATCTATAATGCAGATAAGTTGGCTACAATTTACATTAATGAGATTGTTAGATTGCATGGAGTGCTTGTGTCAATTGTTTCTGATAGGGAGTCAAAGTTCACATCGAGATTTTGGCAAAGTTTGCAAAAGGTATTGGGTACTGAATTGAGATTAAGTAGTGCATATCATTCACAGACTGATGGGCAGTCAGAAAGGGCAATACAGACTCTGGAGGATATGTTGCATATGTGTGTACTGGATTTCCAAGGAAATTGGGAATCTCATTTGTCTTTAGCTGAATTTGCCTATAATAACAGTTTCCACTTGAGCATTGGCATGGCGCCTTTTGAGGCTTTATATGACAGGAAATGTCGGTCTCCTATTTGTTGGGCAGAAGTTGGAGATAGACCTTTACTTGGGCCTAAAATTGTTTATGAAACAACGGAAAACGTGAAATTAATTCAACAAAGGTTGAAAACCTGTTGGCTTTTTTGGCTTTCGAAGGTTAATAATGTAATTTTAAGCGTGCCAGCAAGGATCAATCGGTCCTTACAGAATATTGATTGCCAACCAATTATCAGACGATTGTGTTTTAGTTCTCTCAGCCTCAATGAAGAGGACTTTTACTTGTGACTTGTTTAGAGAATTTAGTAAATAACAACAAATGAAGAACAATTTCAGAATATGAATTTCATTAAGTAAAATGAAAAACTTACAATAATCTGACCCAGCCTCGTAGAGGTTTACAGCAACAAGCTATTTGAAACTACTCCTAGGAATTAAGTGCAGTACAGGAATTGAAATGCAAAAATGTAAAGAACTGTGAAAGCTGGAAGGAAAAACGAAGTAAATAAACTGGTTTTTTGATCTGAGTCTGGATCCCCCGTTCTGGGGCCTTTTCTGCTATTTATACTTTTCAATGATAACCGTCGAAGTGGGTTTCTAACCGTCGAAATGTCCTCCCATGATTGCTAAACATGTTCTTCCATAGTTAGTCCCACTACACCACTCTTGCAGTTAGGCTTCCCTCCCGATTTTGAATTTGAACTTTGTGAGTAACCATTGGGTCACATCACCTTGTATCCCTTGATTGCTCCAGTGTTGCGCAGATCCATTATCATCAATACGGGCTGACGCGTGTCTGACTTTGGTTGGCAACTTGTGTTAACTCTCTAAATTGCCCTCTTCATGCCACGTGTTGAATTGTGATTGGCTTTTACAAATTATACAGCCAACAAAACCGCACAAAGCAGACATAAAAGTTACGCAGATGTTCGAAGGTGAGATAGGGAATATGAAGTGGGCTATCATGTCTTCATCAAAGTTACACCGATGAAAGGGCAGACTCGTTTTGGAACCAAGAGAAAGTTAGCATCGAGGTACATTGGGCCATATGAGATCATTGAGAAGATCAATTTAGTGGCATATTAGGTAGCACTTCCTCCCAATATGGAACACATGCACAATGTGTTTCATATTTCTATGTTGCGGATTACCTCTAGGGATCCTTTCCATGTTATTGAACTGACCTATGTTTTGTTGAGTGATGACTATACTTATGAAGAACGGCCAATTCAAATTGTCAATCGACAAATCAAGAAATTAAGGAACAAAGATATCCTGTTAGTGAAAGTGGACTGGCAGAATCATGGTGGCATTTATGCGACTTGGGAAATGGCGGATGACATGAAGAAAAGATATCCAGATCTTTTTCCATTGGACCCTATTTTCTTCACAGAGGAAGGTAAATAAGTTTGGAGGACCAAATGTTATAAGGGGACGAGAATGTGACAACCACCTCCTTAGTTAAAATTAATTTAATTAATTGATTATATGTTTATTGTTAATTGAGTGCTTATGTGCTTAACTGTTATTGATTGTCTTCATAATTATTGACTTGCTTGATCGCTTGATTGACCAGATAGGTTAGAATAGTAATTAAACCTGTCTAATTCGCTAATTTTAACAAGTCAGAAATCAATAAGTGGATAGGAATTAGAACCTAATTTACATTAGTATAATTGAGATTATTTAATGTAGATGATTAATTTATTTGGGTAGAAATGAGTGTTTTATTTATTTATTTTAATTTAATTTAATTTAATTGGAACCTCAATTTAACAAACTAATTGAAAAACTAAATAATAAAGTATATTTCTACTCATCTAGAATCCATAAATATAGGCAGAGAGAGTGCTTGGTTGCCTAAGTCATCTTTTTCACATACCAAACAAACCCATGTAGAGAGAGAGAATGAGGGGAAGAGTGAGTTTAAGCTCATAGAAGAGAAATTGAAAAAGAAGAGAAACCTTAAGAAAAGCAGGAATTTTGGCCTTGAAGCATCAATTAAGGTAAGAAATCATTCCAAATTCTTGATATTGAAGCTCCATTACACATCATCTTCCAGGATATAAGTTTAAATGAATTGAATTTGTCCTTAAATAGGAGATTTGCTCATGTAATTGAGAAGTTAGGGCATGCATGTTAAAAAAATTGAAGAATTGATCAATTTAACTCATAATCCTTACATGCATGACAGATTTTCAAGAGAACAGTGATTCTAAACTTAGTTTCAAACATGATTCATGGAGTTTGAGAAGAGATTAAACATGAATTAAAGCTTGGGTTCATGAAAATGGAGATTTCATGTAAGTATGTTTTAAATAGAGGATTTGAACTCAAGAATGTAAAGTTTTGGGATTATATTTGAATTCAAGAGTTTGATTTATTCTGCATGGAAATTGAGTTTACATTGAAAGTTTGATCTTTATTTCAAGTTAAATATTGAACTTCAACAAGGTTTTAATCAAAGCCTGAACCATACATACATGAAAAAAAATCAAAGCAATGTAGCAAATAATGGTCCTCATCATTTATTATGTGCAATTTGGCCTTAATGTAGTTGCATGCTTCGTGACTATTTAAATTAAATCTTAACCGTTAAATTCAACATGTTTTTAAGAGTTTTGGGCCTTGATTTGGAGTTGAAATTACAAAATGTACATATTTATGAGTTTCTGATTCAGTAATTTAAACATGACTGAATAATTGTAATTTAATGTGTATGAGTCTAATTTAAGTTTGATTGTGTAATTAGTGAACTTAATAAAGCTTGGTATATGATTAGATTATTTATATTTAATTAATTTGATTAATACATAGCTAAACATATTTTAATTAGAGGTTAATAATCTAATTTATTCCTAATAGTAGTCATCCATATTTAAGAGGAATGGAAGGGAAAAAAAATTTAGGAATAACCGAATGAAAAAGTAGAATCAAATGAGAGAAACCGAATGACAAACAAGTAACCGAATTAAATAGATTGTAAGAGTGTGATTGTAATCATGTTGTGCTTACTTATTTGTTTAGGTCGGATGCCGAACGATTAGCATGTGTTTTTCAGGAGCCCACTGTGAGTAACACTGTTGTAAAGCTATGTTCCATTATAATTATTTTCTGATTGATAAAAATGTATTGTTTTATTGAAATGATCATGTTTATAGATGAATGATTGTCCTATTTTATGAACTGTACTCGTGGCATCCATTACATATTGTTATTGCTATTGTTATTGTTATTGTTATTGTTACAGAGATCTTTGTCAGTTCCAATTCTTGGAACTATTGTCTATTGTTTAATGGCCATCAATTGATTGTTCAGTCTTTAAGACCTATTGTATTGTTGTTATTAGATGTACCACGTATGACCTATATGAATATGATTGATTGAATTGAACGATTGATTGACAAAAAGATATTGATTGGAAATGTTCTATTGATAAACGATTGTTTCAAATACTGTAAGGACATCATTCTTAACCTCTTTACATAGCTGTTATTCACTAGGCTCTAGCTCACTGTTTATTATATATATATAGGTGATCGAGCACCGAATCAAAGCTAGTGGCGTCAACCTGAACTCTATTTTTTTAAGCCAACCATTGTGCCTCACCGTGAGGTTCCAAAGTAACACGTGTCATGGCTTGGGTGTTTTGAATTCACCCTTTTGGATTTTGATTATAAACTTTTTGTGTGTTTTGGTTTTCATACTTCTACTATGGTCATGGGATTAAGTCCCTAAACTTTGGCTATGTTTTTGTATATGCTTGGATTGAGGACTTATGACTAATGTATCTAAGACTATGTGTATAAAAGTTTGTTTCCATTTAGGTCCTCACATCTCATTGGATGATGTAACTATTATTGATTGGCTTCCACTAGCCCTTGTTTTCTGTAATTATTGTTTTATTGTTAAGCAGGCCTTCGGTAATCATGGATTACTGGTCGGTTATAATGCTAAATCCATAGGAACGGGTGTGGGTCGTGACACACGCTTAGGTATTTCGGTTCAACAAAAATGTTAGTAGTCCAACTATTGGTTTTACAGTCCCAAATTCTATTAATGTGGTTTTGTATATTTGGTTCTATTTTTTTTTTTCATTCCCTTTCGCATAGATATTTCTGTAAAGGAAGTTAGCAAAGAACCACAAGAAAATTCAAAACTAATAATTGGAAAGAAAAAAAACTGTAAAAGTAATAACTTATTTTAAACCTTCTAGCAATCTACTTAATAGCAAAATGAAGTAATGAATTAAAAAGCTGTACAAGTTACACAATAAACTTATAAACTTATAACTCAAAAAAATTAAATTAAAATTTAATAGCCATGAGTTATATATAATTACTACACAATACACATGTACATCATGCAAATAATTCTAGAAATAAAATCATGCATAATTTTCTAGGAAAGTAAAAATCGAAATCTATAAGCATGCAAATCAAACTACAAATCTAGAAAATAATGAACATGTATATTATACTACAAAAGTAGAACAATAATAAGCATGTCAATTTAACTAAAAAATTTAAACACTCATGAGCATGCAAATTATATTATAAAATAAACAAGCATGCAAATCATGGTAAGAAATTAGGAATCTAAACATGTAGCATGTATCTATTTGTCCAATTTCATGGGAAATATATAATCTGTTTTAAGATTGTTGTACAAATTGTGTAATTAAATAAAAACAAACAGATTCATATTTAATAAATTAAATTATAGAACATGAAATCATGGGATTAAATCATACAACTCGATGAATAGAAATATTCAACAAAATAATATGGTTATAGAAAGTAAACTGAAGCCTATGTGATACCGTAGTCTCCTTAAAACAGATTTGCCGCCTCATCGTTAGTGATGGAGGTATGTCGGCGTCTGTCTCTCAGGATACAATGGTTTAGAACCCGCTAACGTAGAAGCACCTTCTGCTTCGCTCTGGCAAAGTGACAATGGCAGCACTTTCTTACATAGGAAGAATATATTATAGGAGCAGACTGACTATAATATAAGAGCAAAAATTTTTGTACTCCAACCAAAGAGGATAGTCTCCTTTTATACACAATGGGGAAAAGAGGAGAAGAGAACTTGGCTTATTTTGTGATTATCTTCACAATGTTGAGCATGCCCTTATATAGGCATCTTTGGCAAGACAGATATGGCAAGGCCATGTGTACCTCATGGCTTCCAATACCATGTGTATCTCATGGTTAGGCCATGTGTGTCTCATTGTCTAAGACACTATTAGGGCCATGTGTGCCTCACGGTTTAAGACACTATTAAGGCCATATGTCCTTCATGATTAGGCCATGTGTCTCTCATGGTTAGACCATGTGTAATATGCTCAATCATCATTCTCAATCTCTCATACATGAGACAAACTTTATGAGATAATTTCTCATTCAATCCTCAATGATTTTCTGTCATTCTTTTTATGATGTAAAGATCTTATTACAAAGAATCTATAACCAAAGTCACCAAAAACCTATTTTTTCCAACAAAGGGTGCCTGAAGAGCATACGTTCAAAGCAAAGTCTTTTTTATTTTATTTTATTTTATTTTAACATTGCTATTCAGTCTCAAAAGTTAAACTCACTTTCTAAATTCAATAATATATCAATAAAATAATTGGTTGATAATTAAGTATTTCTTAATTATCAACTAATTATCTTTTTGACACATTACTAAATCTAAAAAGTAGATTTATATATCATTTTTTTTAATATTATAAAGCAAAACAAACTCCGATAAAGTATTGAATACAACTACTTTGTAATTAATATTTTGCATTTCCATGCATAAAAATAATTATTATTTAATAGTTAATAAATTTAAAATATCATTAATTATTTTTTAAATAATGTCCAAGAACAGCCGTTACACCACTCAATAAATAAATGAACGATAGGTCTTAATGGAGAAATTTATGGTGCACTGCTCTTAAAATAAAGGTGGGCTCATCTCATGTATGTAGTGGTGGGAAATGAAGGCCTCTTTAAAGCCATCCCTATTGGTCGATATGCGTTACTGTCAAATTTTAATACATACAATTTAAGTAATGTGACATTTTATAATTGATTAATAAATTAAACATGTATTTAGAATTTTAAGTATTTTAGGTATTTTAAGTATTTTTTTTTTTGGGTAATTAAGGCTTTATCTAAAAATATATAATTCAATTTTGATAGTTTTTAAACGACCCATCTCTTGATTTTTTGCTTTTTTGCACGATCAAATTATTTTATTATTATACAGGTAAAATATCAATAAATTTCAAATTGTGATCTTATTAACTGTTTAGTCCTCCTTTTTTTTTTTTATGAACTCAAAGGTCCCATTAAAGTGGAAATTACACGAAAGAATAGTTATTTACACGTTTGAGTTTAATTTTTAAGGAATAAAAGTCGGTTTCTCCAAATGTGAAATTACACACTTGGGCAATCCACACTATAGAAATTTTGGATTTTCCCTTCTTCTAGAACAAATCCCACATTACGAACAAAAACGTAATACTCCAATGTAACACTCCAATAACGTAACACTCCATGTAACATACTAAAAAACTCATACTTCTTCCAAATGTAAATACGTAACACTCCAAAAAAACTCATTAGTGTATTTTTCTCAAACGTAACACTCTAATATAACAAAAAAAAAAAAACTTCTTAGTGTACTTTTCCCAAACGTAACACTCCAATCAATGTAATCCCAAACATAACAGTCCAATATAACATTTCAATGTAACACACAAAAACACTAAGGTTGCGTTTGGTAGAGTTTTTTAAATATGATTTGAGAATAGAGTTGTATTTTGAGTTTGTGAGTTTTGGAATTATGATTTGAGTGTGAAAATTTTTTTTGGTGAATGAGTTTTGAAAAGAGTTTTAAATTGAGTGGAGAATTTTTTATGTGACATATGATATTTGATACAAAAACTTATAACTCATAACCAAACATGCAACTCAAAATTCTATTTAAAGCTCATAAAAAAAATTTAAAAAAATCCTTTTTTTTTTTAAATATAAAAAATAACAGGTGCCAATTGTAAAAAAAAAAAAAAAAAAAAAAAAAAAATGCACTGTTCCGGTCAACCGGCCAAACGTCCGGGGGGACGACCGGTTAGCCCAAATTTTCCCACCTTGGACACACTCAAAAACATAGGGTAAAACTATGTTTGGAGAATACAACCAAACACAACCTAAAAAGTCCTTAGTATACTTTTTCTAAACGTAACACTCACAGTTTGAAATTATACATTTGCCCAAAGTTTACTAAGGAATTTTTGTACTCCTTTTGGAATGGTTTGAAGAATCAGATATTCTTTTGGAATGGTTTAAAGAAACTCACATCTTTTTTTTGGAGTGTTAGATTGGAGTGTTACGCTTGAGAAAAATACATTAAGAATTTTTTTTTGTATGTTACATTAGAGTGTTACATTAAGGATTTTTTTTTTTTTTTAGTGTTGTATTAGAGTGTTACGCTTAAGAAAAGTACACTAAAGAATTTTTTTGGAGTATTATATTGGAGTATTACGTTTGGATATTACATTGGAATGTTATAATTTGAAATTATATATTTGTCCAAAACTTACTAAGGAGTTTTTGTGCTCCTTTTGAAACGTTTGAAGAATCGCATATTTAAAGTCATTTTGTACTCCTTTTAAAATGTTTTCCAAATAAAAAAGATTCTCATATAAAAATTCATCCCAAATTTGATTCCCATAGATTGTGTATAGCACAAAAGAAAAGAAAAAAGAAAAAGAAATATAATAGAAATAAAGGTATAGCCGTAAGTCCAATTTTTAAATAATATATTAAATCTATCTTTCCAAAATCAATGGGAGTAATTGATCTATAAGAAAAAATTTAGAACTAAACGGATCACCATTTCTCAAAATGAGATTTATAGATAAATTTTTCTTATTGTCTTACACAATTAGTACTAGTTAAAAATCTACATATATTAGGCAATATTGTGTGTCGTAAAATTATTTAAAAAGTTCACTAAAAAAACACACACACACACACACACACACACAAAAAAAAAAATTTGTACATGTTGAATTTTTTGTTTTTATTTTTTTATTTACTATTAGAATTCTTTTTTCAAATTACTTCACAAATATTTTTATTTTTAAGCACATCAAGATTATGAGTGTCTAAATTTTTTTTAAAAAATGACTAAAATATAAAAAGTTACTAAAGACAAAAAATTATAAAATATTTTTCAAAACTTAAACCAAACAAACTGATTTTTGTTAGCAAAATTCTATGGCATATACAATGTTGTTTAATGTATATAGATTTTCAACTTCTACTGAGGCTTCGTTTGGAATAAACTTTTTTTAGCCTATTTTTTTTGTAACGCTCTCAAAATAAAGAGGATAAACCAACCCAAGAGATTCATAAACATAATAGAAAATGCAATACTTTCATTCATCAGAGATTATATTACAAAAGGTATTACATGCAGTATACTTTCATAAATATTCATTCTGAACCTACAACATGTAACACTAATTGATTACAACAAAATAAACGGCCTACGGGCTTACATCTTTCCAAGTTATTACTTGGTTACAACAAAAGAAAGAGTCCTAGCTCTATACATATAAAGCCCTCGGCTTGAATAAACATTTAACCCAAAACCAAATAACAAAATGGAGCCTTCAGCTCCTAATCCTCCCAAGCTATATCCTTGGAGGTGGCATGTCACCAGTATTTGAAAATGGTTTCCCAAGTAGGGTGAGCCAAAGCCCAGTAGAGATATGCTAAAGCAACATATGAGATTTAACTAAGATATAGATGTCAAATAGAAATTCAATACTCAAGGCCAAATTACATTCTTTTCATTATTGTTCCATATTGATAGTCATATCATAATTCATTTCCATCCATCCATTTCAAATCAATACAAAAGTATAGTTCTCTATTATCCAAACAATTTCAAGTGAGACTACAACTCATTCATTACAATTCAACAACATTCATTATCCAAACACTTCAAACTTCTTACCATTTTACGGAATCTCATTCGAGGGAATCGGCACCTGAATACACATATAAAGTTTCGGAACTTTCACCCTGGACACTCTGACCAACTTAATTTAAAATGGAGTCCATCCCCTATCTCCTCCCAAAACAATGGAGTACATCCCCTATCTCCTCCAAAGTAATGATACATATACAATGTATTTAAATATGTTGCCATATACAATGACTATCCAAATCACATATTCAACGGTTTAATCAAATAGCCATATTTAATGACATAATTCAAATGACCAGGTTCGATTCACCTAGTCCTCATGCATTTTCTACAACAATCATAGATATCCTCCACTGATAACCCAAAACAGATATTTTCTAAACAAATACACAATTTATCAAACAGATAAATTATCAAATTTCCATAGATGAGTGATTTAACAAATCCAACTACACCATTCATTTATACACCCTTCCAATTTCATATTTCTCATATCAATTTCATTATTTATACAAAATAATTATTTGACCCAAATTAGGGCAATTTTCCCCTTCTTCTAAATATCAATTTCAAGTCCAAGTTTCATCATTTCAACCCATGTAACCTCCTATTCAAACCTCAAATATGTATCCATGGAACCCAATATGGAAACCCCTTTTTTAAATTTTGGACCCAAACCCTAACTTCACCCAAATCTTCCAAATTCCACCATTTATACAAAATGACAAATACCTAGGTTAAAACCCATATTAAAGAGTAGAATATCCCTACCTCAAATGTAGAAGCTCAAAGGAGAAGAAGGAGATCCTCAAAAATGCACAAAACCAAGCTTGGTTCAGATGCAATGGAAGCCCACAAGATGCTCCACCTTTTTCTCAAAGGAAGTAGGGTAGTGGTGCTTGGATCAAAGAGTATTTGTAGAGAGAGAGAGAGAGAGAGAGAGAGTTTTAGAGAGAGAAGAGGTGCCAGATTAGGGTTTTTGGGGGAAAGGAATTCAAAAAGTCATGTAAAATATCTCTGCTATGAACTGATATACGCGGTCTTCGCTCGAGTGAAGGAGTTGTCGCTCAAGCGACCAGACACAACAAGTGACCTCGCTGGAGCGTAAAATGCAAAGCTTCAGAAATTTTACAGATGCACACGCTCGCTCGAGCACAAGAAGCCTCGCTCGAGTGTAGAATACACACCTTCAGATGTAACACAGACGCACACCTTCGCTCGAGCGCAAGAAGCCTCACTTGAGCGAAGAACTTCATCTTCTCAGAAATGCTGCGTCTGGAAAGGAAACCTGAGAACCCTCAAACCTTGCTCGAGCGCAAGAAACCTCGCTCGAGCGCAAGAAGTCTCGCTCGAGCGAAGAGACCAAAATCTGGGCAAGAACAATTTAGACCAACTAATCACTAACCTGTTCCAAACACACCCAACATGCCCTCAAGCTCCAATTCAAAGAGTTAAAGGAGGAAAACAAGATATGGACACAATATTAAACCACAAAACCCGAGTCTGGAATACTATGAAGGTTGGGTCAAAACCCGGATCGCTATATTTTTGGTTATTTTAGTTTGAGTAAAAGTTCTATTTGGAATAAATTTTTGGTTTGTTTTGTAATTGATTTGATGGTTATCAAAAAAAATAAAATAATAATTATTTAGATATGACATTTTATCTTATTTTAATTTTTTAACTATTTTTATCTTTTGTGGGCCAAATTAGCCCAACCCATACCCTTAAACAATGGCTGTGGAGATTTTGTTTTCAGCTTACTAGTATAAGGACACAAAATTATTACCTATTAGTACTAGAGATGGCAATTTGAACCCAGCCCGACGAGGACCCGACCACCGACCCCCAACCCCAATTTGAGCGGTTTTTTCCCAAAAAATATCTCCAATGGGGTGGGGGTGGTATTCAAAAATCAATCCCCGATCAGTTTCGGGCCGGGGGCCGGGGATGGGGATAAGTGTCCCAGCCCCGTACCTGGCCCGTCCCCGTCCCCGTCCCCATTCCCATCCCCATCCCTGTTTATCCCCGAAGTAAAATTACTATTTTACCCCTATATATATAAACCAAACCCTCATCTCACTTTCACTTCTCTCTCTCACAGTCTCACCGCAGCTTTCATCTCTCTCTCCCTCACTCACTTACTTAGATTTCTCCATCTCATTCTCTCACTTCTTATCATCATGAACATCATCCACCATCACCACCGATCTGAAGCCCTTCGTGAAGCCCGTGAAGAAGTGAAAGAACAGTTGCCACCAATCTGAACATATTTGAAGAAGTGAAGAAGCCCTCCGTCCGTGAAGCCCTCTGTTGCCACGGATCTGAATAGATCGTGAACCATGAACCGTGAAGCCACCGATCTGAATAGATCGTAGTCCGATCGATGTCTTAATCAATGGACAGATCGTGAAGCCCTCTCTCTCTCTATATATATATCTGTTGTTGCTGATGAACAATTTTTTTTTTCTTTTTTAAAGTTGTTATATATATATATATATATATATCTGTTGTTGTTGATGATTGTTATTGATCTGAACAGTTATTGTGTGTGTGTTGAACAGATCTGTCATCCATTATACAGATTAATTTTTTATTTTTTGTTCTTGTGTGTGTGTGTGTTGAACAGATCGATCGGGGATTTTTCGGGGTCGGGGAAACCCGATCCTCGTTACGGGGCGGGGGCGGGGGTGGGGACGGGGACGAGATTTTTACCTTCAGGGATCGGGGATGTAACCTGATGATTTCACCGTCTTTATTATTTAGTTTTTCTTTTTTTAAAAAAGAAAAAACACATGATTTAATAATAGGGCTCTTTGTTCAAAAGTCCAAATTTTGATTATCTTTATTCAAAAGTCCAAATTCAAAAGAGTTATGTTAGGGACCCCAAATAAACTATCAAATTTTCTACCAAACCTCTCAAATGGGTGTGGGATATACATACACGTGGTTTGTGTGGGTCCCACACTCATGTGAGAGGTTTGATAGAAAATTTGATAATTTATTTAGGATCCCTAACATTTTCCAACTAAAAAACGGTGTTGTCCATAAGGGCATGTTCAGACAAAATGATCAACCTACCCACATACATTGAGTTTAGATTCTCGGCCGCACTTCCCTGTGGCCCTCCCTGCCGCCCTCCAAAACGATGTCGTTTTGGATAATTTTTTTTTTCCTTTCTTATTTTGCTTTCCCCTTTTGGTTTTTGAACCCTAGCCTCTGAGACAGACGAACAGAGAGGCGACGATTTGGACGAGAGAGAGGTGACAAACGGAGAAGCGACGGAGGCAAGGCAAGGCAAGGCGAGGTGATGGAGGAGACGAACGGAGAGGCAATGGAGGCAAGGCGAGGTGAGGAGAAGAGATGAGAGGCGGCGGTGAGGCGACTGGAGGCGGCGAGAGACTAACAGAGAGAGGCGGCGAGAGACGAGCAGAGATGGCGACGAACACGAGGTGGTGACAAGGTCCGTTTCTCTCCCTTTGGTCTTCATTATAATTTCTCTCACTTTGTTCTTCATTTTATTGTTTGTTTTAGAGAGTAAAAATGATAGAATGTGATCCCTATCCTCTTTCTCTACCTCTGCTTTGATTATTTTTAAAAAAAAAATTTATAACATTCACACTCTACTTCGAATTTCACACACTATTTTTTGTTTTTTCTTTTGAAGATTAAAGATATAAAATGTGAATATTATTACTCTAAAAAAACATCTCTTTACTGTTATTTTTTTGATAGGAAGCTACTGCCTTGTTTATTAATACTATTTGATTGTTAATCATTGAAATAGTGAGATCAGTAATGTCAACATTTCTATGGTAATGTAATGCCAATTCTATGCTCATAGGGACAAAGGTTGAAGTGTGGAAAGATCAAATACCTAAAAGAAAAAATGCATTAAAAGAGTCCCTGAAATAATGAGAACTGAGAAGAGAATACAAGAGAAGAGAGGGTTTTGAAGATTAAAGATATAAAATGTGAATATTATTACTCTAGATTAAAGAGATTACAGAAATGAGTAAAATATTAAAGATATCTAATCTTTCCACACTTCAATGATCAGAAGATTAAAGATAAAATATTTTACTCATATCTGTAAAGAGAATTATCTTTAAATATCTTCAATGATGCCCTGTTAGTTATTAAAGATTAAATAGAATTATTTCTCATTTCTGTAATCTTTATTCTCTTTAAAGATCATTTCTGTAATATTTATCTTTAATCTTCAATGATCAGATATCTTTAATCTCCTCTTTACTCATTTCTGTATTCTCTTTAATCTTCTCTTTAGAGAATACAAAAGAAGAGAGGGTTTTGGGGATGGCATGTGTTTTTTTGGTGTGAAGGAGAAAGTCTGGATTGGCCCATGTGCTTGAATTTATCCACTTTGATATTTTACTCTTTACTATTATTTTTCCCTATTTTTTCGCTAACTAAACAGGGCATTAGGATAAATCCATAACCCATATCTTTGTGTTTGTTGTCTGGGGCTCAAATATAACATCAAATGTGTTTGTTTTTGGCTAATTATTTGTTTGCAAGTTGTTGGCAAATAAATGACACTAGATTATATATGACTATTGGTTAAACTGTGGCAATATATATATATATATATATACAATGGTTACATCTGAATTGGTTTATACCAAGCTCTTTCAAATGTAGCAAATGATGTAACTCATAAGACTTATATTTTGTTGCAAATTCATAGAAATAAGAAAATTGGTTAAGTAATTGATAGAGGAGACTTGTAGATTGTGTACCTCATTACAATTTGGCTCTATATTTTTGCAGATGTCAACTTCAAGTGTTAATGGCAGTACCTCAGATCAATTGACATATTGCAACAAAAATTGTCCTAAATGTCGTAAAAAAGCAACTATTCAAATTTTCGAGACGGAGCGAAACAAAAATAAATTATTTTATTGTTGTCATGATTGCGGTGGTTTTATTGGATGGTGCTTGCCTACAAATTCACAATGTAGAGGTGAAGGAGAAATGCAAATGGAAAATATGCCAACTATCACCGAACAGCTACGATTTATGAGCGAACAACTTTGATTTCAAAGCAAACAACTTCAATTTCAGAGTGCGAAGATGCTTAAATTGGAAACAGACATAAATCAAAGTTGGTGTCGTATTTATGGGTTCTTCATCTTTCTTGTAATTGGTATCGTATCAGTTATGAAGATATAACAATATATATGCAAGTTAGAAATAGAAGTAATGTATTTCTCTTTGTTTATGCATGTAATGTATATATTGTGAGAATGTTGCTATTTAAAGCAAGTAATGTTGAGAGAATGTTATGAGAATGTTGCTATTTAATTTTGCCACATTTGAAGTGTCATAATATTAACACTGAGAACCTATTATGCAGCGTGTTGAATTGATGGGAAAGAAATAGAGTGAGATACATTAGAAATTTGGAAATAATTATGTAATGGGTTGTCTAACAACTTCACCAGCTGCCACAAAAACAGTGAGATACATTGGAAATTTGAACACTGGTAAAATATAGCCACACAAAACAATAATTTAGTTAAAATATGGGTAAGAGACAAAAATTGTTTTGGTGTAAATCTCTGCCACTTGCTTTAACATCAAAGTTAGAATTGAAACCGTTGGCAATTTTTGGGACAAATTATACTCGACTTCCAATTCTTTAGACCTCTTCTCATAGAGCACCCTCTCACAATGCATGAAAATTCCATCAAGTTATGATTACAATTGAGATAATCCTTAAAAAATGCATTGAAGGATTCACTTAGTTGAGTAGTACTCATTCCAGCTGCCTAAGAATTGATAATATATGGCCATCCCCATTTCTCATTCACACCAAAAGACTATTCCAACCAATGATTGTTGTGTACATCATACATATCAAGCATTTGGTCCCATTGTATTATGAATTCTTCTTCATCATCAATGTCATGCATAAATTTTGAAAACACACCCTTCATCCCTACATCTTTGAAAAGAGAACTTACATGCTTGACAGCATTTTGTATCAAATGCCATGTGCAAAGTCGGTGGTTTGTATTAGGCATGACAATTGGAATGGCCTTAGCCACCGTAGCATCTTGATCTGTGAAAATAGTTTTCGAAGCTTTGTTTGACATTGCCTTCAAAAATATCTGAAACAACCATGTGAATGATTCGGCAGTCTCATCATACATCAATGCTGCACTGAATATAACTGTTTCTCGATGATGATTAAATCCAACAAAGGTTCTAAAAGGTCTATGCTTGTTCTTTAATTTGTAAGTAGTGTCAAAGGTCACTACATTACCAAATTGAGCATTGTCCATTATCGTTTGAGCATCGACCCAAAAGATATTACTTATCTGCTCTTAACAATCTAATTGGACTGCATAATAAAAGGATGGATTTTCCACAGTTTTCTTACGAAAGTACTGCAACACACTACTCGCTTCTCCATATTCCAAATCTTTTTGTCTCTTCGATCTCAAGTAATTTTTTTGGTCCAATTTTGTGAAGCCAAGTGATACTCTTCCACTAAATTCCCTACCAAATAGCTCATAAGCAGACCTAAGAGGAATTCCAGATTCTGAAGCCAATTCTTCTTCAATTGCTTGGGTGGTAGATATTTTTCTTTGGGATGGCAACATATGAATGCACTCTTGAGGCACAAGGTCATGATTGTGATGTTCAAAAAAATCAATTGCAACATATTTTCCTAAATTTCTATCTAACTTGATACTAAATCGGGCACCACAACCATATCTCACCTCTTGTCTCGAAAATTTTACTAATGGATCTCGCTTGTCAATACCCCGAGTTCTCTCTTTGTAACATACAAAAGTCCGTGAAGTTATTTCCTTAGTCTGTTTGTTCTTGTGTGCATATGCTTTCCTAATACTAAAGCCCATCTTTCCGCCATAGGTATTGTAAAAGTGATATGCAGCTTGTTCAGAGTCAAATGACATGCCCAATTTCGGCTTCCAACCACAATTGGCCAACTCATCAACAACATTATTTTCTTCCATTACCTGCAATTCAATTTATAAGTGCAATGAAACAATTTATATACCTGAAAACATTTCACTATGACAACTTCATATATACCAAATAAATATAAAAAATAATCTATATTACTTGGATTTTTTTTGGACAGGTATGACAGCGTTTAATTTTCTACCTCTGTGTTTCTAATTTAATAAAGTACCTTTGTGTTTCTAGTTTAATTACATCAGCAATCTATCAAAATATACCAACTTTCTAATGATGCATGGACATGGGTTTGAAAAAACCTAATATTTTATGACCAAATGTTGGCTTGATTTGATTTTGATGGCCATGGTCATGCCTTGGCGGCAAGCTTAGGAATAGGTAGCACCACTGACTTAGTCTATGGGTCAATTTTAACATGCTGAAAGATGTAGCATTGACCCATATAAGGTGGAGTTTCAAAATTTTAGTTTTATAGACCATTTAAAGAATGAATTAATCTAATTGACTTAAACATACTAGATGTTTTCTGCCAGTTTATCAAAGGCTTTGAACTACACAAAATGAGGTGTGATGTCATAACGACAGATTTAAATGATAGGAACAACCTATTGCCATATCAGTTTGCAAATTAATTTTGTTGGTATAACATTACTAAATGTTTTATATAGGGAAAAAAATAGAACTTTAGCTTCAGAAGCAGATAAGCATTGAGTAGGGGGTTTAAATTAACACCCTTTCCAAATATAATTAACACCCTTAAATGAGTTTTCAACATATCATCAAACCCATTTCATCAAACACTGTGCATATCGGCAACAAATCATATATATCATCAAACCTATTTCAAAAATGTCCGTTTCATAAAAAAGAAACAGAAGAACTGTATAAAACAATTATATATACGTATATATGTATATAGCGGTGGAGAAATGAAACAGAGACTGAAATGGACCTCGTCATGGCTGCAATGTCGCCTTATCGCCGTCGCGTCACCGCCGGACTCGCGTCCCTCCACCATCCTCTGTCATTCACCATCGCGTCCCTCCATCATCTCTCTCAGTTCGTTTCTCTCTCTGTCTTCGCAGATCGTCTCTCCGTCTTTGCCGATTGTCTCTCCGTTCGCAGATCGTCTTTTTATTTTTGCCAATCGTCTTTCCATCTTCGCCGATTGTCTCTACCTCTCTTCTCTATTATGGCTAGATAAAAGTGAAAAGAAAAATAGGGAAACTCAAATTTTTGGGGGGGGGAGGGGGGAAAAACCCACTAAACAAAACGACATCATTTTAGCGAGCGTGGTAGGGAGGGCCGTAGGGAAGTACGGTCGAGGATCTGGACTCCATATACATTTATACATCCCTCTCTCTCATCAGCCCTATTTCCCAAACCCTACACCCTACTCTCTCTTTCTCTCTCTCTCTCTTACACTTCCGTTGTAGCCTCCTCACCGTTACTGTTTCATTGTTTTTGCCACCTTTTCATCGTCGCCTCCGTCTCCTCCACGTTTATTCCACTACTCGCACCATCGTCGTCACCTGTTACTCGTCGGACTTCGGCAACTTTGACACGCATCGGAGTGAGGCGGCGGACAGAGGTGACAGATCCGGTGAATAGGTCAGAAATGACGACGATCTAAGTTATGGATCCTAATCACTGATCGAGTCACTCCCTTACCGTCGCGATTCCATTCTTCAATCCTCAGTTCGCCAGATTCAACAACAAACCTCCAAGAAATCTGAGCAACTCATCGATTTAGTCAAGAAGAAACAGATTTGTCGTCTATCGACGACCTTTGACTCATCCTCATCTTCTTCCCTGAAGATCTGATGCTACGTTCAGTTCTTTCTCCGTCGTTCGCCACCGCCGAAGGCCTGATGAACACGAGAATATATATATACGGACGACGGAGGATGATGAACAAATCATTTGCAACAAATCCAATTCAATAGTCAATCAATTGCAACAAATCACTTAACAACATGAAGAACACAAGAATATATATACAGACTCGCTAGAGATTTTTCTTGGCTAGGGCTTAGGCTAGGGTTTTCATGTTCACAAACATGGTTTGGTTATGGTTGATGATTGTGATTGTGGATTTTTATTTTTTTTGATGATGATTGTGTTGGGTTAGGGTTTTGTTTTTAGTTTGATTTGTTTTTGAATTTGGCATCTATGTTCCCTTTCTTCATTTTTTTAGATCTGTGATTTTGGTTAGGCTTCATGTTCTTGACCTGACTTTACTGCATCTTGTTCAAATGGTGAAAGAGGATTGAAGTAGATTTGGATCTAGATCTTATTCAACAGATCCGAACCAGTCTTTTTTTTTTTGTAGTTGTTGTTGTTGATAACGAGGATGATAATGAAACATATTGCAACAGATTGAATTTTTTTTTCCTTGTGTTGAACAGGTAAGGAATGTGTGTGTGAGAGAGAGAGATAGAGAGAGATATAAAGAAGAAATATTTGAACAGATAGAGAAAAAAAAAGAAATAAGGAGAAGTGAGAGAGGAAAAATGTGTTTGTGAAATTAATAGATAGATAGATAGAGAGAAAGAGAGAGAGAGAGAGAGAGAGAGAGAGAGAGAGAGAGAGAGAGACCGATAGAAAGAGAAGAAAAAAATTAGGTTTGTGAAATCAACAGATGGAGAAAGAAAGAGATAAGCAAGAGAGAGACAAATAAAGAGAGAAATAAAAAAATGGGTTTGAATAGACTAGTGTCTAGTTCCTCTCTATGTATATCACAATTTAAACAGTTGAAAATAAAAAAATTAAATAGATAGAAAAAATAGGCTTGTGAAATACAACAAATAAGGAAAATAGACTTTGTGAAATTCAATAGGGGCAAAATTTTGAACAGATAGTCAAAAAATTTTAACAGATAGAAATTTTTTTGAACAGATAGGAAAAAAATTTAATAGATAGTCAACGAAAGTCAACAGATAAAAAAAAGTCAACAGATAAATTAAGGGGTAAAATTAAAAACAAAATGTCTTTCAAAACAAACAAAAGGCTTTCTCACCAAATTATTTCACAAAGGGTGGATCTCTTACTAACAAGAAATATTCATTGAATCTAATGTCTTATACCCTCTTTAATTTGAATTTTTCAACAATTAACCCTTAATAATATAGCTACATTTATGGAAACACTTTTTTTTATGAATAATAATCGAGGAAGAGGATTCCCTCGAGTCCAAAATCTGTACTAGAGAGGGGGTTTGGGCCCGTGAGGTTTACTACAGGCTGCATTCCGATAATCTGAACAATGTATTTTGTCGAGTACTTCATGTATTTCGTCCATAAAAAAAATTAAGTCGAACCAATAACTATAACTTGTTCAATTTACCGTGTTTTTCATTAAAAAATAGACAATAATTGTGTTTTTAAAAAATAAAACATATATTTTTTTTTTGACAAAAGTAATAAATTGAATAAGTTGCAGTTATCTGATTGACTTAATTTTTTTTGTAGATGAAATACTCGAAATGTCCGATAAAATGAACGGTTCAAATTATCGAAACGAGACCTATAATGGATCTCACAGACCTAAACAGCCTCCTCCAATCCAAATTTTGGAAGGGAGGGAATCCCCCTCCATAATAATCTATGTATAGAAAACTAAACATTAAACAAAACGAATTATAGGACCCATAGAGAACCTTATAACCTAAATCTATTCCGTCCAATCCAATCCTTAATACAACTGGAGGGAAGTTTTTCTCATATTCAATTCTCTTAAAATTAGAGGGACCTACTGAAACTTTTAAAAATTAATTACATAGTCATAAAAAAAATAAAGATTTTAATTATTAATATATTTTATTACTGATTTATAATTTTTTTTTTGAAAATACTGATTTGATATTTTCCCTAAATTAAATACCACAACCAAACATATGGTGTTATAAAATTTGGTCAATATAAAATGGGAAATTCTATGGTATATTCTTTTTTTTTTTGTGTGTGCATATATGAGGTATTTGTTTTTATAGAATTACGACAATTTGTAATTCAGAAATGAAATGATGTATTTTGTGATAATGTTATATATTTTTATGGTAATGATACATATGTTTTTATCTAACCATTTTTTAACTAAAAAAACGTGTAACATTATCACAAAAATGCTTAATTTTATTTTTAAATTACAAATTATCATAACTCTATCAGAAAAAATACATAACATTTTTACCATAAAAATCCATAACATATCTTACAAAAATACATAATAATGGCGCACATGGTACACCTTTTGAGGGGGTGTAGCATAATATATTACCCATATAAAATTGGTATATGCCCGTCTAGGATAAAGCCTGGGAACTTGTCAATAACCAAACCTCAAAGAAAAATAAAATAATAATAATACATCAAATATGATTTTTGCTATCTTATTTTTGGACTATAATAACCAATCACTAGTTGCAATGTGCTCATTAGGTGAATTTGAGTTTAAAAAATAGAAAAATTTTGTCCAAACTTTCTTATAATAAAATTTTCATACATTAAGAGTGAGTACAAAATATTTGCATTGAGAAAGACAATATGCACCACTATTATCAAAATATCTTTATTGACTAATTTCATATTTAAAATTTGAAAAACTTTAGCATACATAAAATTCATACAAAAAAAAATTACAAGAATGATGTGACAATATCAATATTGTAAATAAACTAATCTTCAGTGGCGTTTTATTTTAAAGTGAAAGGTTCACAATGATCCATATTATTATGTATAAAAATTATGAATAATTTTTTTATTTGTATAACATTACTCTTAAAACATTAAAATAATATTTTTTTTTTATCTAAATGTCGTTTTTAATAAAATTAATTTTTTAGAACCTCTTGTCAAGATTTATCAAACAATATCCATATTAGCCATGAAATTCTAAAAAACAATAATAATAAAATTTTTACTGTTGAAACTAACGTCAACAATAAAATTTTATTCTACTTCATAGTAAAATTTTACTCTTCTTTACAGTAAATTTTATTGTAAAATTTTAGCATCTAAATAGGAAAGTACTATCACCATCACTAGACACCATAATCACTATAATTGTTACTGCCACAAGTAACAATATTGAATAAATTTTTTTATTAAAACAATGAAATGATAATGTTAACAAAATAAAATTTTACTGTTACTTTAAAACAAGTATCAGAAAATAAAATACAGATTATATATTTCTATAGCAAATCAAAGTAAAATTTTACTATCACTTTTAAACAGAATATCAGCAAATAAAACACTAGCCACATATTCTCAGAACAAACCAAAGTAAAGTTAATCTAACGACAAACAAAAACATCATTATTCAATCAGATTTAATAAAAAACAATTATAACAAATGAAAATCTTCAATCTCATCTAAAAAAAACTTTTAACAATTATTTGTTCTTTCATCCGAAGAAACAAACGAAATACACATCAAACTCGAAATCTCATCAAATCTAAGTTATCTTGAAGTTTTACAGTTCAATTGCAAGTTTCAATTTAAACAATTATCAAAATATAACAAACAGGGTTTGATATGTAGCAATTATACAGAAACAAAAAATTTCATATTTGATGATGAATAAATCCAACGAAGAAGATGATCAGAACCACAACAAGATCGCCATCTACAAGACAAAACACCCCTAGTCGTAGCCGGGGGTCCTCCGACGCCCAAGTTAGTCCTCCAATATTATAAATATATTTAATGGACAAATTATATGGAGAAAACAACATACCTCAATCCATGGAGGTGTGATCTATTTATAATAACCAGTGATTTGCCTAGCAAGTTGTTTGGGTGCTCCAGAAGTCTTTTTCCAAACAATCTCCAATTGTTTAAGACTTCTATATCAATAAGCCCTTATCTCTTGATGAGTTTTGCACAATATAAAACATTAATGTAGGATTTGATTAGTATTCGTCAACTACCATACACGTAGTAATCCATAACTACGCCACGTGGCAATGTTGGGACCCACATAATTCTTGTGGTGATTTTTATTTCCTCTCAATTGCCTTCAAACTTTCATTTTCTTTGAGCCCAGTGAAAGAGTGGAAACTTTTTGTTATTGTTTTGATAAAAATAGCCATGTAATGTTGCCTAACTAGAACGATATATGAGTGCTAGAGTTTATTCCAATAATGCCTAATCTTGTCAAGAGTTATTGTCACGACCCAAACTTGCCCCTATAGGTTTAGCATCGTAATCGGCCAGTAATCTTGGGATTACCGAAGGCCTTTGAACAGAATATCATGTACTATATGGGGCTGTGGAAGCAATTATAGAAATACAATGTCCATAGAGCTGTGCAGATATACATGAGACACAAATATTAAAACTTATAGACATATACCCACATATGACGTCATGTACACATCCACTTTGCATCATCATTAAACACATAACACAAAAGAACTGTTCCAACTTATAACTTGATTCACAAAACTCGACCATTAACATTTTGGGAAACTCCTCGGGAGGCGCATAGGTTGGTCGACACAAACAGATCTTCAGGCCATCATCACTGAGCCTGGTCACGCGGCTGGTCACCTACATATATACATACACATAAAAGTGAGCTGAAGCCCAATGAATAATAACAGAGTAATGATTTTAATGCATGATGCCATAACAGATTCAAAAATCAGATTTCAAATAGAGTCATTGTGATAACCCTATTCCGTGTTATGCTAATTGATCTTAATTATGATTGTGATTATATGCTTGATATGATTGTGAATGATAATTACATGATTATATGTGTTTTTGAATTTCTATCTGTTCACCGTATGAAAATCTGTTTGGTTTCTTGCTTTAGAATTTTAATTGAAAGCCGTAGAGACGTTAGAAACTGAAATTGACTACGCCTTTGTGATTAGCATAATTTTCAGAGCCTACGGTGAAATTTAATTGAAAATTGATTCGGATCAAAATAATTAGATTAAGAATGATTAAATTAGAGCGCCATTGCTTAGTCTTAATCAAATTGATTAGCCAAGCCTATAAATAGGCCTATATACACCCAATTCCTTCCTTGGAGCTCATTTTAGCTGAAATTACACTCTAGAGAGAGAGTGTGTGCCAATTGTAGAGAGAGAGAGAGCTCAAATTAGAGATTTGAGCTAAGAGCTTGGGAATTTGGAGGCTAGGCTCAAGAACTAGCTAGAATTTGGGAGATTAGAGCTCCTATATGAGTAATTGAGCATAGATTCATGAGTTTGAGTTTGTAATTTTGTAAATTCAAAATTAAATGGTAATCAAGAGCATGAATTGAATTGATTTGATGAGAGTGAAGTCTATATGTCTATACATGTATAGAATTGCCATGATCTTACATACTCAAGCATGAATCATGTTGAACATGATGAATTGAGTACCAAATTTCACATGCATGCATAAATTTCATGAGTTTCATGATTATAAGTATCATTTGCATCATTTGAGATAGAATTGGAGTCAAGAAGTAACATGCATGCATGATTAATGAAGATATGGAGTTTGTATGAGGTTGAATGCAAGAGTTTTGAAATTTATGAAGAGAATTCAAAATAATTTATGAGGTGGACCATGATTTTAGTCAATTGGTTCCAAATTACTTATGTTCTTGTATTATGTGATGTCCTTCCATGCTTTTGTATCAAAAACATGAGTTTTGGAGCCTTGAGAGTTGAGTTTGAGCTTCAAAAAGAATTCTGGAAAACCCAGAATTCGACCTATCCGCTCGAGCGTGGAGAGTCCCACTTGAGCGTGAAAACTTAGCTCCCAGAAGTTTTGCAGACATCGTGTCCGCTCGAGCGGGGAGAGTTACACTCGAGCGTCCAGTCACATGTTTGACTCTCAGCTCGAGCGTCTGAAGTCACACTCGAGCGCAAATATGAGGTAACCAGTACTTTTGCAGCCCCAAGGGGTTCGCTCGAGCGGAGAGCCCTGTTTCAGAAATTTTAAAAAGTTATTTTGTGTTTCATTTTCTGTTCTCTTCCATTTCTAGGCACTTTTAGAAATGCATTGAACTTTGTATTTGACCTAAAAGGTAAAGAAAGAAGCCTAAGAGAAATAAATAGATTAA